>VDFB02270651.1:143749033-143900191 GCA_007258455.2 Sequoia sempervirens | reverse complement strand
TTTTTACTAACAAACCCAAAATGAACCGAACCACCCCCAAATTTTTTTTAGCTGAACTGGTGAACCGAACCCTCGAACCCGAACCCAAACTCGAACAGGTAACTTAGTTTGTAAGTCAGTTATTGGGATTTTTTCGGTTGTTTTGTGTGGGGAGAGTCTTAAAGAAGGTTGAGGAAGTCATTTTGGGGATTGATGAATGTAATTTTGTGAAGAATCAATAAGATCATATTGAGTTTGCAAAAACTGTGGTTTCTACAGAAAAAAATTGTGTTTTCTCCATTGTTCAACCCCTACACAACAAGTAAATGGCTACATAGCATGTGGAATGAGGGGGCAGCAGGCCTAAGACCCCTTTAAAGTTGGTTTGAGTGCTTTCTTTTCATTTTTTGTGAGTTTTGTGCCAAGTTTTCTCAAGGCGGGCAGTGAACCTAGATTTTGCATTTTGAGTAAATTATGAATTATTGAAGCCCTCCACCTACTGTACCTTTCATGTGGCTCGGTCGAGAGGCTATGTACAATATGATTTTAATGTGTGTAGGTCCATTTAAGAAAGGGGAAATGATTTGTGAGTCTTGGAGTTGCTGTCCTAAGCAAATCATTGCTTAAATTGCATGAAAATGGAGCTTTTAGCCTAGGGTTTGTTAAAATCAATGAGAGTGGGGGAATCTCTTTAATGTTTAAGCATACTGGGGTCCTAATAGAGGTTTCTGAGTCGGTGGCATGGTTAGGGGAGTTGTGCAAGTGGGAATTTCAATAAACCCTATGCATTTGCATGGTAAACAAATGATTTCATGGGACAACCTGCTAAAGGACCTGTAGGTGCAAAATAATCTTAGAATTTGTTGTTTTATGACACAAATCAAGATTGTTCGGGGTGTTCTTGTGAAGATCAAGTGTTTAAGAGCACTCACTTTGTGAAAGAGGGCTAATTCACTAGCCTAGGACAAGGGTATGTTATTGGTTCTCAAATTTGGTCCAAAGAAGTGAAGGGTAGTTTTCACATATGTTTTCACCCCCACTTTGCATCAATCCATAGCTTGTGTAAAAGCACTTGTTTTATGCTTTTATCCATAACAACAATGTAGTGAACTATTTGATAAAAAGCTTTGGTACACATGTATGAAAAATGTGGTAGCATAGACAAGGCAGTGAACTATTTGAAAAAATGCCTCAAAGAAATGTGGTCTCATAAAATTCCATGACAAGCAAATGTAATTGATAGCTGCTCCTAGTTAATAGTTATGTAATGTGAAGTAATTGCATAATTGTTTAGTTGACTTTGTAAAAACTATATTGTAATTGAAATTTTGTCATCTATCAACATCTAGTTATTAGTTATGCAGTGTGAAGTAATGCTTTGACTTTGAAAGATGTGCAATAAAATGTAATCAACGATATGAATATAAACCGCTACAATACAAATCCATTCTTTTATGCTATTGTACATTGATATTTCAACCATTGCTCACTCTGATAAAATTTTCAAAGAGTTTAATCCTCATGCACATGAGGAAGAAATTAAAATTTCAATTGTCAACTTCCTATATATCAAATATCCAATAATCTCGAAAGTGTATTTCCATATACAAAAATGGCATCAATTCCAACTCAAATAAAATTTTACAAAATGTGACATATGCCATCTTGATATCTATTCAAAATATACATGCCAGAATGTCTATCTCATGCTAAACTATTGGTGGATCATCAAAATGGAGCCTCCTTGTTAACTCCATTACCAAAGGTAATGCGACAAGAAAAATCTTAAAACCACAATTGAGATTATTATACTATATAATTTTAAATTAAATAATTAACTCTCAAAAAATCAATATACATTGAATTATAATTGAATTGTAAAATTGTAATCTTGATTACCTGAAATATCTATCTCTTCAAAGGGTCAGGAGTCCTAGAATATGCCCCTCTCAAAGAATTGACCAGACCAACTTTTGTAATGTCAATCTATATATGTGAACAAAACATAAAATTGATCCAAGTTAGCATACAACGGTCTACAATAGAAGTATATTTAACACAAACACAAAATAAAAATAAACACATACCTCTTTAGGCTAATATTTTTCTTTATCTCCTTCAAGTGTTTCAACACCTCCTCCTTGAGGTGTTTCAAAACCTACTCCTTGAGGTGTTCCAATACCTACTCCTTCAGGCATTGTGATACTTGTCAACAATGATGTATAGCTCATAACTGCCCGTACATAAAAATGAAAAGTACATATGAAAATACCAATCTATGTCGATGTACATGTATAATCAATATAAGATCTTAAAAATCTTAAATCAATTGAATTTGAGTTCAATTACCTTCCCCTTATCTAACATTGCACCTCCATAGTTTGGACAAGGATGCACCTCACTCGCACTAGGTATTTCCTACAAGAGGAAAATAAGATAAACATATAAGTTATTATATAATTTCATTAATTACAATTCAAATGACAAGCAAGTATATAATAAAAAAATGTAAACGAGTGACTACGAAAATATATACTGTGTGTGTGTCGAGGCCAAATGAAATGGCCCTAAGGGTGCTATCACACTGCACGCAGCCCCTCCCTCAAACATCAACCGCGAATAGACCATGTAAATAAATATTGAAGTACTTTTTGGTAATTATTCTCTTATTAAATATTCATTTAAAAACAAATGTGCCATGAATTTACAACTTCAATCTTACTTGTGTCACTATTTCAATGTCCCCCTCTCTAGAAAGAGAGGACTCTATAGGGTGCGCTCCACTCCCTTGCATCTAATCTATAATGTCCACATCATGGAGGTCATAATCATAAGTGTCCAAGGGATGCTCGACGGGCTCTACATAAGGACCCAAGCATATTTGGTGGCACATAGAGAAAGTATGTGGCACACAAATATGTGGACCTGATGAGGATGATGCAATAGCACTCGAGCCATCGCCAACATCACTAGAATGTGGTTGATCTACAATAGAAGCACGTGAAACCAAAAGACCACTCAAAGAGTGAATAGCTTGGATAGTCTCAGGTGGTCGCGATCCCGCATAATATCTCGGATGATATACTGGAGGTGGTAGAGGAAGGGGAGGAGGGGGAACATATGGGCGTGGGACTACTCTAATTGCCCCTAGTCTATCCTGGGGCATACCTCCATCGACGCCCTGGAAGGGTTTAATGTCAAAGTAATTGACATGATGCCCTAAGACAAACTCAACATATAATTTTTTGATAAAGTAAAATGATATATCACAATTGGATTTTGGTGGTTTATCAAAAACCATACACCAACGATCCCAAAATTTATCTACAATGTCCCTATATGCTCCGCATCCATTTTATAGAAAAGTTTTGGCTTCATTAACATTAACTGGAAAACCACACGAGGGGTTACAAAAACAAAGAGGCTATTTGGGCTTTGGTTATTTCGAGATCTTTCACATCATTGTAAGACAATCCACATGCATAATATTCCCTCATATCTTCTCACCATGAATGAAAGGAATTATGTTGGGTGGAGAGGGTTTCTATATTTTTTAATTATTTCCTTCAATGTGTTTGACATCTTGGATAAAATAGGGATTCTCATATAAACATCATAAATGCTCCTACAACAATTTTTCACCAATTAAGTCTTCAATTGATGCTGCAGAGGTGGTGGAGTGTTTTGGCATTTGTGCATTTTCATTCTCAGCTGGTGGATTGTTTGAAATTTACATTTTCATTCTCAGCAACCATAATGCCTAATTAAAGTTAAAAACTAATTAATCTAATTGAAATTAGACAATATAAATGAAAATATTGTAAAAATACCCTAGTTTTTAAAAAAATCCAAAAAAAACCCTACTTTTTAACAAAAATCTATAAGATTCTCTAATTTTTAATAAAAATACATAAACAACACTATTTTTTAATCAAAATCCATAAAAAAATTAATTTTTAATAAAAATCCATTCTAAACTCAAGTTTTTCATAAAAATCAATCAAAAACCCTATTTTGAAAAAAAATCCATAAAAAACTACATGAAATTATACAAATCTAATTGAAAAATCGATTAAAGCAATTTTTTTTCCAAAAACTAACCTTTCAAATCAGATATCTGATATTCAAAAATCCTCCTAATTGTGTGCCTGTGGCCTTTGCAAATGGTAAGTGATTTTAACAACCCGCAAATACATATATATATATATATGTGTGTGTGTATGGTGTGTGCCTCAAATCCGAATGTCTGGATAAGGAATTTTGATTTGGGCATTGCTTTGGAGCAATGTATCGACACCAAGCCACAAAAAAGTCAATCAACATTTTCACATTTTTGGGTCAATGAAAAGCGTAATTTTTTCCCATTGCAACTTTTGGGCCCATCATGATCCACCACACATACCCAAAATTCTAGGTTGGTAGAATAAAAATCGCATGAGAAATGGTAATCGAGGCTTGTAAAAAGGGTAGAAACACATGAGAAGGGGAAACATAAGAACATATGTATAAACAAAAGGAAACAATAGTGAAATAAATATAAAAAAGGATTAAAACAAGGATTCACATGACTAAAAAAAGTATAAACATGGGATTCAATAAGGCTAAAAAAACACTAGTAAGAACACCTAAAATGAGTATAAAAGATAACCCCCCCACAATTTAGTGAGATGATAACATACTAAAGGGGAAGAAGAATACTAAAGTAAAAGTTACAATAAACTTAGATAATAATGTAAATATAGTGGATACAATATAAAATGAGATATATTAACTATCTTTTAATTTGATTCTTTATTCTTCTAGTTCAAGTGTCCATGTATTTGGTCTCATAGTGCATCCAAAGATAGTAATCACTATACATATATAAAAATAATGGTACATATCAAATATATAATAAATAGAAACACATAATAATATACTAAGCTTGGAAACATATAAGGATGCACAATGAAAATAAACACACAACACAACACATTTTGATTTATAAGAATACACTCAATAATTTTGGAAAATGATGCAGTGGTTAAAATGAAGTAGACACTTTCATTTTTTGGGAATGGATCCAAGGGAAGCTATCACTAGCTTTATGAATAAAAACAATGGTAAATATGAAATGGAATGTTGTTACTGGAAACTAGATACTAGAAATGGTCATGACAATAAAGGTTACAGGTAACCACCCAAGATAAGGCTAAGTCAGGCCAAAAAAGTAAATTTACTTATCATGATGATAAAAAATCAAAAATCAAAATGGTAAAAATAACACTTAGTTTGCAACCCTTATCTTTCTAGTTTCCACCCATAAAAAATGTCTTTGACCTATTATTACCCAAAAGGAAAAGGTAAGAAGTGATGATGTTATCAATAGCTATATAGTAACACATTAGACGACCTAAAAATGAACTGTTAGAGTGAATAATAATAGAAAAAAATGAAAATTCACAATCAAACTCATAAATCACACCAATAGAGAATAAAAAAGCTGCATAACAAGAAACACAACAAACTTGCACACAAATACCTTACACAACAACTTCGCTTAACTCCATTGTTCTCCTATTTTCACCTTAGAGAAAGGTGTAATTATAGTTGATCTAAGATTTTTAGCACAAAAGCACTTAAGATAATGTGTATAGATTTCTTGCAATGAGTGTGTGAGAGAGAATAGATGAATGATAGTTGTATTTATATATTTTAGGTGATATCAATCAACATTTGAGATCAAATGTGAGACTGAAAAGACCAATGGATGGGAATGCTTGAGAGGAATTGATGAGGAGTCAACCGATTGCATGATTTGGGTTAACTGACCATATGGATTAGTTAAAAGTAATGATTGAAGAGATAAGTGCGAGTGACTATTAGTAAGATTGAATAGATTGGATAGAAGACTTAATTAACTGAAGAGTAAACTCAAAGTGAGTGGGAGTTGATTGATGAGGTGGAAATGCACGAGTAATTAATAAATAATTAAATTAATTAATTACTTATTTCATGTGAAAGGAGAAAATAAATAAGTTTATTTATTTTAGAAGAGGATAAAGTTGAGAAGAATAATTAGTTTAATTAAATAGTTATTCAATTATTGAGATTTAGGAAAAGATTAACTTGAAGATAAATTAATTAAATAACTAAAAATTATTTAATCAATTTTCAAGAGGGGAATAAATTAATAAGGTAATAAATTATGCAGTGTGTGTGAATATGACCCGTTCAAAGGGAAAGGGTTTATCGATGGAATCTTTCCGAGGAAATACCAGAATGCGAGAGAAGTTTGCATAAATATGGACATCAAATTTAAGGAAAATTTTTATGCCATTTTGTTCATGTTGAATCATGCTACCCACACAAATGTTGCTACTGCTCCATCCCGTCAGCTTCCCCTTGGTGCATTTAATGTTGCTATCAAATGTTGACACTTCTTCTTGAGGTTGTCAAAGAGAGAATTTTGTTGGCTTCTCGTGTATGGAAGAATAAACAACCCCAGTTCCAAGGTGTAGATCACCAGTGTAAGCAACAAATGTTAATTTTGGTTTAATTTCGTTGCAATGTGGGTGGTCTATCCAAACATGCATAATTAGCTACACAAATATCCTAGCAAGTAAAATGTTAGCATCATTTTGTTTACCAGTGATGCCCTCTCTAATTTCAGTGTATCCTATAAGCATCATTTTGTTCTATCGATGATGCCCCTTTCATAGTAACTGCTAACTACCCAAGCTATGAATATAGTCTAGCTTTCCTTTTGTACTAGGGTTGGATCAAGCCAAATATCTATTATTGAAATTTTATAAAAACTATTATTATAATATAATTATATAGGCTATACGCCTTTTTTTATAAACTAAAATAAAATAATTAAATAATCAAAGTTATTTAATTAATAGAAGAAAATGGTGAAATAGATGCGAAACATAGAAAAAGTGAAACTCTGGGATTTGACACGTTTTCAAATGGTTCATTAGAGATTTGAGGGTGGCAAGGGATTTATGGATTTGGACAAGATATATGATTGAATTACAACCTGAAAGGTGAGGCAACTAACCTTTAACCAAATCTAGAAATATCCTAAGGATGAAATGCAATGATTCAACTAGTCTAATGATGCAAATTACAATTTTGATGTAAATATAGAATATCTACTAAATCATAGATAAAATCATAGTAGAAATAGAAAGGGCAGGACACTCTGCACATGTGGTATAAATTTGAGCCTAATTTTTGAGTGTGTTTCCTTTAGGGGTGCCACTATCCTAGTAGGTATTTTTCAAATCTATTTTCATTGTCCTTTGATATTAGATCTGAACTTTTGTTTCTTCTTTGCAAACTTGTTGGATCAGTATTGTCGGATAATTTCGTAACTGCATTTTCATTTGTTGTCAGGGTGTAGGGTTTCAAATCTAATAATGAATAATTGACTTCAATCTTCTTTAGATCTAAAACCTGTACATTCAAAGAGAGAAGAAATTTTGTGTCATTTAGGGACTTGCCTTAGTCAAATCCCGTGTTATGTTTCCACTTCTACAATGGAAATGCCAATGATAAATGCATAAATGATAGGAAGGAATGATGAATCAACAAAGTGTTGCAACTCATCACCCTTCAGTGGCTTCCTTGAAGGATTGAATTCATGCACATCACTTCAAGGTCTTGATCTTGCTTGCTTGATTTCTTGAATGATTTGAATTGTTTGGGGACCTACAAGGGTTAGCCTTCAAAAACAATATAAAAACATAAACATGCATAAATTCACATACATTTTGACATGCTATTGGATCTTGAATTGCTGCAATAAATCCTTTAATGGCCACTCTTGACTTGCTAGATAATTCTCTTGATAATAACTCTTTCTCTTGATTCTCAATTGATGCTAGATAATTCTTGTTAATTTCACTTAATGTTCAAATGATGCAATGACTAGGTATTTATATGCTATTATTCTAATTTACCGAAAATTAAATCTCAACATCTGAATTTAGACATTTGAATTTCAAATAATAAAATGTCGACATCGAGATATTTGAATTTGGAGCCAAAATAGGGGGACATAGGCACCCCTAACCCTATTTTTCAAAAATTAAAGTGTTTGAGGACAAAGTATTAAATGCAAGCATTTTTTTTATGCTTGTAAATTGTTAGAAAATGTTTAAAATAAGTTGTGGAATGCATAATTTAGGAAATTAAGTGCTTAATTAAGTACAATAACTTAAAGGGGAGAAAAACATAGTGTGAAATTGTCAAGGGTGACAATTTACGATGCTACAAGATGATTTAATTAAATAATTCAAAATTATTCAATTAAAGTAGAGATAGAGGGAAAATTCAAAATTTGAATAATTGAATAATTAATATTATTTAATTATTCAGGTTGAAGGGGAAATACCGATATTTTAATTAAATAATGAATTAATTAAATTAGAAGATAAATTGATTAGGAAATATGGCGAAAATTGATGATGTTTGGAAGAAATGAGTTAAATTTAGGTGTCTACATTTTTCCCTCTTTGAGACAATGCATTTTTACAACATTTTTTCAATTAAAGTATGAAGGATTTGTAATAAATTATCCCAATTTTCCCTAGTGAATGAAGAAATGGAGGTAGGATTCCCCCTTGAGAGGTTGGCAATTTTTTTAAGGTCAAACTCGTGAAGAGGCTGTGATCAAATCGGTAGGTGGAAAGAAAATGAAAAATTAGGAGAAGAAAATTCAGGTGGATGAAATGATAGGTTTGAGGGTGAATGTGGGGAGATAGGAGGGTGAAGATACATATGTGACATGATACATATCTAATTGTGGGTTAGTTTGGTAGAAGAAAATGAAGGATGATGATGGTTATTGATCAATATCATTTAAAGAAATATGTAAAGGATGAGAAGAAATAGATAAATATGAAATAGATTGATATAGATGGACATGCAATGATAGATATTGAATTTTTTATTTTATTTTTATTTTTATCGTCATAGGGTATTTTATCGTGGAAAATGGATATATGTACACCAAGGTATGACAAACCATGGTGACTTTGGTATCCTTTGCATGGACCTTGACTCTACAAACAAGGAGGATTATCCTATACATACTAGACATAATAAAACCTCATCAAAATATGAAGGAAAAATAATCTTGAAGCATCGTATTCCTAGTGCAAAAAGTTATTTAAAAAGACCTTATATGCAAACGAAGTTTTTTAATTTTAGAATTAATTCCAACACACACAAGGAACATACATGCCCTAGTAATGCAACAAGAAAATTCCACAAACATGACATATAAAACCATGACCCTACACCATTCATGCTCTTCTAATAATTTTAAGATATCCTCGAGTAGCATAAGAATGGGGTAGTATGATAAATTAAGCAATAAAAATATATGTGTTTAGAGTCATTGAACAAACAAATCAACAACCATTATATTTTCTTGCCAAAAGATATGTGTTCAGATTGGATAATGCCTATTGCAGGAAGGATACATCCGTTAAGGCATGATATTTTTGATAAAGGTGGCTAAAGTTGGTTAGGAAACTAATTGATAGGCATAGGCTAGTTTAGTAGTAGTCTTTTGAAAGCTTGACGTTTGTAGGTAATTCATAGTTTGTTCTTGCATAAACATCATTTCTAGGCAATGGAAATTTATTATGGATAGGGTGGTCGATGTTTTGTATTTTTGTAGATATCAAAGCACATATCTATTGGTTTATTGATGGAAGGGGATGATGACAATAATAATGATAAAATGAATAGGGAAATGATTTTGATGGTGATGAATGATGAAGGGATATGAATGTGTAGGAATATCAAAGGCCTCTTGAAAACTTGTTTCTAGCAAAGCTAAATTTGATTGATTTGATTGATTGATTGATGATAGTGATAAAATTGTTGACAATAAAAAAAACACAAGGAGTGTGTTGTTAATGATAAGAACAACATGTTGATTGGGAATGATACATCCATGTAATGGTGAAAATTTGCACCCTAGGTAATTTCCCATTTATTTTATCCTTACTTTAGAAACTATAAGTTCGATGATCTACAAAACTTGTCCTTTTCTTCCCATTCCTTCCACGTAGCCTTATATTTTTGTGTTGGTAGAAGAATATTTGTTGAGGGTGCGTGCATGTTGTGTGGACATCCACACACTATGCTTCCATCCTAACAGATTCCTACCTTGGGATTCATAGAAGCTGTAGAGAAGGGGGATTTGCTACTCATGGGTCTCTTTATTCTCAAGAGAATCCCAGGGGGTGAACTTCCCTAAACTACCTCAAATTGAAAAGGAAAGAGTTCTAGAATCAGAATGAGCAAATCACAAATTTTTTTGGACAAACTAGCAAGTTTTTAGACAAGGAAGGAAGCATAGAACAAGGATGACAACGTGGTGCACTATAGTCCCAAAGGCACGTTGGCGTATCGTACTGACCAAAAACTGAGAATATCATAGAAAATAGCAAAGCAACTACCAACAATCTAATTACTAAGAACTTTTAGAATGCGTGTAAGTAATAGAATATAACAAAAATGAAATAAAGTGAAGTATAGATGATAAAGTAATAGAATAAGAGATAGGAAATTCTCACAACAACCCAAGTAATGAAGCCTCTGACAAGGAAATATCTTCAATACCTACATACATAGGATCGAGAGAAATTTTTTGGGATGTATAGGAGTTTTCCTCAATAAAATCCCTATTTTGGTGTTCCCACCTCCACAAAAAACCAAATAGATAAAGTGAACAAAGTAAGCAAATATGATGTGTTAAAAGCAATCCTCGCTCAAGGAGGAGAACTCATATCATGAGATAGAGATGTAATTGATAGGGGATGTGAGAAATCCCAAGATGCTCAAAGATACAAGATGAGTAAGATAGATATCACTTGCAAGGCTTAAGGAAGCCAAGGAGGGAGATAAAGATAGCTGCAAGAGCTAAGAGTGTTGCAAAGAGAGCTTGAGGGTGCTATAGAAAGCTGTAGAGAGCTATGTAAGTAATATATCAAGAAAAAGGGAAGAGGAAAAGGCCCAAGCCAAAGCTAGCAAGATCCAGAAGATCAAATAGATTAAAAAGATAGCATTTAAAGAGAGAATAGGAGGGAAAAGAAGCTTCTTGAGCCATTACAAGGTGTCCCGAGGCGTTACCACTAGCAAAGGTTGCTGGAAAGTGGAAAGGAAACTAGAAAATAATTGTTTGAATGTAAAAATGTCACAAGATGTGATCGCAATGTGTAGATGTCCACACGACATGATAGTGTCTAGACAAATCATGCTACAAAACGACAAGAATGGGAAAAGCACAAAGATTTGACGCAAAGCTAACGTGTGAGGGTAGTTTTTGAAAGGGGTTCTTGAGCATCTTGAGAGGGAAAATGGCTGATGCAGGGGCTAAAATGAGCCTACACAAGTTCTAAGGGAGTGGACACTAAAGTGGATACAAGAATGTATGTAAAATTGCAAGGGGTGCAATTTTACGACATTACATTTTGCCCCCACTTTAGCAGTAATATGAATCTACACTAATATGCACACTAAAGGAAATCTACTAAACATAAATAACATCATGATACCAAAAGGATACTATAGAGGAAGAAGATAAATCTTTGTACCAAGGAAGCATGCCCTCGGGTTGAAGACCTACAAAACAACTGCATTAGACAAAAAAAGATCTGCACAAGATGACAATGTTAAACATAAAATTCATTACATCATGAGGTTAAAACATATAAAACACATACACATAGGCACATGAAAAACTAACAAGATTTGAGTCAACAAAGTGAAAGAGACCTTGATGTAGAAGATTTTCTCAATACTATGCATCATCCCCAAATTAAGAAATAAAACATAGAAGAATTATTAAATGGAGAGAAGAATGTAAGGATTGGTCACTTCAAGAGAAGAATGCACCCAAAATTCAAGGAACCAATGTCGAAGAGAGAAATATGTATATACTCAGGATGAAGAAGATGCAAGCCTTTGATCTAGTGTACACAATTGAGAAGAGAAGAGAGAGAAGGCTCCATAGGTCTCGGTCCTTTAGAGATTTGAATAGATGTGTTGTAGGCCCTTGGACCTTCGAAAGGTGAAAAAAAACTCCACAGGCCCTCAGACCTACGGAAGGTGAATAAAAGCTTTGTAGGACCTCAGACCTATGAAAGGTGAACAAAAGCTTCGTAGGCCCTTAGACCTATGGAAGGTGAACAAAATATTTTTAGGCCCTCAAACCTACGAAAGGTGAAAAAAATATCTGTAGGACCTAAAACCTATGGAGTTGAGCAAAGAGATCCCATAGGATGAAAGTGCTTTATAGGTCCTCATACTTGCAAAGGAGGCACCTCAAGTGCTTGGTCCTGAGGGAAGCTTGATGTGAAAGGCTCCACAAAGTCTGATTGATCCTTATAGGTGCTCGGTCTTGCAAGGAAGCTTGATGCAAAGGAGATCTACAGGTTCTTAGTCCTGTAGAGCAAGACTGATCAGAGAGGCATGTGGTTGCTGCAAGTTGTGTTGTAGGACAATCTTTGAAAAGATAGATTTAGTCACACTGCCCCCAAGCTAGACGCCAATGAATTTATTTGAAGGAGAAGATTTCAAAGGGCCCCCTTAGGAATACTTCAAAATAAAAGGGGTCCACTAAAGGGATGATTTGATCGAAAGATAGAGAGAAGAGAGGGGATCCTTAAGAAAGACACATATTCAAAACAAGTTATCATTGCCCCCAACATACAGGGGAGGAGAACCATGCAAGATACCATAGAAGGGAGGTGTGAGAACCTCATGATAAAATTATTAGAACAGACATGATAGAGGAAGGCCTCAATATCACTTGTCATTTGAAGAAGAGATAGGTGCATCATTTTATCCTTCAAGGCCTTACATTCACTAGTAGAATGGGCAGGTACTCGATGGTATGCATAAAAAGTGTTTTTCTTTATCATGCTTATAAAATTTCTTATGTGTAGGAGGAAGAGTAATTAAGTGGGATTTAAGAAGCCACAACAAAATACGCTTTTGCTCAGATAAAGAATGAGGAGCAGGAAGCAACCTTTTCTCCTATAGAGAAAAGATTGAATACTTACAAGAAGAAGACATGAAGACATCATAGAATGGTGGATGAGTCAATCTGAGAGAACAAGGTTGAGTAGAAACCATGTCACCATTTAACTGAAGTTTCCGTTTAGATTGTGTTGGGTGAAAATGATGTAATCACCTTTTCAATAGATTACACAACCTAGATTTCAAACACAACTGTGTGAGATACAATCTCTCCTCTCATAAAGGGGAGGTGCCCTACTTAATGCTAATAGAAGCTGAGGTAAAAATAATTAAGTATTTACAAAATGTACACTACACTTACGAAATGGGGGTGTGTGTCACATTCATGCTTCTCTCTTTTTTCAAAGAAGATGTTTTACAATGCTTCACAGTTGATAGTTCTGATTCAAATAACTTTAAACTAAAAACAAGCAGTAATGCCAATACCTCTATCTTGTCAAAGCAGAGCATAGAGATACCAGGTATGATAATAATAAACAAATAAAAGAAAGAGAGAAAAGCACAGAAAGGGACAAATTCGTTCCGTAGCTTTTCAATGATGGATACGTGAGAATCATAACGTTTGTTGCATTAGAAGCAAAAAGTATTCTTAGATACAAAAATTCCTCAAACAACATTAATGATTACAAGCACAAAGTCTTGTAGATCTTTCAGCTATAATATCCAAAATAAACATAAATTAAAATGAAGAATGTAACACAAAGTTTACACAAATCTATTTGAAGCCCTTCAGATCTCATCTACTAACCACTACCAATAAGATCAATCCACAAGGTTATCAATTCCAACACAAATTTTGGCATGCAATTCTCTTTTTTATTGATTAGATTTCATTCACAAACATGCACACAAAGTTTCACAAATCTACTTCAAAAAGGGAAGCACTTTTTATGCAAAATACTAAAGGTCAAGATTACAATAGAAATCCATCTCATTTATAAAAGAGAGGGAAGAGAAAATCTAGGAAATCAGTTGAGTAAAATTAGAAAAGTTAGGTGAGATAATTTAGGAAAATCTCACCTAACTTTGACTAATTCAAAATATTGTCCATCTTTTTGGAACTACATCTCAGGTTTTTAATGTAATTACATTTGCTGAAAAGACATTTAAGATGTCAAAAACTATTTACAAGATTCATAAAGGGAAGCATCAAAATATTCGACATTGGAGATCAAGAGTCTTCATGGTTCCTTACTTTGGGCACGAAAGTCTTCATACTTCTTTTTGGTCTCCTGCATGAATGCATCATTTGGACCAATTGTGTAATCTACAAGGGTGTGAACTCTTGTGATCAACCTTCTAGTAGATGAATGAATTTTCTTGCACTTGTGAAGACACGTCTTGAGATTATCAAGAGTTAGTTGTGTATCACAAATGACATGCATTGAGGCTTTGGAAAATTTGATATCCTCCATTTGTTGTGTGACGATTTCTTTGTAGATTTGGGATAGTTCACTGGATCAAAAGATGTCACCTTTAGGATCACTTGACGAAATATGAAGAAAAATTGTAAGGATGGTGAATCAATAGACGTTAGTAGAAAAAGCAAGATTAGGAAGCGTGAAGTGAGCAAACGATGTTGATCAAGCATGAAATGAGCAACTAGGCATGTAAAACGAAGCATGAGTGAAGAAACGTTGCTTGGAGCGAAAATAGAGCAATTTGGAAGCATTTAAGGCAAAAACTACCAAATGTGTAGGAGTGTTGAAAATCAATGCTCCTACACTTAGAGAGATGATTTCATATGTAAGGGCATTGAAAATTAGAGCCCTTACATGTTGGAAGATCTACATTTCATGCACAAGTGTTGAAAAACAACAATCTGGCATGTTTTGGAAGGAAATTGTATTTTGTGTAGAAGCGCTAAAAAACCCTGCTCCTACATGTGCCATAAAATGACTAAGGCATGAAAAATATAAGAGCGGTAAAAATTGGAGCTTTTACATGTGACTTGAGTTTTGAGATGTAGAAGTGCTAAAAAACCCCGCTCCTACATGTGTCATAAAATGACTAAGGCATGAAAAATGTAAGAGCCCTAAAAATTAGAGCTTTTACATGAAAGACTAAACTTTGACAAAAATGCACAAATGTTGATTTTTAGTGCGTGTGCACAAAAGAATGAAGTTTGACAAAAATGCACAAGCGCTAATTTTTAGCACTTGTGCACAAAAGACCAAACTTTGACAAAAATGCACAAGCACTGATTTTTAGTGCTTGTGCACAAAAGATTGAACTTTGACAAAAATGCACAAGTGCTGATTTTTAGCGCTTGTGCACAAAAGACTAAAATTTGACAAAAATGCACAAGCATTGATATTTAGCACTTATGCACTTTAAGGACTTAGAAAATTTTCAAACTCAACATGTAGGAGCGTTGAAAATCAACACTCCTACATTTTTTCCAATTTTCATAACTCCCAAAGGATAGAAACTAACGTAGATGCTCATTTTGAAGCTCTTTGAGAGATAGACAAGGGAGGAAACTCAAACAGACTATTTGAGATTTGGAATGCACTTCAAGGTGGATTTAAATTTGCCTCATTTTGTGTGCTTGTAAATCATGAACTGATGAAATGGATAAGTTTTGTAGGGGGGTTATCCATGAATCGAGCACTGCTAGATTCTATGATAACAGATTGTTCATTTGAGCAACCAAGCCCCAAATTACACTTATGAGGTACACATTCTATATGGACCTGAATGCCTTGTTAATTACACCCACAACCTTTATGCCCATAGCCATATTTAGAGACAAGTTTAAAGCCAGGGCCATAAAATGTTTGCAAATCTTGAGGAGGATGATCTTCATAGAGAGCATTATTCCAACAAGGGGGATCATAATCTTCTATGAGATCACCATCAACCATCCTAAAAAGACTGCCAACAATAACCTCTTTAACAAAAGCATGATCATCTTCTTTAGAAGGAGGAGGATCAACATTAATAACATTGCAATTCACATTTACATTATCCTGTGATAAAAAAGAATAACCATCTTTGATAGTAGGTTTTGATGATGTTATCGAAAGGTTTAAGTGGATCGGGTTGAATTTATATTCTCCAATGAAGGATTATGTAAAGTCTATAGAAGCCCAATCATCACCAAGGCATGCATTCTTTTGAGAAGAGGTGAAGGAGTAGACTTAAGACTTCTTGATTCAAAAGGATCTTCTTCAGCGACATCTATCTCAAGAGCATCCTTTGTAACAGGTACTGCTGGAGTAGACATCAACACATTGGAAGACATTGGAGGGATAAGAGTAGGTATAGCCGAAGCCTAACTAATAGATTCCATATCACATAAGTGTATACCATCAAGGTCAGCCCTGACTGTGACTAATTTATTGTTACACATGAACTTGATAGATTTATGCAAGGTAGACGAGACTGCACCCATAACGTGAATCCATGGTCTATTGAGAAGAAGATTATATGGTAATTTTTCTAACATAACATTTACGAGGGTGGGTACAGTAATGGGTCCCAAACTTAGAGGCAAGACTATCGTGCCTAAAGGTTTCTGACCAACATTATCGAACCCATGAATAATAAGAGAAGAAGCAATTAGAGAGGAAGAACCAATATTAATCTTAGGAAATAGATCAATGCTACATACATTGAGCGTTGAATCAACGTCAACAAGAGTACATCTAATGCCAATCTTATTAATGTTAACTATGATCATTAGAGGGTTCACTTGCTTCTGTACTTCCAGAGGTGGGAGTTCCTATAGATAGAATGTAATATTTGGTGAATCCACACGAATATGGGCTATCAACGCATTAACATCCCTCGTCATAGAAAAAGAAGGCAAGAGGATATTTTACAAGGCTTCTTGAAGCATACCTTCATAAACTAGAGAAAATTGAAGCAACTCCCATAGTGAGATCTTAGCCAAAGTAACATAGAGTTTCTCAACAAGATCATAATCACCAGGTGCTTTATTCATGGGTTTAGGTGCTGAAGGAAGACATGGTTGAGAAGGTGGTAAAGAAGTAGGTTGATCAATTTTTTTTTTTAATTCCTTCTAGTCTTATAAGTATGGGCTACCGCTCTGTAAGAGGGAGCCTTAGAAAGATCAGGAGAATCACTATGAAATGGAACACCATTAATAGAAAAAATCCTTTTAGGAGAAGGACTAGCTAGAGTTAAATAAATGACCAGTCTCTTAGGCCTTTGAGGGGTAGTAGAGACATAGATTACATTTACAAAATCATCACAACTAGTGGAATAATTATTTGAAGATATATTCTCAATATTGATCCAGGGAGGATCAAATGTAGAAGGAGATTCATCATTCACTAATGCATCATCTCTAGAGGAGAGTGCATTGGAATAGAGAAGAGATTCATCATTCACTAATGCATCATCTCTAGAAGAGAGTGCATTGGAATGAAGATAAGGTAGAGTAACATAAAGAAAGGTATCAGTGATTTCATCTTCTTACAACAAGATATCCTCTGAAGCAAGAGGAATTTCGTGAGAAGGATCAAAGATATTGAGTGACATGGGTAAAGCCAAGTCACCATCACATGCATGAAATATATCATTAACACGTTGAATACAATTAGAAACTGAATTGATAAAAGAAGATATTAAATTCATTTTGGAATAATAAGTTAAATATAATAAACAATGCATAAACAAGTTAGCTGAAGGCTAGTACATCACTTTGAAAGTACGAAGGTTTTTTCACGTGGGGTTCACCAAAATGTAGAGAAGGGGGATTCTTGACTCATGGGTCTCTTTATTCTCAAGAGAATTCCAAGGGGTAATCTACCCTAAACTACCTCAAATTGAAAAGGTGAGAGTTCCAGAATCAGAATGAGCAAATCATAGAGGTTTTTTGGAAAAAATAGCAAGTTTTTGACCAAAGGATAGAAGCACAGAAAAGGATGATAACATAGTGCATTGTAGTCCTAGAGGTGTGTTGGCATCTCATATAGACCAAAAACCAATACTATCACAAAAAATGGCAAAGTGACTACCAACAATCTAATTACTAAGAACTTCTAGAATGCGTGAAAGTAATAGAATATAACATAATTGAAATAAAGTGAAGTATAAATGATAAAGTAAGAGAGTAAGAGATAGGAACTACTCACATCAATCCAAGTAATGAAGCCTCCAGCAAGGAAATATATTCAATACCTGCATACATAGGATTAAGAGAAAATGTTGGGGTTGTATAGGGTTTTGCCTCAGTCAAACCCCTGTTTTGGTGTTCCCACCTCCATGAACAACCAAATAGATAGAGAAAGTGAACAAAGTAAGCAAATATGATGTGATAAAAGAAATCCCCACTCAAGGAGAACTCGTATCATGAGATAGAGATGAAATTGATAGGGGATGTGAGAAATCCCAAGATTATCAAAGATACAAGATGAGTAAGAAAGATATCACTTGCAAGCCTTAAGGAAGCCAAGGAGGGAGACAAAGATAGTTGCAAGAGCCAAGAGTGTCACAAAGAGTGTTTCCAAGAGAGCTTGAGGGTGTTGTAGAAAGTTTTAGAGAGTTGTGCAAGAAAGATATCCAGACAAAGGGAAGAGTAAAGGGCTAGATCCAAAGCTAGTGAGATCTAGAAGACCAAATAGATTAAAAAGATAGCATTAAGAGAGAATAGGAGGGAAAAGAAGCTTCTCGAGCCATTACAAGGTGCCCCAAGATGTTACCACTGACAAAGTTTGCTGAAAAGTGGAAAGGAACCCAAAAAATTACTATTTGAATGTCAAAATGCCATAGGACATGAGCACGGCTTGCAGACATCTGCATGGCGCGCTAGTGTCTAGAAACATCATGCTACAAAACAACGAGAACAAGAAAAGCACAAAGATTTGATGCAAAGTTGGCACGTGAGGGTAGTTGTTGAAAAGGGGTTCTTTAGCATCTTGAGAGGGAAAAAGGATGATGCAGGTGTAGAAATTCAAATTATATTGATTGATCTCACACACTTGATCCTGGTTTACTAACACCAATTCTTCCTAAATCATCTCTCTACTAACCATTTAATCAAACAATCTTTATCTAATTAAATTCATCATAATTCCTCTGTTAATTAAATAAATCAACTTTATTTGATTAAATCATTATCTTTTGTTAATTAAATAAATCATTTTATTTGATTATTCCTAATTTTCCTCTTTTAATTAAATAAATCCCTCTATTTGATTAAATCATATTTCTTCCTTTAATTAAATAAATTAACATTTATTTGATTAAGTCTAACATTATCCCCTTTTAATTAAATAAATCAAACTTCATTTAATTATATCTAATGTTCATTTTTCCTCCCATTTGATTTAAATAAATCCAAAAATTAAATCAAGTGTCAAATCAACTAATCTCCATCCAAGTTAATTAAATCCTAATTAACTCTAACTCTAATCCATCAAATCCTCTAGATTTTGCAACTTGCACAAGTAAATCAATTTAATTGATTTATACATTATTCTATTTCATTCAAAATGACATCTCATTGGAATATTCTCTCCATTTGAAATCTCCCTCCCAAAAGGACTTGTCCTCCAACATGGCATTTATAAATCTTACAAGTCCTTTTTCTTGAGCCAAGTAGCATTAACTCCTCTTCCACATCTCCCTCCACAAGCCATCTTTCAAATTTCAAATTTCCACCTAATTGCATTTATTTGCACATTGATCAAAATGTGCTCCACTTCTCTCCATTGAAGCCACCCCACATTTTTGCTATTCTTTGTAGAGATGAAAATTTCATCATGGGAGATTCATGAGAACTAAAGCTTGGTTGACCCAAGAAGTGTGTTCCATGGAGGGGAGCTAGTGTGGTCAAGCTTCTAGTCATCCACTCTGAATAAGTGCAACTGGATTTATCCAAGTGGGGATTCAATAAATATTGTCTCTTTCTATCCTAGGGTTGTGCATAATTTTGGAATCAAAACACTTTGCTTGGATCTAAAACATTGGAAAACAAACATTCAACCATGACCATAAAATTTCAAACCCTTTAGAGGAAGCAAATACCTTTGAAAAAATCCAAGTGCTATTGCTTGCCCTAGGGATTCTATCCTTAGAGGCTTCTAAGTATTTGGATTTATATCTTAATTTTCTCTCACTAAATTCAACATTAGGGAACTATTGCCTTGATTTCCTTGATTTCCACATAATGGACCTTGTGGGATGAAAAGAAATTAAGACATTAGATATCTAGTTCAAAAGCTAAGGCAAGAAAGTGTTTGTGGTAAAAAGAACTCATTAAGTAAAGATAAGAAACAATTGGACCCCACACATGTACTTTTTCAAATGATTTCCCGAAAGATCAAAATCCAAAAACCAAAGTCCAAAGCTATTAGTCAAAAAACTCTCAATAAAAATTTGTCTATGCTTTACGAATTTAGAGAAATATTGGTCTTCAACTTCTACAAACGTGCATCAAACAACAATCCCAATTTGTATTCATTTTACTATTGTCAAAATCCAAGAATTTTTCAAATGGTTGAGTATCTCACATAGGAAGTATACCATGTTCTTCAACACCTAGGTCTTGTATACAAAAGTCTCTCTAAGTCTCTTAGGATCAAAATCAACACTCTCATCCATCCCTCAAACATCAATCAAAATCCATTTCACAAAAAACTCTTGGAGATCTTGGAAAAATCTTTCATACTAGGCTTTGGAAAAATCCTTTGAATCAAATCAAAATCATCTTGTTTAGCTAAGTGTGTGTAGATGCATCCTTCTTCATACACTTAGTCAAATTATCACTTTATGGACAAATTTATTCCAAGACAACATCTAACCTCTTGGAGTTTATGAGTTCATTATCAAACCCAAATCAAATCAAAATCCAAAATCAAATCCAATATCAAAATTCAAAAGTCCTAAATTCTAGTATCTCCTTCAAGATTTCTTAAGAGTTCAATCATTCACAATCATCCATCTTTCATTATTTCATCACCATCCTTTGATCCTTAACATCTTAGAATTTATTTTTTGTACCTAAAGTTTAGATCAATCCAAGGAATTAGAGGCTCACCTCCCACATTCCTGAAAAATTGATCCTTATTTTATGGTCCAAACTAGATCTCAACACAAGAAGAACATGGAAATGAACAAAGAAACATCTACTTCAAGTGATTTGAGTCAAACGGCTCTCGAAATCAATCCCATTGGATCTAGCAATCCCCAACCCAATCTTCCTCTAATAACACAAGATCCTCAAGAGGAAGGTGGCCAAGTGGAGGACATCACCAACAATGTCTTAGGGATGACTCAAGATGAAATCATATAAATGGTCCAAAATATCAAGACTCAAAATTTTCAATGCCATGATGAAACTTAATCCCTCACAATACATGTTAGAATTGGAAAAATAAGGGGCTAAACTCCCTTCTGATTTTGATGTAAGCACTATTGTGGAGAAACCTCTAGGGATTATGCCACTAGTCTCATTTACACCTTCATTCCAAAGCATCATTTAACCCATCCCACAACCCACATCATCCCTTGCTCCAACTCAACCAATTTTCAACAAGGGGAGCTCATTGGTTCATGCTCTTCAAACACATCCCCTTGTAAAAAACCAAGACTTGGATGCAAATGCCATCTTGGGTCAATCCATTCCTTAAAATCCAAAACACGCATACATTCTGCTCATCTTTCATGACCCCAACGACCCATCCTCTTTTCATGCAACAACGACATACCCTCTTAACACACAAGTATCTCTCCCCATGACTTCACAAGGAGAAGGAGGACTATTCAAACAAGGGGGAATATTTGACCCCTCATCATCATCATTTACTAAAGGGAATACACCACCCATCTTCCCACCATCTCCATCTCTACCATTAACATCCACACCACTCCTTGGTTTAGGGCAACCCTCTTTACCGACCCTCAATCAAAAAAATCAAAACAATCCTCCAATCATAAATCAAACCATCATACTGAATCCTCTGATCATGCCATCAACATCATAACAAAAGGTGGCAACAATCTAAACAACACAAGCAATCAACACATCATCTACAATACTTCAAAATGTGGTTTCCCAAGGACCTATTATATCAACTGCACTATCCATTGCACAAATCAATACAAGAACACCTCTCATCACAATAACTCACACCATTCTGAATCTGCCACCACCACCACCACCACCAAGACCAAACATGGAAAACTAGTATAGCATCACATTACAAGTAGCTCAACAAGCCTACCAAAAGGAAATTCAGTAGTTTCAATTAGCTCAACAAACCACACAAGTTGCTTAACAAGCACAGGAACAACAAGCTACCCAAGCATAAACTCAAGCTTTATTGCAACAACAAGCTGCCCAAGCTGCTCAGGATGCACAAGTTGCACAAGCTACTTAGGCCGCACAAGCTGCACAAGCTTCCCAAGCTACGCAAGCTTCCCAACAAGCTCAAGCTCAGGCGCAAGCCCAAAATCTATCCCAACAAGCTCAAGCGCAAGCACAATACCAAGCACAACAACAAGTAGCTCAACAACAAGCCTATCAACAAGCCCTGCAATAGTACCAAGCACAACAAGAAGTAACCCAAGTATTAGCCCAACAACAAGTGTTGTTGGCACAACAACAACAAGACCAAAAACAAGAATTGTTGGCACAACAACATCAAGACCAACAACAAGCATTGTTGGCACAACAAAAATTTCAGGCATATCAACAAGCATTGATCGCACAACAAAGTTTGCAAAAAACTCCCACAAGCATGCAAAACACCCCACCCATCACTCAAACAATTCAACCACCTCAAAACACGTTCACTCCACCTCCCGATCCATAAAATGGTGTAATGACACAAATCAAATTGCTTTCGCAGCAAGTGCTAGACCTCCAATCTGGGAAAACAACAAAAAAACCAAGCAATTTGTGCCCTTATCCATTCGACAGGAGCCTTGCGATGGTACCATTCCCAAAGGGGTTTGAAATCCCTAAATTTGACAAATATCATGGCATGGGTAACTCTGAATATCACATTAGGGAATTCTAGGTACATTGTGTGGAAGTTTCATACAACGACACATATCTAATGAGACTATTCCCACAAAGTTTGGGTGGAGCCGCCATGGAATGATTCTCTCGCCTTCCTCCTGGAATCAAAAAATTCCAAGAGATTGTAAACGCATTCATATAGAACTACACATTCAACATAGGTATGGATGTGAGTCTAGAGGAACTAGCTACTCTCAAACAAGCTAAAGGGGAAACATTCACTTCCTTCTTACAACGATGGTGATCCAAGGCCAACAGGAGCAAATGGACTATGCCAGAAGAACAACAAATATGCACCATCATAGCCAATCTCAAGAAAACCTTGTCATTCCATCTAAAAATGCAATGCATCACCACATATGACCATTTGATCCCTAAGGCACTCAACATCAAAAGAGCCCATATTGCACAAGGGGGGACACCCACATATGAAGAATATTGAGACAATTGGCCATCTACCAGTTACAACGAGAAATCTTGCACATGGGTGAAGAACAAAAACGTCACTAATGATGGTGTGGTTGATGCCAAAGTCATAATCAATGCTCCAAAACAAAACACACAATCATACCAACAACCACAAGGAAACAATCGAAATAACACACAAGCCAACGTGGTATCACAACAACCACCCAATAATCAAGTCAACAATATGAATAATCAATGGGGACCACCCCCGCGGAGCAAACAATATCCCCCCAAATGAAAATACACACCCCTTGGGGAATCAATCGAATCCATCATGAAGAAGCTGGTAAATGAGAATCTCATTAAAATCCCCATCTATGAGAATTATCAAGAGCCACAAGTGAAACCACCATAGTACAACAAAAATCACCTTTACGAGTTTCATAAAATCAAGGGATACACGATGACCAATTGCATGAGACTAAAGAATTTGATCCAAGACCTTATTGATGAAAAAGTCATAAATGTTGAACAACCTGCAGGAAATTAGGACCTAAAGATATACATGAATTTGATGTTGGATCATAACAAAGGGAACAACGATGGAAAGAAAAAATACAACAATGTAAACCATGTTTATGATCATGTTGTCGCATCCTTAGATGAATGGGACACTGTTGTTAACATCAAGGGAGCGAAAGCTGATTGTGGAGTCACCATATGTGGTAGAAAAGTTACCATTAATGGATCATCACATCCACCTAGGGCATCCACCTCAAATCCAAGATCCATTCCCAATGGTTACAATGTCTTGGACCAATTGAAAAGAACCCCACTCAGATCTCCATCATGGAGTTGTTGAAGAACTCACTCGCACAAAAAAAAATCCTAGATGAAGCGTTGGCTTCATCCATTATCTCCGTGGATCTTGATGCTGACCAGTGCCAAGCTATGGTTGGACACATCACTACCCCACATATCCTAATTTTTTTTTGATTAGGAATTCCCCACCAAACCATCTCATAATCGTACACTCCATCTTGAATTCCTTGTCCATAAAAATAAATTCAAAAGGGTCTTGGTGGATGGGGGTGCAGGTCTAAATATCTGTTCACTCAAGCTAATAAAAATTTAGGGATTCTTCAAGGAAAAGGGTAAAGGTATTACAATAAGATTATATGATGACTAGGAAAAAGTGTCTCAAGGAACTATTCAGCTCCCTATTCAAGTAGGGCCAACCATCATGGAAACCACATGCCAAGTCTTTGACCTTGATTTTCCTTATAGCATCCTCCTGGGGCATCCATGGATCCAAGGGATGCAAGTTGTCACATCCACCTTCCATCAATGCATCAAGTTTCCCTATCAAAACCAAGAGGTCACGGTCCATGGCGATCTTGAGCCCTTTTATTACTGCAAGAACCTAGAAGTAAAGTACTATAAAATCCCTAAAGTCCTAAAGAACGATGAAGGCCCTACAAATCCATATGTAGATCCAACTACTTTAGCCTCGAATTCTAAGACAAAGACACCTGCCATTCCCAACATATCTGAGATCAAATTCATTATCCAATACAATAGGTGTGGGGATTACAAAATGAAGAAAAGTGCTTTCTTAATAGGAGAGTTACCTCAATCTCCTAGGTCTCACAGGCAACCCCAACCAATTGAAACATCATCCCAAACCTTCAAAGCAAACCCCTCTAGATTCAGATGTTGGGGAAACCTAAGTCGAGAAGTGGTAGATGAAAAGACATATCAAGCTTGCTATACCAAGATGAAAGGCCCATGCCTGATCTTCCCATGGATGATAGTAGTAAAGGACTACAAATGATGCTTGGTATGGGCTGTAAAAAAATCAAGAAACTTAGGAAAAATGACAATGGGCTTCTAGTACCTCTCATTCTTGAGAAGTCTATGAGAAATCTTGGTCTCGGATGTACCCCTCCAAAGGTAACCATACGTGGAAAAAGTGCACCGGTTAGAAAAATCAAAGCTCCCCCTCAGTTGCTGGTGTCTACAGGTCTACCCTTGGACAACTATACCTTTGACATAACCGATGTGTGTGATGAGGATCCTATAACTGACTTACCCTTGCTATTCAAGGATTCCTCCCTTCTCATGATTAGTACCTTGTCTTTTGGGTCAAACAACCAAACCCATGAGCTAAACTTAATCTATCCCCAACTCATTGATTACGACCAATGAGGACCACCAATTTTGGACACATTCAAAAATGATGAGGCTCTCTCAGAATTCATGGGATTGCGGGATATTGTACCATGTGGAGATCACAAAGATGGGTTTGACATCGTGCTAGGCACACATGCTTACTATGGGGAGACGATTGAATCCCTTAGTCACAAAAATGAAAATCTGAGAATAATCTGTAGGTCTTTGAGTGAAAACCACACTGTGACACTCTTTGACCCAAAAATAGTAAAAAATAAAGGACACATCCAATGGTGAAAACCTCTCTGAGGCACCAGAGGATGAGGGATTCAATCTTCCTCTAAGTGCTATTCATCAGGAGAAGTCAATAGTCTTAGTAGAGAAGTGCAATCCAGTCAACCTGGGAATAGAAGACACACCACATATCACCTTCTATGCAAAATCACTTCTGATAGAAGAGCAAGAACTCCTAGGTGCATTTATAAGGGAAAGAAAGATAAAATTTGCATGGACCTATGCTAACATGCCTAGCCTTGATCCAGAAGTTGTGGTTCATCACCTAGCTGTATATCCTAAAGCAAAGCTAGTGAGACAAAAGCTAAGGAAGATGCATCCCTAGATAGCATTGTTGGTCAAGATGGAATTACAAAAGCTCCTAGATGTTGGGTTCATATGATCAATTGATTATCTAGAGTGGGTCTCAAATCTCGTACTTGTTTCTAAGCCCATTGGGGGCATCCACATCTTCATTGACTTCATAGATTTGAAAAAAGCATGTCCTAAGGATGATTTCCCTCTCCCAAACATTGACATGATTATGGATATGACAATAGGACATGAAATGTTATTGCTAATGGACATGTTCTTAGGGTATAATCAGATCATGATAGCTAAGGAGGACCAACACAAAAAAACTTTCACCTATCCATGTGGGACATATTGTTGGAATATGATGCCATTTGGGTTGAAAAACATAGGAGCTACCTATCAAAGGGCCATGACACTAATCTTCCATGATATGATTCACAAAACTATGGAAGATTATGTGGATGACACATTGGCTAAGTCAAAGAAATGTCGAGATCACATAGAAACATTGGGCTCCATCTTTGATAGGCTAGAAGAATACAAAGTTAGACTCAATCCAAAAAAGTGTCTTCGGGGTACAATCAGGAAAGCTCCTTGAGTATATTGTGTCTATGAGAGGAATTGAGATAGATCCTACCAAGGTCAAGGAAATCCTTGAAATGGAGGCATCGAAAACATTGAAACAACTAAGAGGCTTACAGGGAAGGCTCCAATCCATCTGTCAATTCATAGCGCAACTAGTAGATAAGGCTATCCCATATTCTCATCTACTCCACAAGGGGGTAGCATACAAATGGGATGAGAAATGTGTTCAGACGTTCAACAAAATCAAGGAGTATTTTCTCACACCAACAATTCTCATGCCACCAATTCTAGGAAAACCCCTGAACTTATATATATTGGCAACAACAACCCTTGGCACTCTCTTAGCACAACATGATGAAAATGGGAAAGAGAGAGTTCTTTATTACATCAGTCAAACCATGTTGGGACATGAACTGAATTACACATCCCTTGAAAAGGCTTGCTTAGTATTCATGTTCGTGGCACAAAAATTTAGACACTACATGCTAGCACATCAGTAAAACTCATTACAAAGATAGACCCTCTCAAGTATTTTCTTTCTAAATCAACACTCACTGGGCGAACGGCTAAATGGGTTATGATCCTGATAGAGTGTGACATTGAGTGTGTAGAATATAAGGCCATTAAAGTACACACAATTGTAGATCAGTTGGAAGAAGCATCAATATATTCAAAGAAACCACTTATATCAGAGTTCCTTGATGAGTCCATCTTTAACTTAAGTGTGGCAGATCACTAGAAAATGTACTTTGATGGATCCTACACACAACATGGGTCAAGAGCTAGAATCTTCTTTATTACACCACAAGGAGATTGCATACCTAAATCATACAAGTTTCCATTTCCTTGCACAAATAAAATTGTAGAATATGAGGCTCTTGTCATAGGGATGAGAATTGCAGTGTAGTGGCAGATCATGGCACTCAAAGTCTATGGAGATTCATAGCTTATCATCAATCAAGTAAACGATGAATATCAAACAAGGGATGAAAAGTTGACCCCATACAAGAAATTGGTGGAAAGCGTCAAAGATTTCTTCATTGATATCACATTTGAGAAGATACCAAGAGAAAATAACAAAGCGATAGATGCTATGGAAACAATTGGGTCACTACTAGATGTCCCACACAATGTCCCAAAGTAAGAATTCCTTATAGATCAACTTCTCTTACCAGCATTCAAGGTACTAGAGTTTGAATTTGTGTGTGAAATAGTTGGTCCCGGTTTTCCCTGGTATCATGATATATACACCTACTTGAGAATAGGAGTCCTCCTTGCTAATATAAACCTAAACCTTAAAAGAGCATTTGTCAAGAAGTCATCCTGTTTTGTCATCTTAGGAGACACCCTATACTATAGGAGCATTGAAGGAAACCTTTTATGATGCCTAAATACTGAGGAAGCTTTGACTACTTTAATTGAGGTACAAAATGCCATTTGTGGCTCACATTCAAGTGGTATGACCTTGGCTAAGAAACTGTTGAGGACTGGGTACTATTGGCCTACTAGGGAAAGGGAAGCTCATGACTATGTCTGAAGGTGTTGGCAGTGTCAATAGCATGGGGATCTCATCCATGCACCAACTCAGGAGCTCCACCCAATCATTACACTTTGGCCCTTTTCACAATGGGGGCTTGGTCTCGTTGGAAAAATTACCCCCACCTCATCTAGTGGACATAAGTTCATCATCACCGCCACAAAGTACTACACGAAGTGGGTAGAGGCCATTCCCATGACCTATATCACAGGAACACAAATATCCAAGTTCATCCTAAACTACCTAATATGCCGCTACAGTGTCCCTCAGGCCATATCTCAAATAATGAGACACCTTTGAAAAACCAGGATGTAATGCCAAAAGTTCAATATCTAACATTACTTTTCCACTACATACTACCCCCAAGGAAATGTCCAAGCTGATGCTACAAATAAAACCATCTTAAAAATCCTCAAGAAAACAATCAATGATGCTAGTCATGACTGGCACCTATAGTTGAATCCCACCTTATGGGCCTACCAAATAAGTATTCGCACACCAACAGGTGCAACCGATTTCTCCCTAGTCTATGGATTAGAAGCCATCCTATCCATTGAGATCAAGCTCCCATCCCTAAGGATATCATTGCAGAATCTCATCACAAATGAAGAATATCAGATGTCACAATTGAATGAGCTGGAACTACTAGATGAGTTGCGCATGGATGCTTTAAACCATTTGTAAGTCTACCAAAACTATCTCAAGTGGAGCTACAACAAGAAGATTAGGAGTCAAACCTTTCAAGTTAGAGAGATTGTACTAAAGGAGAACCAAAAAAATGTACCAAATCCAGAAAACAAGGGAAAGTTTGAACCCAATTGGTTGTGACCCTTCATCATCACAACAAGCTACAAATCAAGGGCATATCAACTATCCACACCAGAAGGGGAACCATTGCAGGAGCCCATGAATAGCTCCCATCTCAAAAAAAATTATGCCTAATCTTACAAGGTGTAAAACCAAAAAATCCAAAAAAATACAAAAATATAAAAAATAAAATAAAAATTAGAAAAATGATTGAAAATAGTAAAGAGAAAAATCGTCGTCTAGTGAAAACCACTTCGGTGGCGCTTTGGGAAAGTACCTTGGTGAAAACCTGGAAAACAGGCGCCTTGTGTAAATAAGCACTTTCCATCCACCATGATCTCTATGGCTTGTTCTGTATCATCCATCCATCATGCTTCCATCGCATTCCATATCTCCATCCATCACCCATCTACATCCGCCGTAGCTTGATCGTGTGTTAGATCCCTCCTAGTACTACTCAGCCCATTCTTAGGTTAGTTTGTGCCTCTATTGGAGTAGTCTACTGCATCACATTGGGGGAATGTTCTTATATCTGCATTGGATTAGATTCGTGTATATTCTTGAAGTATTTCTTAAAATCAAAAAATCCAAAAAAATTTATAAAATCAGAAATCCAAAAATATTCAAAACATATCAAAATCCAAAAAATAGGTCAAAAAGTTAGAAAAAGTAAAAAAAAAAAAGATTCGTCTTGTTGAACTACATGTCTCTGAGCTCTGAACGTAGGTAAGGTTGATCTTTGATCATCCCACAAGACACTTAGGTCAATCCTTTAGGAGATCGTCATAATAAACTGGCAATCCATTTGTTAATATCTCATCAATAATTGAGCCTGTGTCAGTCGAACTATGTGGTCTCTGCGTGTATAAAGTAGGCAAGGCTAATCTTTGATCATCCCTTGAGGTCCCTAGGATAGGTATTTATGTTAGTCTCTTGGTCAAAATGTCAGAAAACACCAAAAATATTGGAAAACTTGAAAATCAAAACATTTAAAACATCTTGAAAATACCAAAAATAGCCTCAAAACATTTCAAAAAACATCAAAAACATCCAAATATTTTTAAAAAATACATTCATCCCATTTTGCATTCACCCACAATAAACATCCACTCATAATAAATCATTGCCACCCTCAACCTTTGGTGAAACAGTTGGAAACAAGTCTAGAGGTTCAAAAGTGAAAACTCAAGCATCAAGGTCTTGAGTCCAAGTCAGTAAGTAAACAAGTTAGTCAACTCTTGGTACTAATAGCTCATCATCCAGTTTGTCCCAAATCATCTGATATCATCATGTCCTAGGATGCATCCTTCCTACAATGGACATTAACATCAAGCATAACCGTAGTTTAGTCTTGGCTAGCGTTATGAAGAAAATTAGCTTGTTTGTTTACTTGATCTTTGTGTTTTTGGCTTATCTTATTGTGCTTGTTCCAATGACCTCTCGATGATGTCCAAACAAAGGTATTTAGAGAGAAAGGAATGGGGCAATGATCATTATCTTTTTATCTGGTGTGCTTATTGGATATTCTTGTAATATAAGTTTGGTCATGCCTACTTTGTTTGGTTTGTAGGGAGGGTGTTTTAGGTGTCTTGTTGACCACATAGGAAGGCTTTCCTTTCTATGTTTTGGTTTGAGATATTTGAAATATCTGAATTGCATGTTAAATAAGGTTCTATATGTTAGGTGTGAATAGGAGTACTCCTATCTAATTTTTGAGTCAAATTCCATCACATTAGGTGCAATGCCATCTTGGTTATTTATACCTTGATGCATCACATCTATGTGTGTTATCAAACATAAGGTAAGTAGCACTTTTAAAATACCAATTCTTGATAAGCATTGCAACATCATCATTATTGTCATCTCTAATAAATTCTCGTAGTTCATGGACTTGTTGAATCCTCTTGTCTTCACCCCATTTCTTCTTTCTTCTCTTTGCACTAACTTGGTACCATGGCAATTAATCAAAAACATCACCAATGCATCCATCCTGCATCCACAAACCATCAACATGCTGCATATAATCCATATCATATCATAAAGGAAACAATGATCATCTCACACTCATTTCATTTCATCATTGCATAATATAGATTGGTTATTCTAAGCATCTCATAAACCATACATTTGCATCCATTGCATATCATCCATAAAAGCATCAATATATCATCCATATAAGCGTCATCATATCATCCATATATGCATCATCATATCATACATGAAAAAGATACTAAAAAAAAAGAGAGCATGTCATAACATCCCATACATCTCATGATCATAACATATAACATCATCCATTAGGGGCATAATATAGATTTGTTAGTCTATGCATATTAAAATCATTTGCATACATCCATACTCCATACTTCATCATAAAAGTGCATAGGAAAGATACTGAAAATGAAATGCATCCAAAAGCATCTGCATAATTGTACATCATATCACATAATATAGAATCATACATACATCGCATCACATAGTATAAAGTCACATCGCATATAGAACACCACATATATATCCATCCATCATGACTAAAATAAATAGGACACATCACATAATAAATCATATCATATCATATATATCATTTAACTGTCATGATACAAAATCAAGATCATGTGTGTATCAATCAAAGTAAAAATTCCCACGGGGCTATAAAAAATGGAGCCCCTGGATCTAAAAAAGAATCAAGTGTTGTCAATCAAAACTATGTAAGCTAGCCCTATGGTTGTTCCCCTCACCCGCCTGCCTTTCTAGTTGGTCTTGCTTGTATCCTATCTACTGAGAAAACTCTGACACCCAAGCTGCTGGAGGCATTGCCTATCGATAATGCAACCTATAGGACTCAGCCTCTTGCACTACCTCGTGACACATCCGCGTGGGGATTGTCCTGCCCTGTGATGCAGCAACCATGCTCTCTAGCTATTGTCGCCTGCCCACCTCCTGTGCTAATTGCAGCTCTGTCGTCTATCATTGTTGTCTCTCTTGATCTCGCTCGGTAGTGAGGGCCTGGACCTGCTGTTTGGCCTGGTCCCTCTCTATTGTGAGTGTTTTTACCTAAGCGTGGAGCCCCTGTATATGCAACTGTTGTATCATGGCATCTCTTTGATTGGGCTGAGGTGGCAGAGGTGGTGGTGGCGGTGGTTGATCCCTCTGCGGTGGCTGCTGGTCCCTGGGCTAATCCCTCTGTTGGTGCCCATATCCTTGATCTAGATGGTGTGGAGGTGGTCCTCCTCCTCCTCCTCCTATTGGAACTTGTCCCCTCCTCGCCGCCCTGCCTCAGGGTCTCCTCCTAAGCAGTGCTACTTCCAAAACTATAAGTCATAGCGGAGGTCTAAACCAGTCATCATAGGCACATGTAGTGCCCGGATCCACCTGTCCCTGATCGTAGGCCCATGGCCTAGCCACTAGCTTCCTGAACGAATCAACTATATCTGATGCTGGGATCATCTAACCCCATATAGTCTCTTTGGTGGAACAGGCAAAGATGGCCATGTATTAATCATCTAGCCTATCCTGGACGTCTCAAAATTGTCTCGCTACCCTATCTGGTAGGTAGCGCTCAATCATAGTATGCTCACGCCCTTGCATGATCCATTCCTACCTGGTGTAGAATAATTGTTGTACATCATCATACCAGGCCAACATCTATAACCAAGGCCTCTAGATGAACACCGTCATCTCATCCAAATTCCTCTGCTAGTGAGGGAGACCTACCTGTCCTGTATGTATGAATGTGAGGCCGCCCCTGTACCTCCAAACTGCTGGGTTGTCAGGCTTGACGTCAACCACTGTAACTCTTAGTCGAAGCATGACTATGTGCTCCCATGCCCAAAAATGTAAAATTGTGACACCAACACCAATCGCTCTACTGTCACAATATAAGAAAACTCTTGGAAATAGTGATATAAGGAGGCCAACATCATTGGTCCCCAAGCAAACAGGCACCTCCTAAACAACATTCGCTCCAAAGCCAGACCCCATCCTCGACTGAAATATCGACCTCATCGATTTGGAGCTACTAGTTCTAATATGATGGCCGCCATAATCAATCGAAAGGTCGACACCCGACCTGTGTAGTACTCAAGAACGATTTGTACCTCGGTAAAAATGATCTCATCTTTCCCCATGATCTCATAGCAGGCATCGACACCATCATCCATGTCATATATAACTCTCTCGCCATGGATGGGCAATCAAAAAATATGCCAAACATCCTCCAATGTGATGGTCACCTCGCCAGTGGGAAGATGAAAGGATGATTACTCATTGTGCCATCACTTAGCTAGCATGGTCATCATCGCCAAATGGGTCCTAATAGCAGGCGCATAAGCAACATACCAGAGGTCAATCACACCAAGGTACTCCTAAAGTAACTCATGTAATCTACTTAGTTTGCTCAGCACCGAGGGTCGATGCTTGCATGAATGCACAGGCTCCCTATCCTCCTACACCCATTAAGCCATAGTGTCAAGTTTCATAAAAAGACTGGACCCTGTTTGAAGTTTTCGGCACTGAAACAACAAATGTGTCACTATTTGCAAAGGCATCACTCTTTGAAAACTCCAAACTGTGATGCTAGAACCCCCAAAAGTGCAAACCAAGCTATGACATCGTTGTTTGATTTGCAGGAATGTTTGACCAAAAACCCTAAAGACCTAACTGAAGCACGGCGTTGCCATTTGCAATGGCGTCACCCTTTGACTTTTGAACCCCTAAACCTAAACTGTGATGCGATCGTAAGTCATAGTAGCGACATTATTTGAAGCTTAGCGTCACCGATTATACACTTTTAGCATCGCTATATAGTGATGCTGGACAAATTGACCCTTCAAAACGTAATAAATGTGCACAAAAATTGAAATTAAAGGTCGGGTTAGGATAACATACCGATGGTCCTATGCCTGGAGGTCTCTGGTAGACTCAAACTCACTCAAAAATGTGTCAGGGAAGCACTCTTTGACATTCTGCATGGAGGTCAAAGCTCAAAGTGAAGGAAATCTCAAAGTTGGAATGTGAAAATGAATTGAAAGTGACCCCTCGATGGCTATTTAAGCATGAAAATTAGGGTTTTTTGACCCATTTTAGCCTTCAAACTAGGGTTTTGTGCCCTCGACCCCATTTTTTCCTAACTGAGGCTCATTTTAGGTATTTTTCTCACATTTTGGCACGTTTTCAACACCTTGGATCCTTTATGGATCCGTCAGGCATCTTGTCTTCTTTTTTTTCGCAAGATCACCCAAAAATCCAAATTTTTGTCTGATCTCTCGAGGGGGCAGTATACCAGCATAATTCTTTCATTGGGGCAGCAGTGGGCCATCCAAAAAAATTAAAAAAAGAAAAAGAATTTTTATCTCAACAAGGTTATTCTTTGAACCAACGCAACAAGTACATTGTTTCAAAGAGGGGCAAAATGTAGATGTTCAAATTATACTGATTGATCTCACACACTTGATCCTAGTTTACTAACACCAATTCTACCTAAATAATCTCTCTGCTAACCATTTAATCAAATAATCTTTATCTGATTAAATTCATCATAATTCCTCTGTTAATTAAATAAATCAACTTTATTTGATTAAATCATTATCTTTTGTTAATTAAATAAATCATTTTATTTGATTAATCCTAATGTTCCTCTTTTAATTAAATAAATCCCTCTATTTGATTAAATCATATTTCTTCCTTTAATTAAATAAATTAATATTTATTTGATTAAGTCTAACATCATCCCCTTTTAATTAAATAAATCAAACTTTATTTAATTAAATCTAATGTTCTCTTTTCCTCCCATTTGATTTAAATAAATCCAAAAATCTAAATCAATTTTCAAATCAACTAATCTCCATCTAAGTTAATTAAATCCTAATTAACTCTAACTCTAATCCATCAAATCCTCTAGATTTTGCAACTTGCACAATTAAATCAATTTAATTGATTTATAAATTCTTCTATTTCATTCAAAATGACATCTCATTGGAATATTCTCTCCATTTGAAATCTCCCTCCCAAAAGGACTTTTCCTCCAACATGGAATTTATAACTCTTACAAGTCCTTTTTCTTGAGCCAAGTAGCATTAACTCCTCTTCCACATCTCCCTCCACAAGCCATCTTTCAAATTTCAAATTTCCACCTAATTGTATTTATTTGCACATTGATCAAAATGTGCTCCACCTCTCCACTAGCATGTTGACAAGTGGCACAATGCCATTGGCTTATGTTTAGTCCCACATCCTTCATGTTTTACATTCCTCCATCCTCCTTTCCTATAAATGGAGGGATCTTCTACTAATTTTGGGATCCAACACTTTATGCAAAGTCATTATCTACAGGTTTTGAGCAAATTTATCAACAGTTCATCCAAATTTTCATACCTTTCATCCATCTTAGGTAGGTTATGGTCAAATTTAATCAAGAAGCATCAATCTTCATCAAGTTCATCATCAAAGCTTGCAAGAAATTGGGAAAGGGCTATTTTCCACATCAAAATAACACCAATTCCCCCATGGGATTGAGAGTTTGAATGTTTTGAGCAAGATTTAGTAGTTTTTATTTGATTATCTTTGTTTTATTTTTTGTTATTGGAATTTGAATGAATTGCATGGGGAATGATTGTTTTAGATGTGTTTGATGACTAACATTGTGTTGTTTATCTATGTTTGAATAGGTCTAGACCAACCATTCATAGCAAGGGCTAAAATGAGCCTACACGAGTTCTAAGGGAGTGGACACTAAAGTGGATACAAGAATGTATGTGAAATTTCAAGGGGTGCAATTTTATGACATTACAAAAGTGTTACGTTTCCTAGTTGGCTGCAAAGGTAACATCCTTTGTTGGGTCTTGACTGACAAAAAATGACTCCGTACCTCCTTTTTGTTGATTCAAACTCATTCTTTCATTCTTGCACTCTCTTGAACTCACTCTCATGCTTCTTCTCTCATTCTCAAGCTCATTATTTAGCTCTTATTTATCATTTATTTCCTTTTCTTGTTTCTACAAGCTCTTGTCTTGGACTCTACAAGGCTTTCTTGTTGCAACACCATTGTTTTTGTAGGGTCTACGAAGCTCCATTCTCTTGGAATGGCATAATCTCTCATCATCTTCTTCTCTTAGCCTTGAGTTCTAGCAGAAGAGAAGGTGATATTGCTCTTTTTATTTACTTACATTGTGTCTTATAGAGTAGCATTTAGGCTGTCTTTGCACTCTATTTCATAGTGTCTTTTCTATTTCGTCTTTATCAAATTTCTCTATATCATGGCATCTTGGTTGTCTATGGAGGTGGGAACACCAAAATGGGGGCCTCACTGAGGTAGACCTCAAAACATAGCCCAACAATTTTCCTATTTATGTCTGTGTAGGCACTGGTTCGTCCATTTGGAGTTATAACTGAAGAATCAAATTTTGCATGAAAGGTATCTTTTCCTACTCTTTCTTTGTCATTTTTGTACTAGAATAGCTTTTCAATATTGTCCTTGTTGTACTTTCTTCTTTTTGTATTTTCTTTGTCAAACTATAAACCCTCAATAATTGGGTTGTAAGTAGGCCCTTTATGTTTTTTGGATATTTATCAGATCTCTATCCATACAAGATACCAGTGCATCCCTAAGAAATTAGAATGGTGTGCTAGGGTTTGGTTTTCGTGCTTCTGTCCTCAAATAGTGAGCTATTTGGTCTGCAGTTTGAAACATCTATGGCCAGCTCACCTAATTTTGGAAACACCTATTTTTAGTAGAAGAGAAACAGTGCTTTGTTTGCCCTTTCTTTTCAGCCTCTCCCTCAACTTGTGAAACAACCTAAGGTAGTTTAGGATAGTTCATTCCTTGGGGATCTCCCATTACCTAGAGCCTTAGGGGTGACGAATCCCCCTACTGTACATTTTTGGTGAACCTGATGTGAATGTCTTGTTTTCATTTCTTAGTGTTAGATATCTTTCTCTTGTCTTGGGTGCATCACGAGCTTGTTTGTTGTGAAGTTTTATGAGCTTTACAATTTAGTCTATAACCTCTGGAAATGTTGTTAGAAGGAGCTTACGACATATAGAGATGGATTCTAAGAAGTTCACTATCGTTCCTACCTTTGAAGAAATAATTTCTAGAACAAATACAAATTTCTCCAACCCTTTTAGGGAAGGTCCTCATACTCCTACATACTCCTCTTGCTTCTCCTTTTGCTTCATCTGTGGAGGAAGATGATACTCTTGAGGTTCCCATAGAGAAACTTCTTTCCCTAGACAGAAGGCTTGGGGAGTTTGAGAAGTATTTGGAGAAAGAAAGGACTATGGCTAAGGTCGCTAAGGTTGTTAACAACTTGATAACTATTTTGGACAAGGATCAGGTAGGTCTAGAATTTCTTTGGAGACTTGTGGGAATTGTGGACACTCATGTCTCATCATACAATCCTAGGTCAGGTGTTGCCCGAGACCTTGGCTCCAACACCACTAAAAGATAGATAAAAGTCTTGATGCCTAAGGCGTTGGTATGTGTGGCTAAGATTGGCCCTTTTGTTGACACCACCTCTAGTCCTTGGCTGACCCCCATCATTAAAGTTAATAAGGTACCCTTGGGTTTCAGTTCCTCAAGTACTAATGTTATTGGTGGTAATCCTAGAGCCCATGCTAGTCCCGATAGTGGGGGCTCTGCTAGTATGGGGGTTGGTGGATCTGGTGGTTCTGGTGGAGGTTCCACTAGTCATGTTTCATCCTCCAACCATGTCTTGAACGCCTTGTTGCAAACATGGGTTAGATGCAAAACCAATTAGTGAACCTGTCTAGTTCTACCTCTTAACTTATCTTTCAACCTTTTTTCTATCATAGTCCCCTATCCATTTCTATTCTAAAAAATCCTATCCCTTAGGGGATGGAGATTCTAAAATTTGAAGAGTATGGAAGTCGTGGAGATCCTCAGATGCACATTTTGGAATTTAATGCTATGTGTATTGATTTCTTCCATCATGATGCTCTAATGGCTAAGATCTTTTTGATATTCCTTAAGGACACTGCCCTTGAGTGGTACTGTTCCTTATTGGATAACTCTATCTTCTTGTTTGATCGGTTGGTAAATTAGTTCCTTAGGAAGTTCCAAGCTAACATTAGACCAAAGATGACCTTTTTAGATCTCATCCAATGCAAGCAAGGAGACTAGGAAAAGGTAACTGCTATTATCACTCGCTATCAAGTGCTATTCTCACAAATTTCTTATCCTTTATCAAATTCAAATGTTCAAAAGGTCTTCATCAGCAAGTTGCAGAAGTAGTGGCAAGATAAGTTTTCCTTGATGAAGTAACCTTCCTTTGCACATCTATGTGTTGCACTTTGTGAATATCAACAAAAGGTTGCATAGTTTGGGGGTTCATCCTCGTTTTCCTATTCTGATATCTTATCTATAGTGTCAATTTCTAGCAAAAACAAAGCTATTGCAAACGTGGTATTTACATCTAAGGACAAGGGCCTAGGGTGCAATAGACATTTCAAAAAACTATCTGTCTTATATTGTTGGTTTTAGAAGTTATTAAAAGATAAAGTTATGGCATTTCCAGAACCTCAACGTTTGACTAAGCCGTATCCTAAGTGCTATGACGAGCATCAATTCTATCAATTCCATTCAGTACATGGGTATGAACCCGAGTGATGTGTGCACTTGCATCATGAGATTCAAGACCGCTTCGATGATGGGAATATCTATCTTGATGGGAAGAAACATAATTATAATAAATATGTGGCCAAGGCTAACAGTGAATTAAAAATTTACATTGATCTGTTTCCCTCTCATTTTACAAATTTAGTGACACAATCTTCTACATCTTCTAAGTTAGTTCCATTTGAGTATGTGAACATGGTTTCATTCACACATATCCATCCTTCTAGAAATGTGAGTGAAACACCTAAAACAACATTCACCTTGCACGATGCTCCTCTTAATAAGGAGTCTTCCCCAGTATAATTCATGTCTGGATTAACGAAAAGTGTTGTAACTAGTGCATTAGTTGATATGATGAGTTTGGTTAATGTGATAACACAAGAGACTCTGTTTATAAATAACTTACACAAGGAGAGATATGAAGATTCAGAGACCACCCTCCATACCCATGATGGACTCTTTGTTGCCCCTATGGGCTCTATTTCTTTATCAATATTGGTAGGACCCAAGGTTGTTGATGTCTCATTTGTTATCATTCTAGAGTCTGACCTATTTAGAGTAAGGATAGGAATCCCTTGGATAGCCTCTATGAATGGTGTCACCTTTGTAATTCATAAATGTTTAAAGTTCCCTCATGAAGACACCATGCACGTGGTACATGAAATTGGCTATAAACCACTAGTGTCACATGAGGGTTTCTCACTAGATCAGTTTTGGCCTGCCCTGGTTAGACCTTTCCCTCCTAGGGGAGATTTAGTTATGAGATGTCTCCTTATTCTATCTCCATAAAAGCCTCTATGATATAGTAGAAAAAAATACCTATTCTACGCCATCCAAGGGAAAGGGGAAGGTGGAGCTTTCTTTTGTTTCTCGTCTTACTGCGATATCTTTTGCTTCCACTTTTGTGCCTCGCATTGGAAGTATGATGGTGCCCGCATGGAAAAAAGTGAAGCATCATGTTTTTGAGCTTCCTATGCTACCTACGATACCATTATCCACTATCTATGGCAGGGGGAAATCTTCCTGTAGGGTTTTTCCAACTTCTCGACCTTTGCGACCTCTTACTATTCCTCTACCTACCCCTAAGGTAGAGAACAAGAAGAGGCCCACCACCAAGGTGCTAATGTCTATTTCTCCTCATATAGTTGTTTCTACTTCTATGCTTCCTCCTCCTACTCCTACCTAGGAGACTATCCTTCCACCAAAAATGGTTATGAAGGATACTCTTGCAACTGAGCAACAACCTTTGATCTCTTCTTAGGTCGTGTCTTCTAGTGTTTGCAACCAATGCAATCAACTTAAGTGTGAGTGCAAGGGTAGGTGAAAGGATTTGGCTTTGGAACATTCCACTTTGCAGATGACAGAGAGGGAGTCAATGGTTTCTATCTCTGCATCCTCTTCTGTTGTTTTGTATTCTCCTGTTGTTTCTTCCTCAGTTCCCATCACCTCTGTTTTACTTTCAGATCCTCTGATAGGTCCTAATAATGCTCACACCAAAAGAGTGCAAGTTTTTATTGCTCCCTCTATGGAGCCACTTCTCTTGATGTGCCTCTTAAACATCCCTCCGTTCTCTTAGCCCATAGATATTCCAAACACAATGGTGGTGTTTTCTATTTCTTTGTCTTCTTCCTCCTCCTCTTCTAGTTCTTCTGTGGGGATGTCACATCCTCCATTGAAGCACAAGCTAGAGGATTACCTCACTACAAGTGGAAGTTGAAAGAAGGGTTCACCTTCTTCGAAAGTTAGTTCTATCCTGGCTTGCATCGTCCTCATGATGGAGGCGGCCCTCACTTCTCCTGAGTTTGTCACTGCCCCTCTCAATGCGATTGGAAATGACTCTTAGGTGTCTTGTTCTTCTCCCACCTGGTTGACACATGGAACTCTAGTAAAGTGCATGTTTAATTCTATGGATGACATCTTGACTCTATCCTTGCTATTTGCAAGATCGATGACTTTTTCCTCACAAGATCTTGAGGGTCCTTCTTCCTTGGCCTTTGTTGCAAGTGAGCCAGAGGGAATCACTCTCACTATCCTGCCCTTGCAGGCCCATCCGCCCTCCCCTTACAATGATCTAGATTGGGAGTAGGATGACCTACTGGTCAATGAGGACTAGGGTGGTACCTCTTCTTTATCTGTAGATTAGATTTGTTTGTGTGTTTGTGTTCACACATGCTTGTCTTTTTATGTTTGTGATCCTACCTGGAGGACCCTTACTACCCTTGTAAGTTCTTGGATATAGGTGCAACAAATTTTTCATACACTTTTTTCTATTTGTATCATCATTCTTCTATGTGTCATGGAATTTATTTTCAATATTGGGGATGATGCAAAGTGTTGGGGGCATTTAGGCCCTCTTCCATGTTGACCCAATTTTTATTTTTATTTTGTCTTCATGTGCTCTTCTTCATGTTTTAAGAACTTTGTGTATTGATGACCGTTCATTCATACAACATATTATATTTACTTGTATCTATGAACATATATGGCCTCAAATTCTCATATCCCCCTATCTATTGATTTCTTTGTCTCTATTTTCTTTTTGATGTTGTGGTTCTTATGTGTTGTCCGTTGCATGTGGAAAAATATACCACAAATACATATCCTCATGTGTTGTGTGCCCCAACATCTCTTCCTCTCCTTTCTCTCCTTAGGATGTCATGTGCTCCTTTACGTAGCACGCACCATCCTAGGGGGGCTACCATGATGTTCTATTTTTTAATAAGGAAAATTGTTTCAAAAGGATTCCTTGATGAAATAATCCCTTATTGAAATTTCTCATTTTCCAAAATATTGTATTCTCTCGAGACTCCTGGATGAAATTTTATTTTAGAAAGGATCTTATATGTGAAAGAGTCTGAAAACTTTCCTTTGAAAAATGAGTACTTTTTCTAAAATGAAAGAGTTTGAAAAATTTCTTGTGAAAAGGAGTATTCTTTCCAATGGATTCCTTGATGATAGAATAACTTGTAAAAAATGTGGTGTCTTTCAATTCTTGGAGTGTTCCTTTGAATGGTCCCCTTGGTGTCTTGAAGGGTTCTCGCCGAAGGAAGCCCCTTTGAAAGATTTCTCCTCAAAAATAATTCTTTGATGTCTTAAAAATGAATGTCTTTTATCTCATATTTGATGTCATTGTGTCTTGGTACTAGACATTTTGTATCCTTGTGTCTAGCTTGGGGTTAGTCCGACTAGATCCATCTTTCTTGTGACTGTCCCGCAACATAATTTATAGTAGCCGCATGCTTATCTAATCAGTGTATCTAATCAGACTATGTCTTATCATCCCAACTTGTGTGACTTATGAATGTGTGTCTTATGATTTTTCACCTAACATGTTTTTTCTATAGCCTAACATGTTTATGGTGAGAACACAACTAGCTTCACAGGATCAAGAACTTGTGGAGACCCCTCTTTCACATCTAGGTATGCCAAGTTGAAGATCTTCTTCCTCAACATCATTGGTATATTCTATTCAATCTCTTTCTACTTTAGCTCACATATGCACTGACACATATGCTTGCTAAAGTGGGGGAAAAATGTAATGACACAAATTTGCACCCTAGAAAAATTTCCCATTTATTTTATCCTTACTTTAGAAACTATAAGTTTGATGATGCAAAACCCACCAATGTATTCCCATTCCTTCCACATAACCTTATCATTTTGCATCAGTGGAGGAATATTTGTCAAGGAAGTACACGCGTTGCGTGGAAATCCATACACTGAATTGTCATCTTGATAGATTCTTGCCCTTGGGAGTTGTAGAAGCATTATGTTTCCTAGTTGGATGTGAAGGTAACATCCTCTATTGTGTCTTGACCAGCAAAAAAATGACTCCTTACCTCCTTTTTGCTGATTCAAACTCATTCTTTCATTCTTGAACTCTCTTGAACTCACTCTTATGTTGATTATCTCATTCTCAAGCTCTTCTTGATCATTTCTTACCTTTATTGATATTACATTGGAGTGTAGGAGACATGGGATTGATAGGGATCAGTTGGATTGTGGGTAATGGAGGAGAGTCTGATGGAGAAAAAATATTCATGGAAAAGGAGAAAATGCTTGAAATTTTGTTTATTTATTTTTAATGGATATTTGTTTTTTTTTTGTATTTTGGAAGGTGTCCAGATCACTAAGGGAGCTAGAAGGCATACATCAAGATTTATTCCAAATGAGGATGTAATCACTTGTCCCCAATGTTTAACAATGCATGGGACACTATGAGTGGATGAATGGACTGTGTGATGGAAATTTATACATGAAGGATAAGAATTATACAAATAGATCAAGGATAAGGGATTTTACTTCCAAGGACTATCTCGTAATAGAATAACATGTTTGGATGAGAATATAAATGTTTGGATAGTGGTATGTAGGTGATGGTATGACATGGGATAGTATATGGTCAAAGGAAATGACCATGTCAAGAATTTTCTAAAAGCATGTTTTGAAGTATACACCCCTAGTATTTGTCAAGATCAGGGGATAGGGAAGATGGATGAAAGTGGAATGTATTGGATGTATAATGGTGTTAGGGTAAAATGAAATGATGTATGATATAAGATGTTCCCAACTAGAATGGTACACATAGATAGTCGATTTTACACATGGCGCCCATAAACAAGTTTCATCATGGTGCTTGCCCAAATGTCATAAGGATGGTTTTCACTAGAGGACAATTTTTTTATCTTTACCTTTTTCCTTTTTAATTTTTTTTAATAATCATCAACTATGCGGAACCACTTGGTGGTGTTGATGTAAATATTGTTTTCATAATGTTCAAATAATGTCTTTCCTTGAAGAGTTGCTTCGTCACTATAAGAGCACTTGTATATAGTCCATGGATGTTATTGTGATCCTTGTTGATACTAAAGTTGGCTTTATCTAATGAGCACATTGTGATGGAGTGCCATTGGAACCCTTATGATAAAGTGTTGTTTCCAAGACATGATGAATGTGGGATTTGATATTTTAGATTTTAGGCGGGGTGTTGGATTTTGATGGGGGATGTAAGATGTGGATGAATCATTTGGTAGTTTATACGTAGGATTTTTTATTTTCCAAATTTGGGATTGTGAATGATGGATTATGGATGTGAGATTTTGAGTGTGTTTGGGACCAATGATTTTATACAACTTGCATGTTGGTATTGGAGACAGTTTTGAAGGAGTTAGACACTTTTGATTGATGGAAGACCTTGTTTGAGTTGGCTCCATAGTTTCATTAAATTTTAGATTTGGATTTGGATTGGATGTCTTACATGATCCAATTTTCTTTGGAATCCATGTCGAATTTATATTTCTAGTTTGAATTTTGGATTTATTAGCTTGAAAAGCTTGACTTTTATCTTTTTCTATGTAAATATTTTTATTTTGTTGGTCCTCTTTGAAACAACACGACAAGATGTATTGTCTCAAAGAGGGGAAAAAATCATTCCAACATCCAAATAATAGAGAACCTGCAAGAATATTATTTAAACATGCAAATGCAAATGCAAAACTCTAATCTACTTGCGAGGAAATAAACTAATTATCTCTATTACACTCCTCAAATCAAGATCTTGTGCAAACAAAATGGCTATTAGAAGCACACACACAAGAGGCTATGATTTATTGGAGATTCAAATGCAATATGTAAAGAGTATTGGAAATCTAAGAAATTAAAACTATAACTTGAGAAGAAACTAGCATGCAAGATGAAAATGATAGCTAGATTGCCAGTGATATTGACAAAGATTCAATGCATATGTTAGATGATCCCAAAATGAGGTAGAGAGGATGTTTAAATAGATACCCTCAAGAGAAAGTCAAGCATCGGGGTAAATATGGGGTAATGGGATATTAGTGGTATAGGAGGAATAAGTGGTAAATGGTAAATGGTAAGTGGTAGGAGGGAATAGTAGTGAAAAATGGATATAAGGTGCGTGTGTTAAGGATATAATAATATTTATTGGATTAATTGAATGGAAGATATGAAAAGAAGAATGGAATAAGATGAATAATAGATAAAAATGAAATGATAGGACATATTAAGGATATAGCCAATGCTTGAAGAAAATTAAAGTTAAATGAGGATAAATTTAACAAAAGAAATTGTGCCTATAGGTCCCAATTAGTGGATTGAAGGGTTTGGGAATCATGGTCTATGATGCCAATTTTAGGAGTGTTGGAAACAACCTTATTGTAAGGACTATTCATAGCCCCTATTTTGATTTTTGCATTAGATGAAGTTGCCCCACAATATTCTCTTAAGTTTCAAAAAATAAAAGATAAAAAATATTGAAATACACTATATGGCACCTTAATGAAGATACGATAGAAGGATAGAACTCATAACCCCATACATGAGCTAGGCTCTATGGATGCAAGTAAGAAAATAAATAAAATTGTAGAATATCAAGATTAGCATAACAAGGTTATCCATGCATAAAACTATATATTTCTTATATTATACTAAAAAGATACTTTAAAAACATTTACAAATGATTTTATAGCCATCTAGATGAAAAAATAATTAGGGCTAGTACTAAAATCATCAAATTTGATTAAAAAGACCTATAAAATCTTTAGAATTATACACCTTAATCATGAAGACATTTAACTCATTCTTCTAAGATTATAATGTTGTGTTATAGCTTTGGGATAAAAGTAAAAAAATTATAATACAAAATACCTTTGACCCTTTGTTGTAAGGAAAACCCTAATAGTTAGGAAATTTCTTCCCTTTATTCTTGCTTTGCAACCTCTTTTTCCATCCCTTACAAATGAAAATCTAAAACTATATATCTCTTAGCATCTTTGAGTATCCTTTGGGAAAGGAATAGGGTTTTCTATAATTGAAATCATACCCACCACATCAAAAATTCTCATTCTTTCATATGTAAAATCCTACCTTAGATGCATCAATGGATGCTCTAATATATTTAGAGATATTATTCTATTTGATCACAACCATTTAAATTATTAATGGTTTCCTTTTTTTAGTCATGTAGAGTAAAGTAGAGCCCATGAATTCTATGAGATGGATGCCCTATAGTGTGAGAAAGAATCTTCAAGATCTATATGAATTAAATTTAAATAAAACATCCCAAATATTGTAGGGAGATGGGTAGGGGTAAACTTGTGAGAAGTTTGCAATTTTGAGTTACACCAAACCTTATCAACTTTTTGAAAAGATTGAAATTTTGACTTTAATTATTGTAAAATTTGGTGGTGTTTCAATAATTTTATAAGCTCAAAAAATTATCAATGTATAATTATTGTAACTTCATTTGTAAACTTGGAAAAACTTGTTGATAATTATCACCAACCCAAAACCTTTATTAGTATTTTGATGATATTGTAAACCTAAAAAAATGTCATTATCCTAACACTTTCTAGAGCTTATTGGTAGTTTAAGCTAACCTAAAAATTGTGTCAACATATCAACAAATTCATAAACTTTTTGTTAGAGTAATCATGCATTAGATAATAATTAATTATTATTCTATTTATTTTTTCTCATCCACTTAAGCTAAACTTAGGAGTGCTTTTTTTTATGTTAATTGAAGAGTTATTATTAGATCATTCTATTTCATCACGCAAGATGATGATAATTGTCATGATATAATCCATTTATCATTAAGGCTTTCTCTTATAAAGCACTCTCTCTCTCTTTGTATTATTCATTATGTAAGTATTTTATTGTTGAGGAATAACAAATATTTGTTTTGTAGATCTCTTGCATGGAAGGAATTATGTTTATTGTCTAATCCTTCATCTCATGTTATTTAAAAATCTAACATGATATTAGAGTGTGGATTCAACAAACCCCTCTCCATTTTTGAGTTTTTTTCTCAAATAGGGTTACAAGATCAAATCTAAATTTTGTAGTGCTTGTTTTTGCAATTTTTGGAGGTGGGAAAGTTTTAGGAGCATTTTGGTGTGAAACAGACCTCATCATTGTGTTCAAGAGGCCGATTTGATGAATTTTGACATAAAATTTTCCTATTTTTGGTGATAGGGGTTTTAGAGGGAATTTTTTTACCAGGGGTATGCAATCAGATTTAAAAAATTTCCCAATGCTAATAGCACTGAGCACTTATATTTAGCACATTGCTCATGGAGCAGAGTACCACCCGTAGAGTGGCACCTCCCGTGCTTAGTCCCCACTCTATTGGGTGGCCATTCTTAGTCCCCCACAAGATTATATGTTATACTATTGATCACATGTGTGACCTAACTCCTTTTCTTATCCCCATGGGCTTCTCTGTGCAAGAGGATAGCCACCAATATGACCAAGCCCTTTGCAATAAGCCCCAACACCCAATGACTGGGCACTCATATTCCCAAGAGCTATTTTTTTAGCCCCTTGTTTGCCCTAAGGGCCAAATTGTGCAGCTTCCGTTAAATTGAGTGTAACTTGGGCATATAATCTTCATTTTTCAACAAATTTATACCATCAAAAAGATGGTTTCGAGCCCACCAAATTTGTAGGTATTTTTTCCTAATTTTTTTCTAGAAATTTGCTACAACTAGTTGAAGTCAAATCTACTATTCTATGTTTCTAGGATCATAAATTGGGCATACAAACTCCAATTTTTATGAATGAATAGGCATTAGAAAGGTGTTTTAGTGCTTTTCCCTAAGGGCCAAATTGTGTAGCTTTCATTAAATTGAGTGTAACTTGGGCGTATAATCTTCATTTTTCAACAAATTTATATCATCAAAAAGATGGTTTCGAGCCCACCAAATTTGTAGGTATTTTTTCCTAATTTTTTTCTAGAAATTTGCTACAACTAGTTGAAGTCAGATCTACTATTCTATGTTTCTAGGATCATAAATTGGGCATACAAACTCCAATTTTTATGAATGAATAGGCATTAGAAAGGTGTTTTAGTGCTCTACACAACCATGTGGTCCATTTATTTAAAATATTCACCAAGCACACAAAGATATCTCTAATATGATTTTTTCTCTTTTAAGCTATTTGCTCTCAAAGTTGTATTCAGGTTTGTCTTTTCTTATTGTGGGGGTATATTTCTCACTTTTAGTATCTATATACATCAGAGAAAAACAATCATTTACCACAAATTATTTGAAAACCTCAACCATCATGGAAAACACCTCTTTATTCAAATATCTTATGCCACACAACTATCATATTTGGAAAGATCATATGACAAGGATGCTCATGTCCAAGGGTTTATGGTCCACTTTGGATGAAGTACAACCAACATTGACTCATCAATTTGAGATATTTCAGCATAGAAACATGATGGATGAGGCTATGAGACTAATTTTAATGCATGTTTTAGACAATCTCTTGTTTCATCTTGAGTCTTGTGTCACTCCTAGGGCTATGTGAGTGAAGTTCTATGATTTATTTGGCACCATAATTGAGTATAGAGATCTATAGATTGAGACAAACTTAACATCACTTGTACTTGATTCTTCCCCCTCTATCAAGGACTTCTTACAAAAGTTTATGTCACTTAGGCCTCTTTTTCAGGGTTGTGGGAAGAATAAAATTGAAAAAGAATGTGTTTTCTTGATTCTATCTAAGATTAGAGGTCCATTTTAGGTATTTTCTTCTACTTTCTACTCTACTATGGATTCGTTGGCTGATGCATTTACCATGTTGACTTTCAAGGTTTTTTGTGAGCATTTGACTTGTGAATATGCAAGTTAACTCACTTTGATTGTATTTCTAGTTCCAAAACCCAATCATTGGTAGCATCAACATGTAAAGGGAAAGACAAGAAGAAAGAAAATCCCAAGACAAATTCTTCATTAGGTAATGAGCATTCCTCAAAATCATCTCAAAATTCAGAAAACATAAACCTCAAACCACTCCTCAATATGAAAAATATTCTAAGCTTGGTGATTCTTCCTCCATGATGAAGAAGAGATCACTCGAACCTTACAGTTTTTGTGGTAATGAGGGAAATCCAACAAAAAGTTTTTGGAAAAGATCAGAGGCTTTAAACGAATCCATGCAACAACATAACATATCAACCCCTAAATCTTCTTTTATAGGTAAAGGTCACGCTCTTCCTACAAGGGCCTTACCTTTTGTAGCTCCATGCATACTTGATTCTATTGTGACAAATCACATGAAACCCTCTCAGGATTTGGTCTCATCCCTTTTAGATTGTAACCCTACTTAGGTTATAGTTGGGAATTCTACAAAAAAAATTATTTTGGGCTTAGGTACTGTCACACTTAAGGGTGGATTTATTTAGGAAGTTCTTGTTGTTCATGATATCTCCACCAGCCTTCTTTCAGTGTATCATATTTTCCAATCTGGCACCAATAGGAAAATTGAGTTTTCCCCACATGATGTAGTTATCTGAGACCTTCATGATCTTTATATTATTATGGCCACTAGGAGTGTTGATTCTTCCTCTCATTTATACTGATTTGATGGTTTTGAGAGTTTATCTAGTATATGTTCATCCTTTATAGCACATGCAAATACTGAGAGTAAGCTTTGGCATAAATGTTTTTCTCATGTCAATTATCACTATCTCTAGCATACGAGTACACAAGAATTGGTGTTAGGTCTCCCTAAGATCTCTTGTATTGATGATGTTTGTCATGGATGCACTCTTAGAAAACATCATCAAGATTCTTTTCCTACAGTTAGAGCCACACATGCTAAGACACCCTTATATTTCGTACATAGTTACCTCATGGAATTTTCAACTACTTCATTTTTAGGGGCTAAATATGTGATCACATTTATTGATGACTTCTCCAGGCATACATGATTCTAATTTCTTAAGTACAAGAGTGATGTCTTTGATTCTTTCAAAATATTTAAGATATTTGTGGAGAAGCAATCTAGTCTTTGTATCAAGCAAATATGCATAGATAATGGGGGAGTATGTCAATCACACTTTTAGGGACTTTTTCATTGAGCATGGTTTGCAACATTAGCTTACAATTCCATACACCCCTCAGTGGAATGGTGTTTTTGGGAGAAAGAACATAAATTTATGAGAGATGGACAGCTGTATGATTTAGTCATGAGAGACACATTCTTCATTTTGGGCTAAGGTAGTTAACTATGCCAATTATATTTAGAATTATCTGCCTCATAAGGAATTGTGACATATGACTCTTGAGGAGGCTTGGTCCCATGTCAAGCCTATCTTCATTTAGAGTCTTTGGTAGTGAGGCTTGGGAATTCATTCCTGAAGCTAAAAAAAAATCCATGGAGAGGAAGAGTTGACCACTCATATTTTTTTTGCTATTATGAGGATGTTAAGGCATACAGGTTGTTTAATCCTAATTCTAGACATATCTTGTTTTGGTGGGATGTCCAGTTTGATGAGAAATTTCCTTAAATGGATTCTCCATCCCAAACTTTTACCTCATCACCTACAACTCATTCCTCATATCTTTAAGATTAGTTAACTCTTGGGGATGAGGATGATGCTCCATCTATCCATCCACCTCCAGATATTCAACCCTTACTCAAATGGTCTCGCAATACTATTGATAAAACTGGACCTTTGGTAGGTGATCCTTTAGACTCCCATCATACTCATGCACAAACATTGAGTGCTAGTCTTTTGAGCCATACCATTTTGGATGATCCTTAAAAAAATTCAAAGGCAGTTGGTATTCCTAAGTGGGATGGTGTTGTTGTAGATGAGTATTCTTATTTGATGAAGAATCATACTTGGGATCTTGTTCCTCTTCCTAAGGGAAGAAAGTTGGTTTAGTACAATTGGGTGTACTATACCAAATATGTTGCAGATGGTTATAGTGATAAGTATAAGGATCATCTTGTTGCAAAGGTTTTTTCTCAAGTTAAAGAAATTGATAATTCTCAGACCTTTGCACCTATTTCCAAGATGAATTTTATTCACCTCGTACTTTCCCTTGTAGCTTCATATAGATGGTCAATATTTCAAATGGATGTGAAGAGTTCCTTCCTTCATGGTGATATTCATGAGGAGATTTATATGGAGTAGCCACATGGTTTTACTAAAGAGTTTTTTCTAGTTTAAAAACTTCAACGCTCATTATATGGTCTCAAAAAAGCTCCTCAGGCTTGGTATGAGAAGATGAACAATTTTTAGGTTTCTTCTAGCTTCACACGATGTCATTTTGATCCCATAATGTACATTGAGAGATAAGAGGGTAACATTTTGATCCTTGTGATATATGTGTATAATCTATCCTTACAAGTGGTTCAACCTCCATGATCCAAAATGTTCATTGAGCTTTGATGGAGAGTTTGAGATGAAAAATATTAAACTTATGCACTACTTTCTTGGTTTACAAGTTATTCAGTCTTTGGATGGGATTTCTATATTTTAGAAAAAGTATGCTCTTGACATACTTCATATATTTGGCATGCTTTATTTCAAGCTTGCTACCATACTATTCCAGTCAGGTTTTGTATTTCCTTCCACTTGTACTATTCCTTTAGTAGATGCTACATTATACATGTAGTTGGTTGGTAGTATTTTGTACCTGACACATTCACGTCCTGATCTTTCGTTTATGGTTGGTATTGTCTCTCAATTATCACATGACCCACATGAGAGACATTGGAAATCTTCCAAACAAATTTTGAGATATATTCAAGGAACCTCACATTATGGTATTCATTATACATCAGGAGATCCTTGGATAATTGACTTCACTAACTCAGATTGGGTTGGTGATGTCAATGATAGGATGTCTAAAAAAGACCAAATTTTCTATTATATTATCATCCACAAAGTTTGAGTATTGTGCAATGGTTTTGGCTAGTTAGGAGGTTTTATGGCTTTATCAATCATTGATTGAGTTTGGTTTTCCTCTTGATAGTCCCACTATTCTTTGATGTGAAAATCAAAGTGCCATTCACATTTCTTGCAATCTAGTGGAGCATCAACATACTAAGCACATAAATATCCACATGCATCTTCATATGACAATTGATTTAGTATGTTTTTCTCACCTTGGAGTGCATGCCTATAGAGGAGCAAGTTGTAGACATCTTCATGAAACCTTTAACATTGCCTCGTTACCTAAAATTGAAATCAATTCTTGGGGTGAAGAAATTTTTCCTCGGGGGTCTTCAAGAGGCCTCTTCCCTTCATTTTTTATACATCCTTTCATCTTTCTTTAGCAGAGGATTTTTTCCCATGAGGTTTTCTCCTTTTCTCTAGTTATGAGAGATTTCTTTGATTGTACTGGGTACCTCATCAAGCTTAGTTTTTGGGACCCATTCATGATTTATGTTCTTTTTATGCATTGGTTTTAGAATTTTTAGCTACTCCCTAAGTTACACTTAAGGGGGGGTGTTAGAGTAATCATGCATTAGATAATAATTATTTATCATTATTCTACTTTATTTATTCTCATGCAGTTAAGCTAAACTTAGGAGTGATTTTTTTCTTGTTAACTGAAGAGCTATTATTAGATCATTTTCTCTCATCACACATGATGATGACACTTATCATGATCTAATCCCTTTATAATTTAGGGTTTCTATTATAGAGCACTCTCTCTCTCTCTATTATTTATTATATAAGTATTTTTTTGTTGAGGAATAAAAAATCTTTGTTTTGCAGTACTCTTGCATGGGAGGTTTTTTTTTCATTGTTTGATCCTTCATCTTGTGTTATTCACAAATCTAACACTTTTGAAATAATTGATATTTTTAACTTGGTGATTTCTTAGTCAAATATTCAAGATGACAACATAATTTTCATTATTTTAAAAGTGTGACAGATAAGAGAATCATAATTATTTGGCATTAGGGAAGTTATCTAACTTATGAAAAGTTCAACATATCTCTATAACTAGATTTTATTAAAATTTTAGTAGATAACATCGCCTAAATGAAACACAGGGAATGATGAAGAAACTCAATAAATTTTCACTAAGTGGAACCAACTTGAATATTTATTAGACTAGTTATAAATGATAGATAAATTGAGACCAAATCCACAATGGGGTTAGGATACTAAGAACATATTTCACACTATAAAACTAGGCTCCAAATTTGGCTCTAGTTGGAATGTGTGTCTCTTGTAATAGTTAGAATCCAACTATATTTGGGAGAAAACCACAAAAAGGGACAATAAGGAAGGGAAAAGGAAATTTACACTTTCATGACCAATAGGGGCCATAATTTCAAAAAGACAACACAATATATATGTGGTAGGACCATTATTTACAAGTAATAATCAATATATAGTTTCATGAACTAGTAGCTTCACAAGATAGCAAATGAAACTCTTGAGGTAGAATGAATTGTCATTATTCTCATCAAAAACTTCATATTGTGATGCCATAAGCCATATTCATATCCCTTTGAAACATTTGAGTGGTATCCCACTATTATCTCTCCATATTAATACATATCTTTAGGATTGAAACTCAAATTTTTCTTACTAAGTATCATTCATCCTAGGGATATATTTCATGTTCTTTAGATGAAATTTATGATCCTTATATCTTGTATAATCATCGAGGTGACAAAATGTGGATGCAAAATTAAAATTTTTCTTGATCTCTATTATATCTAGACTTACACCAATATCTTCCTTGGATGTGATCTTTTTATTCCATGGTGCACACCTCCATTTTTCATCATGTGAATAATTTTTTATTAGTGTAATAGGTCATTCAGTCCCTTTTTTATTCTATCGAAGCATAACATAATAAAATTATAGGATGTATGAAAGGAGAGGAGCTAGAAAAATTGAAAAATAGACTTATCAAGATTAGTGCCTTATGAAGAGCCTCCATGATATGATCATATGCCTAAGCTAGCCCCTTAACCCAAGTGATTTATTATTCATTCATATCCTTAACATGAGTGAAGAAAAGAAGAAAATAACCAATATCTTGATATATTTCATCATTTTTTCCTAGAGAAATTAAGGAATAACATCAATGCATGACACTTCATTGATATTTTTATAGCTTTCCTCTATAATGTGTAGTAGTGCCTCTTCTCTTTGTATTTTGAACTCTTCATATGATAGGTCCATTTTATCATGTGGTTAGGTCAAGTCATTTTCACCAAGGATGCAAGGAATTACTTTTATATAATTAGAAACATCCTTTCCTTGTATTTCTTCCTTCTCTTTGTCTACACATTGTCCTTACATTAGATGGGACTCAATTGGTGGTGTCTCATGAGTTTTTGACATATATTTCTTCTTATCCTTTATTGTTGTATTAGATTATTATTCTCTATTTATTTCCTAATATAATTATTGATCCTTATTTTATTTTCTTCCTTATAATTCTTCTTACTATTTCTTGTGTGATTTTTATTTGATATATTAGTAGTATAGCTTAATGCATGTGTATTCTTATCTCTTAATTAATAGCCATTTCATACTTGCACCACAATTGCATATATATGGGCTATTTAACTTTAATTAATGGCTTGGAATATTAGCTACATTGTGTAAATTCCCTTGGATTTTCAATATTGTGAGTGGGAAACTCATACTTATTTGGATTATCACTATGTTCACATTGAAATCCTAGCTACATCATAGTCACTATACTCTATTTTTTATTCAATGGAGTCATATATTGATACATAATATTGATCATCATAATCTTCATAGTACTCAACATAACTTTCATTGTAAGGAGGTTCTTCCATATTTCTCACCAAGAGGGAATTTGCATATTCAATTGTAGAAAGTTAAGCTTTTTGTAATTAAAGCTCTACAATAAGTTGTTGTTTTCTATTTTTAATTTGATACACGATCTCTTCTTATTCAAGTTATTCTCTAAATGATATATTGGGAGTAGGACGTTGTCTAGCAACATGTGTTTCCACATCTTGATATCTCATGCCAAATTATTTTATGTTATAAGATCTACCCCCATCCATCCTACCAATAAATGTATCCTTTATTTTCACTTTAACATCTTTCAATTCAACTATTACCATAAGTATTTATCTCTCCTATATGGGGTGATCTAGTAATTATTCTCATTCAATTTCAAATGAATATGACATATTGGAAGTAGGGTATGAACAAGGATTATGAGCACCATATGATCTATCCAAGTATTTCTTCTATTAATAGTAATATCTTACTAGTACTATACATTTTTCTAAGTATTTTGATTATGCTATTTGTAACATCAAAAATATCACACCCTTGCAATAACATGCTATGTTTTACACTTATTTTTTTTTTCATTCCCTCAATTTCTCCTAGGACAATTTTATCCCCTGTATTATCCTTTCTCCTTCTCAAGGTGCTCGTGTCTTGTTTCTTGTGGTCTATTTTTATCAAATTTTTGTCACATTTGTACATTATCCTTGTGCTTTCTATATTTTCTCATCATTTTTAAGCCCAAAATATCTAGACTCTATCACAAAATTTAGATATCCACATGAAATTCTTGCTTCCAATGATAGTTTCTAGTTTGATGGCTATTTATGAGAGTTCCACCACTTGTCACAATCCCAACTTAGTGGAAATCACTTAGGAAATTTCCAAATGACTCATTAGCTTCTTCCTTTAGCATTCCCTCTCAATTTTTAAATGATAAATTTTACTTGGACAATCTCTTCGTTTTCATTCTTGCAACCATGTCTCTCTTAGGACTTTCTCTTTCATAAACACAACTCTCTCAAGCATTCTACAACAATCCTTTAGCATTATTTTTCAGTATTTATCACCTTCTTAGATTCCTCTAGCCTTATCAAGTGATATTTTTCTATTAACATTTTTTATTATTGCATCTTTCTTGTTGAAGTAGCCTTGAGCACCTTGGGATCCTCATATCCCTTTTATTCCTCTCAATCTAGTTTTCACTATTATACTACTAAACCCTTAACATTAGAGTACATAGGGTTATGAATAGTCGGCTTGTGGCTATCTTAACTCTTAATTAAGTCATATTATCATTATTATATTTTTATTTAGTTAATTAGGCCAGCCTAATATTTATATAGGGTTATCTAAGTCAACCTAGGTGATATCCTAGGCATAAGTAGGGTATATATAGGATGTAGTGAGTCTTATTTTTTCATCAGACTGTGAATTATGTTCTCATTGGAGATATTTGGAGGTTTTAACCCTCAAAGTGGCTTGTTTTTTTTTTTTTATAGGTAAGTGTTGTCAAGGGGACAACACCTGAAATATATGTTTCAAAAAGCATGCCCTATCCACCAGGAGTGCCCCAACAGAGATAAAATTGTACTTTCCTTCTAACCTAATTGAACAAGCATCAAACCAAAAATGGGTGTGACCAAAAATTATACCTCTAAAATTCCTTCTTTCTTTGAGGATCTAAGGGACATTAGATGTTTTTGTTTCAAAGATGGAGATTTCTTTTTCTTCACCTCCGTCCAAGCCTGTTGGTCATCCGAGGAGGGATGTTGGCCCAAGCACGAATCTGCCAACAAGGAAGACCCTGAGTTGCAATCCGCAGTAGTAGCAACCGAAAGAGAAGAATAAACCATATTGGAGACCTTCAAAGATGGAGAGGTAATGTAAGAATTATCTTGCATTGGTTCTGGTGCAGACATCGGAACAAGGAAATCTTCCACAACCGAGTGGGAAGGAACCAGAGAAAATTTCTGAGGTGAGGAAGTGGAGGCACTAGCTTTCTTTACAGAAGGAGAAACAACATAATGTCTGGACTCATCCCCAACCCACCATGAGGGGTTGTTGTTTGGGGCAGCACTGACATTCTCCCCTAAACGCCTTTTTTTGCACTGTGTCATAACATGTTCTGTCGCAAAGAAAATTCTACATCTGAATGCTATCTTTTCATAATCTATTGGTTGGCACCAACATCTATTTCCAACTTTGAGAAAAATTTCTACTGGGAGGCCTTTTGAAACATCCACTTCTACACAAAGGTGAGAAAAATTTGAATTTTCATAGTTGATTGTTTCTTCAGAGAGACCATGGTATTTCCCCAAGCTGTTGCCAATCGCTTTCAAACAATCAATTTCCCAAAACTGTAGTGGGAGGTAAGGTAGACAAACCCATAAAAATGCAGATGAAAATGACTCTGTGCATGGATCAAATGAGGGAGACCAAGGTTTCATGAACAAAATATCCCCTTGGAAGAACCAAGGTCAAGTTTTTAGCACTATTTCTCTGTCATCCATAGACTCAAATTCTAGGATAAAAAACCCTTTTGTGCACGGGTAGATGCAGATTTTGTCTTTTAGATAGTCCTTCCAGTTTGCCTCAATCCATGAATGGAGGTCGCATAACTTAGGCCAAACTTTAGTAAATCTACATACTAGTGCATGATCTTGCAGATAGTTTTCTCTGTCACAGACAAGGTCTTCTAGATAGATCTCAAGGGAAGATGATTGACGAACGAAAAATGGAGGACACATCGAGGCCCGACTGTGAAGCCAAAGGGGTTCAAATTTTCTCTTAGTAGGGGAAGAAACAGTTGATGACAAGCCCATGGAGATCCCTGACCCATGGAAACATTTACACAGACAAGAAGGGCAGGCAGCGAGGGCTTCAACGAAACTTTTCATCCTACAACCACCGCCATCATTGCATGGACCAAGTGAAACAACCATCACCTGCAAACCAAGATCCGCCTTGCCATCTTTCAGACCCAGATTATCAGCCATTGGAGACCTAGGGTTTTGCTCGAGAGTGCCTTCCCTGCCACACACCTGATCGCACCTAGATTGAAGAAAGGACAGAACCAAGGAAGACCCAGAAACAGAGAGCATCGTCGCCAATTTCACCCTCCTGAGGGCACCTTCATTTTTCAAAGAGTGTAGCGCGTCGAGAGTCAGAGCAGATGCGCCATCAAAGTGGCTTGTTATTATAAGGTATTATCAAGTATTTTCAACATATTTCCTATCATATTATTCTATTGTGTGTGTTATTTTATTACAAGTGGTATCAGAGCATGATCTTGGCACCGAGAAGGTAGGGCATTCTCTCAAATTTGTAGGTCATTTCAGGAAGAACATATCTCTAATATTTTGACTTTTTTAAAATTTAAAGGGTTCTTGAAGAACATATTGATGCATCTTTAGTCCAAATTTTAGAGGAATTAAAGCATAATTGAGAGATTTATTACAAAATTAGGGTTTCTACCCATTTATGGAAAGTACATATCTCCCAAATCTTAGTGCATTTTTTTCTTATTTTTAGTGGATTTTTTAAGAATTAATATAGGATCCTATAGTAAAAATTTCAAATGAATTAAAGTAGAATTAAGTGATTTATTGGTGAATTAGTATTTCCTATAAATTCCATCTCTACGTTGAAAATGAGCTAATTATTGGGAGACTTTTTTGGGAAAGTGCTACCTAGGTCATGCTAAGTTGCAAAAAAAAATCATATTATTTTGACTTTATTTGTGTGATTCATTACAAAATTATTTTTCTTCCATCACAACAATGCCTGCAATAAGAGGTAAAAAGAATGCTACCACACCTGAGAAATATTTAGATAAGGATGATGTATAAATTGAGTATATTAACCCTAATGATGAAATCAATAAGGTCAAGGGTTAAATTTTATCAATTAGGAATGAGATAAATGATTTTTATAAGAATTTGGACACACTTATTTATGGTATGAAGTATAAGGGAGAATATTCACCTAGTAAGGTGGAAGATAATGCTTTTGTTGGACATGAGTATTTTAGGATTGACTCATATTTCAAGAAGGATCACACTTTTAATAATCCTATTCCTAGGAAATTCATACCCAAGTTGGAAATGAGAAATTTTTATGGAAAGGATCTAACCAATTGGCTTTGCCAAATGGAGTAGTTATTTGATCTTCATCATGTTCCAAGTAAAAAAAAGGTGGCTATGACATCATTATAATTGGAGCTAGATAAATTTATTTGGTATCAATGGTTATGTAATGAGAAGAGAAAGAAGGGTTGTTTTGTCACATGGTACATTTTTCAAGAGGAACTTTCTACCCATTATGGAGATAAATTTATAGAGGAACTTTCTACCCATTATGGAGATAAATTAAAGAAAATAGGTACAGTCAAAAACTATACTAAAAAATTTGAAGCCCTTTGTTTAAGGATGGAGAATGTGATAGAATAAATTTTGATGGAATTATTTCTAAGAGGTTTAAAGAACCACATAAAATATGAGGTATGTTTGTTCCAACCACAATCCTTGTCACAAGTGATACTTATGAAAAGAGAAATTGAGGATAAGTTTTTGGCCAATAGGAGATAAGGGATTGTAAATGTATGAGAAAGGAGCTATCCTACACATTCATTACTTAAAACTACTAGGTTGACTCCACAAAAAAATGAGGAGAAGAGAGAAAAATGGTTTTATTTCAATTGTGATAGTAATATAATCAAGGATATAAATACAATGAAAATAAAATGTTCTATGTTGAAGGTCTTAGTGAGGAAGAAGATGAACCAATAATAGAGGGTGATAGGGTGTAAAATGAGGAATCAAATGAGTCCCAAAAAAACATTTCTTATCATGCACTCTCTGGTTTTAGCTCCCCACAAAATCTCAAGGTAGTGGGTTTATTAAAAAGGAAAAAAGAAACATTGTTGATGTACTTAGGTAGTACTCATAATTTCATCAATAAAAAGATAGGTACTTGTTAGATTTTTTTATATATCCGGCTATAGATTTTTAGGTCTTGATTGCAGATGGGGGTATTGTTAGTTCTAGAAAATTCCACAAAATTAAATATTCTATGGGATATTATCACCTTGATATCTCGATATATGATATCTCCATGGGTGCAAAAATACTCTTTTGGGAGTACAATGAATTACTACATTGAGAACTATTGAGATGAAATTCCAAGAAATATTCATGTGATTTCAATCAAAAGGAAAGATAGTAGATCTAAGAGGGTTTCAAGAAAAGTCCCCACAAATTTTAAGCTCTCATCAAATGTAGAAGTTTCTTAAGAAAGGAATAGATGGATTTGTGGTCCAATTATGCTCATTAGAAGCCTATCAATCTAATGATCTCAACCATCCAAATTTACAAGAAATTATTGATCATTACTCAATGGTTTTCAAAGATATACCTAAAGGAATTTCTCCTAAGAGGGATCATGATCATTCCATACAACTAGTTCTAGAGAGCCGACCACCCAAAATCAGGCCTTATAGGTACCCATATATACAAAAAATTGAGATTGAATAGATTATTGAGGAGATGCTAGAGGCAGGAATTATCAAGCATAGCCAAGGTGATTACTCCTCACCTGTGGTGATGGTGTGTAAGAAGGATGAAATTTGGTGCATTTTCCTAGACTATAGAGTGCTCAACATGTACACCATCAAAGATAAGCTTCCTATTCTAGTCATTGATGATTTTCTAGATGTATTGAATGGAGCTATGTAATTTACTAAGTTATATCTTAGATCAAGTTATCACCAAATTAGAGTTGAGGAATAAGATATTTCTAAGAAAAGAATTAGGATTGATGAGGGTGATTATGAGCCTTTGGTAATGTCATTTTCTCTTACCAATGTACCATCTACATTTCAAATTTTGATGAACTCCATATTTAAGAATTTTTGAGGAAGTTTGTATTGGTGTTCTTTGATGATATATTAATTTATAGCCTTTGGTGATGCCATTTTCTCTTACTAATGTACCATCTACATTTCAAATTTTCACGAACTCCATATTTAATAAATTTTTGAGGAATTTTGTATTGGTGCTCTTTGATGATATATTAATGTATAGCAAAACATGGGAGAAAAAATTGCAACATGTAGATAAGGAATTACAAGTTATTAAAGCTCATCTAATCTATGCTAAGCCATCCAAGTGCGCTTTTGATCTCAAAGAGGTGGAGTAATTTCAACACATAGTTTCACATGAAGGAGTAAAGGTGGATCCTAAAAAATAAAGATATCAAGGAATGACTTGTTCCCAAAAAATTTAAGAAATTTAGGTTTTTCTCGAGATTGACTAGATACTATAGAATATTTTTGAATAATTATGATCGAATAGCAACAACCCTCATAAATTTATTGAACAAGGATTATTTTCATTGGAACAAGTTTTCTAATACAACATTTGAGAGATTGAAGGAGGCTATGTGTACTACTCTAGTGTTTTCCACTCTAGAATTCACCAAGGATTTTATTGTAGAATTTGATGCTTCAAGAAATGGTATAGGAGTAGTTCTCATTCAAGAGGTTCAACCCATTTATTTTGAGAGACGTTAATTAAAAGGTAAGAATCAACTCAAACCTATTTATGATAAGGAAATGCTAGCAATTTTTCATGCAGTAAAATAATGGAGGCCTTATCTAATGGGTAGAAAATTCAAGGTTAAGATTGATCATGATAGCCTAAAATATTTTTTAGAACAAATATTATCTTTTGAAGAGAAACAAAAATGGTTCACTAAGATGGGATATGAATTTGAGATTGAATATAAGAAAGGGAAGGAAAATGTTGTGGTAGATGCACTATCTAGGAAGGATGAGAAGGATGAAGTTTTATTGTGTACCATTTCCATATTACAAGAAGATTTGGTAGTAGAATATAAAGAAGAGTGGCAAAATGATGCTTCTCCAAGTAATCTCATTCAATAGTTACAGAGAGATCCTAGTAGTTCAGATAAGTTTTTTTTGGAAGGGAGTTGATTTGTGGTATAAAGATATATTATATTGATGTGATAATTCTACTCTCAAACAAAATATTCTCATAGATATTCTTGAGTCTCTAGTGGATGGTAATTTAGGATTTTTGAAGAAATATCACCAAGTTAAGAAAGAATTCTTTTGGGAAGGGCTAAAAGGTGATGTTTAAAAATTTGTGGCTAAATGTTTGGTTTATCAAAGAGACAAAGGAGAGACAATTAAGACAGTAGGTCTCTTACAACCCTTAGTTATTCATATCTAATGTTGGGAAGAGGTATCCATGAACTTCATCATAGGGCTTGCAAGATCTAAAGGTAAGAATATCATCATGGTAGTAGTAGATTTCCTCACTAAATATGCACACTTAATTGCATTATCACACCCTTTTACAATAAGTATAGTGGAGTTTTTTTTTTGAGAATATACAAAAGATACATGGTACACCTAAGGTTATTGTTAGTCACCATGATCCTATCTTTACTAGTCACTTTTGGAAAGATTTATTCTCATATTTTGGTACTCAATTGGCTCATATTTCTTCATACCACCCTCAGTATAATGGGGAAATTATGGTTGTTAATAAGTTATTAGAAGGATATATATGATTTTTCACTTCAAATAAACAATCTCAATGGGTAGATATGTTATCACTACCAGAATGGTGGTACAAAAATTCCTTTCATAGTTCATAAAAATGTCTCCATTTATGGTACTATATGGATATCAACCTCCTTCCATATCATCATCATTGAAGGTGCCACAAAGAGTTTAGGTAGTGGAGGATCACATGCATCATCGACAACAAGTACTTTCAAGGATCAAGGAGAATCTAGCCATGTCACAAAATTGAATGAAGCAACAAGCAAACCAACACTGTGGTGAAAGAAGTTTTGAAGTTGGGGGTTGGGTTTTCTTGAGATTGCAACCTTACAAGAAAATGTCACTAAATTAATAGACAAATAAAAACATGTTATCTTTAAAATATTGTGGCCCATACCAAATCACGTAAAAGATAGGTAGTGTCACCTACAAGATTGAATTGTCACCAACAACAAAGATACATCTAATTTTTCACATTTCTTGTTTGAAGAAGGTAATTGGGCATAATATCCTTGCTTAAACAATATTTCTAGAGCTTTATGAAGAAGGAATAATCATATTGGAACCAAAATTCATTCATCAAACACACAAAAAGAAGCTAAGGACTAGAACACTCATTGAGTATCTCATCCATGAAATAATTCACTAGTTGAAGATGCCACATGGGAGGAAGAGGAGTTCATTCAAAAGAATCTACACTTAATTAGCATTAAGGACAATGCTTCTCTATAGAAGGGGGGAATGCTATGCATTTAATATTAGAGTACATAGGGTTATGAATAGTTAGCTTGTAGCTATCTTAAATCTTAGTTAAGTCATATTATCATTATTATATTGCTATTTAGTTAATTAGGTTGGCCTAAGGTTTATATAGGGTTATCTAAGTCAGCCTAGGTGATATCCTAGGCATAAGTAAGGTATATATAGGAGGTAGTGATTCTTATTTGTTCACCAGATTGTGAACTGTGTTCTCATTAGAGATATTTGGAATTCCCCCCCTTAAAGTGGCTTGTTATTCTTATTTATTATCAAGTATTTGTAATGTATTTCTACCATGTTCTTCTATTATGCAAGTTATTTCATTTCATGCACAATAATATACATTACTTCATAATAAAAATGGGATATTAGAACTCACACAATATTTTCCTATTCATCTATCTTGGATAATTTGGAGGTATAAATACCAAAGTAGGGGCCTGACTTGAAGAAAAACCCCCAAATAGAACAAAAAAAAATCTTGTTTTTTATAGCTTGAGGTTTCTTGGGGTGGAGATATCTAGGTTCTTGGGAGCTTGGTGATATCTTCCCTCTCTCTTTTCTTTATATATTATTATCATTCTTGTAAATTCCTTTCAATAGATGAATTCATTATCGCATTATTATAGTGTTCTTGCTACTAGTAATCTCGTTCTAGTTTTCTAGTTTATTTTTTTGTATATGTAGGTTACATTTTTCTAGACATAACATCTTGATTTTGTTGTTGTTGTATGGATGAAAATATGATTCATAGATATCTATTGGATGCATTATTATTGTTGATATTTAACTCTTCCATTTTACTTTAAGTTCATATCTTCACCCTCTTTCTAATTTATAATAAAAATATTGCAATTGATATTTTAATTTCTAGAAAATGACACTCTATTAATTTCTTCCATGATTTAGTTAATTAAATATCTTTTATTTACAATTTTTTGGGGATTGTAGCTTTAATTTATTAAATAGTATAAAAGTAGCTTAATCTTGATGTGGAAGTAGCAAAAATAATTTGTCTAATGTACTTTGGCTAAGTCGTATTTTTTCCTCTTTTACACTATCATTTGAATCTTCAAAATTATACATGTATTGATCTCATGAATGCATGAATACACAATTTCTACCTAATGTTCCTACTTTTGAATCATGATAGGTATGCCTAAGTGAATTACCATTATTTTGAGCTTCCCATTTTTTTTGTCTCATTGCATATACTGAAGCTTCTTCTTCTTATTGTTTGTAACCAAGCTACCTTCTTTTCATCTTCAAGTCTTTTGATTTGTAGACTAGTTCTAGGCTTGAATAAAATGGAGTCATTAATATTCACTTGAAAGAGAAAAAGTAACAACTAAAATTGTAAGTATCAAATAAGAACTTATATCCCTATCCTCCTTTTGTTGGTGTAAGTTGATGGGGTCTTCATAGTATGAACCAATATCAATACACCCTCAACAATGGTTCCATAATGTTTGCATAAGTTGATGAGCAATCAATTTATACAAATGCACAACTATAATACTTTTTACTTGATAAGGTCTTTAAAATTCCCCAATGGATTCTTACTTGGCTACAACTACAACATTTCTAACAATGGTACATTATGCTAGTTTTCAATTTTTTGGTTCCCAAATCCCTAAATCTATAATTTTTTCGAGTGTTAGGGGTATCAAACTTAGTGAAGTACCTCAAAATTATTATTATTATATAGCATAACTATAGACTAATATACTAAGGTGGGTAAGAACTTCTTTGAATTTAGGCTCTACTAGGCTATGGGGGTCTCCTTGAGTTGTTAAACTAGATGTAACTATAATAAATTGACAAAGTCATTGTCACAAACTAGAGCCAGTACATAGTACACTGCTATTTTTCTATCACTGAGATTTTTTTGGTTTTAAAATGCAAGGTTTAACACCTTCATAAAAAAGATAAAATACCATGTATAGTGATTGAGAATGTGGTTATGGTAACCTCTAATATTCTTGTGCACAGCTAGACATGAAATTGAATGCAACTAAATTAATATATATGAAATAAAGTTAAATTTTGATTGTTTTAAGTGTGTTAGTTTGATGGGAGGTTGAGAATGAAAAAAATGGTGGCTTATATCTAGTGAGGCAATAAATAGAGTCATAAGTTTCATAAACCAAAAGATCCAATGAATAAGATCCACTTTGTGATACCTTAATGAAGATACCACATTAGAATATACCTCCTAACCTCACATATAAGATAGGATATATGCATGCAAGTAACTAGATAATTGAAAATTTAGAATATAAATATGAACATAACTTAGTTATCCATGCATAAATCCATAAATTCATTGTATTATACTAAAAATATACCTTTGTAAAAACTTTACATAGTATTTTACATCCATCCAAATGAAAAACTAATTAGGACTAACACTACAATCACCAAAATATGATTAAGAATACATATGAAATCTTAAAAAACATACAACTTAACTATGGAGACATTCAAAAGATATTGAATCTACACATTTTATTTTTTCTTATGAGATTATAGTGTTGTGTTACAACTTTGGGATTAAACCAAGAAATTTATAATACAACATACCCATGATCTTTTGCTGGAAGGAAAACCCTAGACTAGAAAATACTTCTCTTTCTTCTCACTCTACAACTTATTTTTCTATCCCTTGCAAATATATATCTCTTATCATCTTCAAACAACCTTGGGAAAGGAAGGTCATGTATAGCTGCAAAAGTTCCCCATGCTTCTACACATCATCTCCACACTTTAACTATAACCTTCACATTAGTAATCCTATTCATTTGTATATAAAATTGTACCTCATATGTGTCCATTAGTATCCTAATTCAAATATAGTCTTATTCTCTTTTATCATAACCATTCCTGTCATTTGTGAATATGGAAGATTAATCAAATCAAATAGCATAGGAATCAACTAAGAAACAAGAAAATTGATCTAGCTAATCCATATTCCAATGAGATTATTGAAGTTATTTAAAAAAATCCTAATGAAAACATGAAATAGCAATGTAATTCAAATCAAAATCATAATTAACAAATGTAAACCTCATCCCATTGGGGATTAATGTTGAAGCTGATGTGGAGTGCTTAGCTTCAATCCTAATACATGGTCAATGATGCAAAGCTTCAAGAAGGTTGATGAATTGAAGACAATGGTGATTCACAAAAGGTATCAATAGCTCAAGAGTGAGTATGAAAATGAGTAGAGTAACTTTTCTCAAGTGATTGTGAATATATTCTCATGTAAAATGAGAACTATTTATAGATTTTTAGAATGCATCAATGGCTAGGATCAAATTGGACAATCAAAGGATGAAATTGAAGGAGAGAAGATGACATGGATCAATGATCAAATCATGGATTGAGATTGCTCAATAACATGGATCAAAGATGTTAATCAAGGGCTTAAATTGATTGAGACAATAACAAATCCCTCAATTTTAGGAGCATGTGGGAGATATTTCATGTGGAGGAAATATTTGAATTTGAATAAGGGGAATATTCCATAAGAATATTCTTTAAATGATTGAAATAAATTAACGAATTAAACAATTTAGAAATTATTTAATTGTGCAAGTGGAGGGAATAAAACATTTTAATTAAACAATTAGAAGCTATTTAATCAAAGATTATTTATGACATTTAATTAAATAATTTGCATTATTTAATCAAGTGAGAGGAAAAATTAGTGTGAAGCATGAATTAATCAAGTAATTGAAATTATTTGACTAATAGGAGAAAATAATGAATTTAATTAAACAATTGACATTATTTAATTAAATAGATGAAAATTAGATGAATTAGGAGAAATGGTGTTGATAATCAAAATATTAGTGTGTGATATGATAAGGACATTTTTAGGTGTCTATATTTTCCCCCTCTTTGAAGCGAGGTGCCTATTGCATTACTTCAAAGAACTAATACTACTCAAATAAAAAAATTTAATTTTTTCTAACTTTTGGATGCCCCACTGTGCCTCAGTGAATGAAAGAATGATTGTATATTACTCCCATGATAGATCAAGCGAAACAACTGACTTTTGGGTAGAGCTTGTGATAAGGTCATGGGAATAGTTCAGCTGTGACAAGGACAAAAAATAAGTCCTAGGCCCTAGATGAAGTGACTATGGCAAGATGCCGAGTGAGAAAATGGAGATACACGGCTAAAATCCTAGGTTTTGCAATGCATATATGTGAATTTGGGTGAATTTGAAGCTCATTTGCACACTTTACTTTGAGAATTTGAGAGCTTAGAGAGATTCTATGAGATTTTTACTAGAGTAGATAAATCTATGGAGCATTGTGTACTTCCCCCACATTGCACAAATCAAGTCCATGAGTTCCAACAACCAATAAACATAGGACCATCGGTATGTACCTTGAAAAAATTTCCTTGTACACTTTTTTGGGTGGAGAAATGTAGGCTATATTAGGGAAAACAAAGGAGTCAAAATTTTTTTGACACTTTTAAAATCAACGTGACACCTTTGTGGAATATAGTGAAGCCTTTGCGATGAGGCATCACTACTAGGAACATGCGTTGGAATTTGAAAATTTAGCAACACTTTTTCTTTTAATGATGCATTTGCATAAAATATTGTGACAATTTTGCATAGGTTTCAGAGGCATGATTTTTCATTATGGAAACACTTTCCCCAAATAGCAATGCCTTTGGTGATGATATATCCAAATAGCGATGTGTTTTCCAATTGAACAATGTGATACCTTTGTATTAAAGGATCACTTTTGCATTTTTAGGGTTTTGACTTAGATTTTTTTTCCAAATTTTAGCAAATTGATGTTATGCATGTTGTTGCATGTAGGAGGTCTTCCATCCATTGCTTTCATGGGAGTGGAAGCCTCAAATTCTCGAGTGGATGGTCAGATTGAGTGGGTTTTATGTTATGTTCCTGGGCATGGTTGAATTGTATCATATCACATGCATGTTGGAGATCTGTACACACTTGGATTTGATGGCCACACTTGTAGAGTAGTGGCACTCTAAGACCTCATTATTCTACCTTTTGACAGGTGAGGCAATAATGAATCTAGAGGATGTTTGAAGGATTTTGAGGGTACCTATCCATGGTGATAGGATTATTTACAATGATGACCTAGGATTGGATGCCATGTATGATGTATTGGGAGTAGAGGATCTTCTCCTCGAAGGAGGTCAAATTGACTTGTGATGGTTCATTAGCCAATCCAATGATCTTGTCTTAGTTAGCGTAGGGATCATCATGGGAGTCCTCATTCCTGATAGGAGGAGAAGACTATTCAGCCCAAGATGGGATGTGGTACTTTAGTAGATCATAGAGGATATCTACATTTATGCTTGGGGGCCCTGCATTCTTGTGACCTTGTATCATGATCTACACTAGGTCATCTACAAGGACAAATCTAACATTTTAGAAATGGTGACTCTACTACACATATGGTCTTGGGAGAATATAGTCATGCTCTGACCAGTGATTATACTCTGAGACATTGACGAGGAGGACCTGGTTTCCTACTAATATGTTGGGGTGACCACACTACATCATACAAGGTTAGCTAATATAGCCTATTGGAGGTGAGTCATTGGCGACATGAATTAGTTTAGGTGGAGGCCATGGATACAAGCACAAGCATAGGATGATGATGTTGAGCACTTAGTAGACTGCCAATAGACCTATTGGCTTATGGGTTGATCCATACATATCATTGAGAGATACCTACCTGGCCGTGTTGCTCATCAATATAAGGATAAAAAAGATACTCCAAGAGGTGGATATAGGGTTGTGCATGACCACACATATAGGAATATTGGAGAGTGGGGACCTTAGATGCTACCCTAGACCACCATTGATGATTTTAGGTAGTTGGTTCCCCTACCATGGGTTTACACAAGCAGGCTTGATGATCCAAGCACTATAGTAGAGTACGATGCATGGTTTGCCCAACACCGGTCAATTAGGCTTATAGACCCAATAGAGGTACATGTAGGAGGCCAAGGAGGTAGAGATAGAGGGTGAGGATAGGAACATGTATGAATTCTAGGATGGGTGGGGCAAGTGCCAAGGTAGGTATTGTAATAGCCTCCAACAAGTCTAGCGCTACATGGTCCTCTACCACTCATTCTACAAGTTATAGCAACAGTGTTGGGGGCTCTTGAACCTTAGATATAGGTAGTTATATAGGAGAGGGACTAGAGGATGACCGAGTGAGATCAGGACCAGGTTGAGAGAGAAACATTTTTGTAGGAGAGGGATGTTGCTCGACAAGAGTTTGTTACATTTATGGAAGAGCAGGACCAAGCCCGTGCAAAGAGAGACTAAAATAGGGGTAAAAGAAAACAACTAGAGATACATATGGCACAAGAGACTATGCATAGGGAACAACTTGAGGCTATCTCATCCCATGGATAGGGCTAGATGGTGTCAATAGCTTTGTATAAACAAGTTATGGTGGAGGCATCCTATTATAGGACGCTATATCACATGCAAATTCCTCCTCACAAACGATGACCAAATTTCTCTCACAAGAGTGCTTTAGCTCCTAACACATCAACATGTAGGGAATCAGTTGGCCAATTAGGAGTAGGTCCCTTAGGTGGACACCATCCACCACCTAGGGATGAGGATTAGGGGAGCAAAGGATAGCCCCCATGTACATATATAGACATTTGATGTAGTTTTGATTTATTATGTATATTCATTCATTAACTCGTTTTTGATAGCCTCATGTATATTTTGATGTATATCACATACTTTGATACATATCATGACCTTCATATTTTTGATATATGAGATGATCGATGATGTGATAGTTATACTATGATGTTTTATTTCATGTTCATGATCTCATGTGATGTATGTATGCTTTATGGATGTGTTATGGATATGTTATGTATGGATGCAAATGTTTATGAGATGTTATGACATCCTTAAATATGATGGATGATGATTATTCCTTTTATTATTCTTATGATATAATGTGGATGCGTGTGTATGGATGTAATATTTCATGTATGTAATGTTATATACAATGAAATGTTATGGGTGATTTCATTTTTTTCTTTTCTCATGATATGTGATGATTATGCAAGATGTATTCTATGAGATGTATGTTGACAATTTATGGATGTAAGATGGATGCATTTATATTATTTTTTTTGTATGCCATGGTACCAATTTGGAAATATTAGCATGGAAAGAAGTAGAAGAATGCGATGGATTTGATTGGCCTTCACTATTGAGATTGTTCAGTATTCCAACAAACCAATGATTATTCTATATTTTATTAGATATGTGATGAGATAAAATAGATGATATTGCTTTTCTCTTTGGATTAGGCTTAATTTTATCATAACACTCCTTACTTTTGATATAGAAAATAGAAACAATGCACCAAGGTATTGAAAACTAGGATGAGGTATCTAATGCATAGAATTTGACTTTGCAAACAAATAGGAGTATCCTTGTTCATACCTGACATATAGAAACCTTGTTTGATTGTGTAAAAGAATGAAGCCATCAAATTAAGGAGACTAATACACAAAAGGTATGAAGAACCTGATATTTCCTAGCCATTGTTATACTTGAGACTATCCTCATACATGCAAGGCAAGTAGTCACCAAGGTCGTATTACAAGAATATCCAACAAGAATAAAAAATGAAAGCAATGATCGATGCCCCATTCCTTTCTCTTCAAATCATTTTTTAAACATCACTAAGAGATCATCGGAATGGGCCAATAAGATAAATTGTAAGAAAAAATCAAATGAACCAAATAGTAAATGGTATTCATATCTCTTGCCAAAGGATGTGGTTTAGAGTGATTTCCAATGATGATGTCTATTACATAAGAAATATATATCCATAGGACATGTTATTGGATGCTGATTGATTCTAGCTATTTGATAGGAAGTTGATATAAATGTTAATCGACATGTTTAACCATGATCAAGACGAATGATTTTTGTGTTTAAAGTTTTTGTGTTTTGTTGATTGTTGTACCTATTTCCATTTTTGTGGTCAAAGGTTAAAGGTGATAAATTTATTATGGGTGAGAGTTTATTGTGGGTGAAAGCGAGATGGGATGGGTGATTTTTTTTTTCAAATATTTCAATGTTTTTGACATTTTGAAATGTTTTTAGGTTGTTTTTGGTATTTTGTAGTTATTTGAATGTTTTGAGTTTTATGAAGATATTTGAGGTTGTTTTTGGGTTTTCTAGTTTTCCAAATGTTTTAATTTTTGAGTTTTCCAAATGTTTTGGGGTTTTCAAGGTTCAACCAAATAGGTCCTTTCCCCCTTGGTAGATGAAATGGATGCATGATAACTAAAAGAGTCTATGATAGATGGAAGATGATGCTTATTTACATAAGGTTCCTATTTTTTAGGTTTTCACCAAGGTACTTACCCAACACGTCACTAAAGGAATTTTTGCTAGAGGATGATTTTTCTCTTTACTATTTTGATCCTTTTTTCTATTTTGTTTGGATTTTATTACTTTTATGATGTTTTTGGATTTTTTTATTTATACCCCTCATGATCTAGGCATAATTTTTTTTGAGATGCATGTTGTTGATAGGATCCTACAAGGATCTCCTTTAGGCGTGGCTAATTGATAAGCTCCTAAACCATAGCTTGCTATGACAATGAAAGGTCCTAACCAATTCAGCTCAAATTTTCCCTTGTCTTGATCTGGCATATTCTTCTAATTTTCCTTCATTACAAGATCTCCTACCTGGAAGCACCGACCTTTGATATTTTTTTATAACTCCTTTTGAGTCTATTATGATAAGCTTGTAAGTGATTGAGTGCTTTGAGACAATGTTCATCCAATAGTTCTAGTTTATTTAACCTAGATACTTTGTATTCTTCATTTGTGATGAGATGTTGCAGTGAAACTCTTAGTGATAGGAGCTATAACTCAATAGTTAGAATGTTGTTAGTTCCATAGACCAAGGAATAGGGTGTAGCACCTGTAGGTGTGCAGATGCTAGTTCGATATGCCCATAGGGTGGGATTTAATTGTAGGAACTAATCCTAGGTAACTTCATTGTCTATCTTCTGTAGGATCTTAATGATGGTTTTGTTAGAAGCCTCAACTTGACCATTTCCTCAGGGGTAATAAGGGGTGGAAAAGTGATGTTGGATATTGAATTGACGGTATAGCTCATAGACATCCTAGTTCTTAAAAGGTTTTTTGTTATCTGTGATAATTGCTTGTGGAACACCATAGTGGAAAATGAGATAATTGAGGATAAAATTGGATATCTTCTTTCTCATTATGTAGGTCATTGGTATGGCTTCAATCCATTTGGTAAAGTATTTTGTGGCTATAAAAATAAAATTATGACCATTGGAAGAGGTAGGGGTGATTTTACCTATGAGGTCGAGTCCCCATTATGAAAAAGGCCAAGGTGTGGTGATGAGATTGAGCTCTTGAGCTGGTGCATGGATGAGGTCCCCATGCTACTGACACTACAAACATTTCTTCAAAAAATTATTGGATTCCTCCTCCATTGTGGTCCAATCGTATCCTATTCTCAACAATTTCTTGGCTAAGGTTACACCACTCGAGTGTGACCTGCAAATGCATTTGTGCACCTCCTTCAAGGTAGTCAAAGATTCCTCCTAGTTAAGACATCACAATAATGTTCCTTTGAGACTTCTTTGATAAAGGGTGTTACCTAAGAGGATAAATAGAGAGGCTCTTTAGATAAAGGTTTTTCGTAGGTTCAAGGTAAGGTCATATGGGGGGATATTGTTATGGAGATAAGTGAATATATCATGATACCATGGGGAAATGGAACCAACAATTTTACACACAAACTCTAATTTGGGTACATCAAAAGCTAACACGAGAAGTTGTTCAATGGGAAACTTGCATTTTAGGTTATTATGTGGCATGTTTATCAGGGATCCGATGGTGGCCATGACATCTACTACGTAGTTATTGATCCTAGGTATCTACTTAAATGCGATGTCAATGAGGTAGTCCTTGAAACTATCAACCATCTTCTTATAGGGAATCATTTTATCATCCTTGGTCTAGTAATCATTGTTAACTTGGTTCACAATTAGCTAGGAATCTCCATAGACTTTGAGTTCTTGAACCTACCATTGAACTACAATTCTTAACCCTATGATGAGGGCCTCATACTCAGCTATTTTATTCATTCATGAAAAATCCAATCTGTATGACTCCAAGGGGATGTAATCACCTTGTGGGGTGATGAATAAAATGTCTAATTTGGACCAGTGTTGTGTTTAGGAACCATTAAAAATATTATTTCCACTAATTTGTAAAGTTAAGGGTGAGCAGTGATTCATCTGGAAACTGTTAATGGGTGTTTTAACACTTTCTCAACACAGGCAGTGCATAGGCGTACTACCTCTCTTGAAAGGTAGAAATTCACAAGCAAGTTACCAATTACTACCCCAAGGTCTCTCAAGTGTCAAGTCATGACATTCATGGAATTCCTTCGTTGATGTTTGATGTGATTTTTCTAGTAATCACAGGGCAAACTTACTTATTTGGCTGGATACGAGATGAATCGTGAAATGGAGTTCCTAAGATGGGAAGTTAGAGTGTAGTTTGTTGCAGGTTTGAACAACAATCATAAACTCTTGTTTTACCTTAAGATTTGGCTTTACAATGTGTAATGAACCTTAGCATAGGTTACTTATTAAAAAAAGAAGGAAAAGGGGTGAGGAAGAGAAGAGGTTCCTAAGATGGGAAGTTAGAGTGTAGTTTGTTGTAGGTTCGAACAACAATCATAAACTCTTGTTTTACCTTAAGATTTGGCTTTACAATGTGTAATGAACCTTAGCATAGGTCACTTATTAAAAAAAAGAAGGAAAATGGGCGAGGAAGAGAAGAGGTTCCTAGATCTGAAACTAACTATGAATAGTGATCATGGAGGGTTCTACTGTGGACAACTTCCTTCAAATAAAATTTCACTTAACCAAAAAAAATCATAGTATCATGAAACTTGTGCTAACTTCTAAGGACTGCAAATGTTCTACCATTCATTCACCATAAACATGCATGCACAAAAGATAAAATTTTGGAGCAACTTTTAGTTTATGCCTAGACTAACTTTACACAACTATCTACCAACAATAAACAACAAAAAGTATGGACAAGAAAGGCATCAACACAGCAGAAATCTTCACAACCATTGAACAACATTTACTAATCTATCAAAGTAGTCTAAAATCAACTGAAACAACAAAGTAAATCTATCTAAATCAGCTAACTATGGGAGATGAATCATGAAACATGCAAAGAAACTCAGAAATCCACCAAAGCCAATGTATTTCTATTAAATTTTTTGTAGCATGTCATTACGACAACTCAACTCTCCCTTGAAAATGAGATGAGACCCCTTATTTATAGTGTTCAAAAAGGAAAATGAATGACCAAGATTGATTTGCATTGTGTGTCCAAGATTCACTACAAACTAGGGTTTCACCTACCCCCAAATATATTACAATTTAAAATATATCCTTTGTATTTTCCCTATTTTATCCTCTAGTGGCAACACTGTAGCATTTTGTCTTCTAGCTGATTTCCTTTGTTGCAACTATTTTGTGAGGAACTTGTCATCAACAATCAGGTTTCCTTCCTGCTTCTTCAAAGCAACGTACTCTATGAACTTGCTAATTAATGCCTGAAGTTTCTCGATCTCCATTATACTAGATTGGATCACTTGGTAGTTCCATTGCTTGGATCGGTCCGTAAGTGTATCCCAATCTTCATCACACTTAGTTATATTATCCCTAACTTGTTTAGATTGGGTGAAGGCCCAAGAAACAAAATTCATGAAATTTGTAGTGAGCTCACTCAACATTCCATCTTCCATCTTCTTATGGAAGTAAGGCCTTACCTTTCCTGAATCGATCTCAACAGCCGATACATTGTAGCTTGTCATCAATTTCAAGTACTCAATGCAGTTGGCCCTAATGTCCTTAGCCCAATCAATGTTTGGCTCCACTTTGCAAAGTACTTGTTCTAGGATTTCCTTTCTATGGTCAAAGTCCATCTTCCACATTTCAACCAGCCAGTGATCGTCCTCTGCGAATACAAGGTCTTCTTCCCATGTTTTATGAGGCAGCTTGAGGATGGCCTTGATCTTAGGATAGGTGGATTCATATATCCTTGAGAAGTCCGTGCAGAACTTCCACGTGCCCTCTAGAGATATCTGGACTTCCAAGAATTTATTTGTTGTCTTGACCGCACGACTAATGCTCATGTTTCTAGCATACAAGACTTGCTGGAACCAATGCTCCATGGTTTTAGTCTAGTTCTTCCTTTTCTCTAGCTTGTCAATTTTCTCTTTGGACAATAGCTGTGGTGGAGCCAAGGATGTGGTAGGAAGCTCTTCTGCAGATGACCATTGTTGAATATAGGCTGTCAGATCAGCTAGTTGTGCATTAAGTTCTTCCTTTGAGATCTTATCCTCAGGTATCAAATGTACCACCATAGCAATGGAATCCTGAAGGTGATCTACTTTTTTCTCTCTAGTGGCTATCCCCAAGTTGATGGTGGAGACGTTGTAACTTATTCCTTCTTCTCCCACCACTAGCATAGCTACTTACATGGTTCTAGATCCAAAAGTGTCCATTGTTATCTTGGATCTAACTTTGGGATTTTTCTCTATTTTGGTGCTGATATGAGCTCAGGCCAAGATGGCCTCCAACCTTGCTCTTGGATATCTGGGAGCCAGAGTCTTTTTTTCTAATTGCTTTTCCAGCCACTCGGGCATCTAAGACTCTTTCTAGGGTGATTCATGATCACCTTCTTCCTCATCCCTTCAGATTTCAATCTATTTATCATCAGGAGCTTCTTGATCCATTCTTACATCTTCTCCTTCTTCTTCATCAGAGTCTCAGATGAACACTGTGCATTTGATGGGGGACTTGGTGGGTCTGTGTTCCTTAGGGCTATCCTCTCCTTTAGTGTCCTTCTCTTTCTTTTCTTCTTCATGCCCATGTTCCTCGGGTTGCTCTGTCTTTAGGCTTTCGTGGGTCTCAGCCTCTTCTTTGGGCTTGTCTTCTTCTTTACTTTCCTTTTCCTCATGCCGGGGTGGCACATCTTGCTCTTTATTTTCTTCTTCTTGTTCTGCTAAGTGGGGCATTTCTTCATCTGGCCTAGAGCTTTCCTCCTGCTCCCCAGTCAGAAGTTTAGTGTCTTCTTTCATTTTATCACTAGGATCCTTTTCTTCTTTGGGAGGTGGTCTTTCCACTTCCTCTCCAACATCCTTTAGCTGTCGAGTGAGCTCCTCTTCTAGGTCTGCATTGAAGGTTTCCACAATATATTTAGTGCCAACATCTTCTTCTTCATCACCCTTAGAGGATTCTGTTTCCTCTCCCTCACGAACTACCTCATCAATTTTTAAATTTTGGTGCTTTGGGTATTCATGGTAGTCATCCACTTCTTCCTCCATTAATTATGTGGCTTCCTTCTCCCACTGCTCCAACTCCTCAGATATTTCCATTGTGGCTTTCATTTTGGGTGGTTCAGTTGGAGGTGCGGAGGCGGGGATATTGGAAAGAATATGCACTAGGGAAACCTAAATAGTTGCATTAATTAATGCCTCAGAAATCTTCATAGGAACCTTCTACATGTGTCGAGAGAATTCCTCTAGAAGTGAGAGTGTGGGAATGGGAATTGTTGCTATTGCTAGCAAGAGAGATGCGGTCGAAGACATGGAAGTAGAAGGAAGTGGAGAGGTGGTGGTAGAAGAAGAGTCAATCATTATGACTTGTCCAGTAGGTGAAGAAGAGGCAAGGTGGACCAAGATGTCCACTATAGGTGATGAAGTAGCCACCAACGCTTGGGAAGCAGGCGGAGGAGCAACAGTAGTGGAGGTGGCAGGTGGATATTTTGGTTGCTCAGCCTCCATTTCCTCTCCCACATGGAGCAGATCTTCTTGAATAACAGGTATCTCTGTGATGCTGCCCAAACTCTTATGTCTCTTGGAAGATTCCCCTTATGAATTCCTTCTTGTGTATACCTTTGGATTAGGCTATTTCTCATCAATTTATTTTCTTTTCCTCGTTCTAGTAACTAGAGGGGATTTTGAAGTTTCTCCTATTGGGGCAACAATTGTCTCACTATCTGTTCCACTTGGCTCATTTTCGAGCCCCTCATAGGTCAAAGTGACCCCTTGTTGCTTCAATGAGCAACTTTCCCATCAATCCACTCTTTTTTTTGAGCCTCGACAGGCTTGTTAGAATGTCGAGGTCGTCGACCTCTTGCTCATCCCAATCAATTAGTGGCAGGGGCAAGTTGGCAATTGCATTGAACCGAGGATCCATAACTCTTCTTTCATCTTCTTCCACTTGGGCAGGAATTGGGAACAGATTGACCTTCTCTACAAAGTATGCAGTCATCTACATATAATTCCTCATCCACACCTCATGGTCATATTTACAATTAGCTGAGAAATCCTCAACATTGTGCAGATGGGCATATTTAGGTCCAAGCATTTTCTTGATATGGCCATAGGGATCCATCCATGGCCGGGCAATGTGGAGTCTTAGATGGTATTCGACCAACTCCTCTAAATTGTGGGCACATTGTGAGGTATGGAGTTTGTGCATCCCTTGGCCGAAGGAGAGGGGATAAGGGATCCGTGCCATATGTTTGCTGCTCAAGAGGTTGTGCGCATGTCATAGCTGCCGAGAGAGCTCCAATAGTATTATCTGGTCATTAGGATACTGGGGCATATTGTTTCAAGAAAGCATTGGTGTTGTGGGAGACTCACCTCTCGAAGTCACCCACGAGCAATCTAATGATATGACCTATGAGCATGTCATTGAACCTGCAGTAATCCTTCTTGAAGTTTTGGTACTGTAGCTAGGGGTATTTGTCATAAACCTTTAGCTCCCTGCCAGGTTCTTCATCTAGAGCTCTGAATAAGCCACTGTATTGCCTCTATTTAGCCAACAAGTAGACCAAATAGGATGTCATATAGAATCTGGAAGTTTTCTTTACAACCATAAACTGCTCATGGAAGCAATCGCTGATTATCCCACCCCAGTAAAGCTTGGTTTCTTCTCCATGGAGAATCTCTTCAACGAAGTACATCATCCATTCTTGGAAGTAGGCAGCTATTGGGAGGCCCATTACCCTGCTTAACAATGTTACAAAATCATGGTAATATTCATAAAAATCACTTCGGAACAGTTCTTGGGGGACCTTGGTAGCACTGCCCCTCTTCTCCTTCAACCAATATTGATTTAGAAGCTTCTTGCATTTAAGGGGTTGTCATTCCACATTGCCTTGCCATCATCCCTAGTTGGTATTTCCATTTCCTCGAAGGTAGGGATATGAAAGGTTCTGGTTATTGCTTGAGTAGACATATTAGCTAACACATTTCCATCTTTGTCCACTATTGTTCAGGTCTCTAGCTGGTATGCTTCCCTACAAGCCATTACTAGTTTAGGGGTGATAAGAGTGGGAGGGAAGCCTACAGCCTTGGCTAGCCCGCTCCCCTTGATTCTCCATGAATTCTCTGTTTTGGGGTTGATTCAACTCTCTGCTTGAATTCGTCAATGTTTATGTGTCCAATATTTGTGTTGGTGACCTCCTTCCATTCTATGGTGACCTTGGATTTCAATGGTTCCCCTTGGAACTGAAACTTCATCTAATCCTTATCTTCTTTTCTACAGGGTGCTTTTCCTCTTTTCTTTCCTTTTTCTTTCTCCGCAGTTACCCTTGAATGTCTTGCACCTGATTCCATAAATCCTGTGCGCAAAGGAGAGGTGAGCATATTCGAGCACAAAAACACTGAAATATTAGTCAAATCCCTGCAAATGGAGTTAAATCAAATAATACAACATTCAAGAAATCCAACATGTAACCCTGATTGTCGTCAGCAGTTCACAGGAGGGAGTTTGGATGGTTTGGGCCCCAGGGGTCGGACCTCCCTGGTGGGATAGCTTTTTTGAAGGGAAAATAAGGCAGGGCAGCCCACAAGGTTCCACCCACCCTAATACTTGGTCAAATCATTGGGCCTATTGAGAAGAATAGGGCATTTCGACACGTGGGTCAAAGTTCGTTTTCAAATTAGGAGCCTTTGGATCATCTTTGAGGTGGTTAGAGTTAGGGAGGACCTTGGTCATCTGAGTTTACCATTTGGAATGGCTATGGTGAGACAATATCTCGAGGGCAGAGTTCTTCCAGGTGGGACCCATGAATTTAGAGGGCGGTTAGCATCACACATTAGTCTCTTAAGTATTCAGGTCGGAGGAGGTGGAAGCACGCGAGGAGATTGTCGTTAGAAATGGTGGACAACAAGTGGAAGTTTGTTGAAGGAAATTTGAGGGCATGGGTCGAGCAGAGGGCTTGAATTTTGTGTTTTTCTTAAAGTTCATCGGCCAATGGGAAGTTGGGCTCTGGAGACTAAGAGGACAAAGGAATTTTTTCCTTAGCAACGACCGAGACAGATGGAATCCCGATGGCGGATGTCTGATGGGAATGACCCGCCGTAGGTTGGGGAACTTGTAGTTTTATCACTTCACTTGCATCGTTGAGGGATGATCGGGACCCAAAGGGTGGAAGGAAACCACTAGAAAGTTGTAAGGAACGATGATGTTGCAATGATGGTTAGCGGACGGAGGTCCGTGAACCGGGGCCCAGAGGGCGTTTGGTATGTGGTTTGTGTGTGAGGTCACTTGGTGGATAGGGGGTTTGGGTCCATGGCATCGAAAAGTCATTATCCAAATGCCGCTTGGAATGCAACCTATGAGTGACACCCTGAGGATGAAGTTTTGCAGGTGCAAATCCGGATAGCATATAGAACTTCGCTCTGGTTTATGTGTTTGCCAAGTTTCGACGGCCCGAAGGGGTCGCCACCCCGTGAGGGAAAATCTGAGAGGTAGGCCTGCCACTTGTGAGTTTGATTTCATTGAGGTTAGCAATGGTGATGATGGGGCCCGGGCCCTCAGAGCATGAAGGCTCTTGTTGAAGAATGACATTGGAAGGTCAGGGTTCCGCGGACAATGCATGGGTGATTTTGAAGGTTTTCTCAGGATTTCGCTTCATGGGTTTAGGTGCTCTAATTTCTTCTATCTAATGCATGTGTTTTCACCCCTTTAACTTACTGATTTTACTAGAAATCAAGAAAAACACGACATGGGGCGCGGATGAAAAACTAACCTGAAGAACCCGATAGAGGAGGTACCCAGATCAACTGATGGACACGATGGATTGGCAATGGAACTCGTCGAGCTCAAAGGCGATGCAGGGAGGTGGTTTTCTGACTTGCTTTGATTTGGTTTGCTCAAACTAGCATGTGAAAATGACAGTTCTAAGCTAGCTATTTATAGTCATTTCTTCATTAAATGCTCCCCATTAATGCATGTACGACGAACCGAGAGGTTGGTGCGTTGAAATTTGAAAACGGCCATGGAAGGACTGGAACCCGATGGAACGTCGTCGGCTGATGGTCATTTTGAAATTTTGGTGAAAAACACTAACGATGAAGGGTCTAGGACCTGATAGGTGGAACTCTGCCAGAGAGCAGCTGTTGGAGAATTGGTAAAGAAGCAATGAAAGTCTGGGAGGGATGACCTGGCAGGATAGGCCTGATGGGCCTCATGGATGATCATTTAAACTTAGTTGCTAGAAGCATGGGGAAAGAACAATCAAAGTGGTAGGTCCCAGGCCATGAAAGGATGGGGTCCCTCAGCTATTTGGCATGGTGAATACAATAGGGAAATTTGCCAGGGGCAATCCACGAGGGCAGAACCATAGGGCTTGAGGGACGCTAATAGAGGAAAACTTCCAAGAGGCCTTCGCTAACATTATAAAACCTAAGGGGGTGAAACATGGTCAATCTGAGATGACACTTTTAGGGCTCACTGACCATTTGGGACACTAAATAGGGGGGCACACAAAATGAGGTGGCAACAAAAGGACGCAGCAGGGTGAAGGAAAGAGAGGGTCCCCGTTCCGAATGGGGCGTGTGTGTTGAGGGCACAATAGAAACTATGATACCAAAATATTTTCCATGTAGATTGGGGATTCATCTAGTTGGTCTATAATGAATTTCCCTTTGATAGATTTCTAATCCACATACTCTATATCAAATTCAGTAAGGATCATCACCCACTTTACCATGCGACTAGTTAGAGTGGATTTTGACAACAAATATTTGAGTGGATTAACCTTGGATATGAGTTTAACTTGATGTGATAAAATTTAGTGTTTAAGCTTTTGGGAACAAATGCCACCGCTAGCAATCCTTTTCAATGGATGTATAATTAAGTTCATATCCTACCAATGTTATGTTGATATACTATATGATCCTCTTTTCCTGTTTCATCATGTTGAGCTAACAGAGCTCCTAGAGTTGTTGAGGTGGCTAAGATGTATAATATCAATGACTTCCATCCTATTAGTGGCATTAATATAGGTGGGATGCTAGATAATCCTTTAATTGTTGAAACACTTGCTCACAATTTTGATCCCATTTGTAGGCCACAAGCTTGTGAAGGAGATGGGTGAATGGTTGACACTTATCTTCCATTTGTGTGATGAACCTTCTAATTGATTAAAGTTTCCCTTGTAGGCTATGAAGTTTATTGAGGGTTTGTAGTGGTAGAATATCTATGATTACCTTCAATTTTATGGGGTACAATTTGATTCCCCTTCATGACACAATATATCCCAAAATTTTACCGATAGTGACTTCAAAGACACTTTTAAGGTTCAACCTTACTTGATACTACTCTAGTCTATCAAAAAAATTTCTAGAACTTCTAGATGCTCCTTTTTATTGACTTAGCCAAGATTTCATCCACATAATCCTCTAAGGTCTTATGGATCATGCCATTAAATATTAAGGTCATTTCTCTTTGATAGGTTGCTCTTGTGCTCTTTAGACCAAACGATATTACATTCTAGTAGTAGGTTCCCCATAGGTATGTGAATGTTGTCTTATGTTGATCATCCTTGGTCTATAATTATTTGATTATAACCTAAGAAACCATCCATGAGAGAAATCATTTTGTGGCCAACTGTTAGATCTACAATGATATCTATGTTAGGAAGCGGGAAATCATCCTTGGGGCATGCCTTATTTAAGTCACTAAATTCTGTGCCTTATTTGTCATGAGATGATGGACAACCAATGATATATCTAGACCTAACATGTTTATGTAAGACAAAGAAAAGTTGAATTTTTTCTCTCTAAGGAAATTTTCCAAGTTTTTATGTTCCTCATCATCTAGAGAAGAGGTGTAGAATGTGACCTACCGTGCTTCATCTGTTCCCACATTGATTGGATTTCATGCTTCTACAAGTATTGCTGAATTTTCCTAATCCGTCGTAATACTTGGTAGATTGAATCCCTCATCCTTGGGTACCTCATAAAGGTTTTCAACATTGGATGCATCCTTTATTTGTATTGTTTTGTGATAAAAAAGTGTTGTGTGGTTTTCACTTAGAGATTGAGTATTGATTCTCAACTTTTCAATTTTGTGACTAAGGGATTCAATTGTATCATTGTAGTATGCTTGGATATCTACCTCAATTTCAAATCCTACCTTGTGATCTCCAAATGGTATGTGGTCTCAAAGCCTTCTAAATTTGGAGATAGCCTCATTATTTTTGAATGAATCGAGAATTGGTGGTCCTTGTTGGTCCCAATTGATGAGTTGAGGATAAAAAAGTATTAGTTCGGTGTTTTGGCTAGAGGATGCAAAGGATATGGTGGTGATCATGAAAATAGAGGTATCCTCAAATAGGCCTATAGGTCAAGGGGGAAGTCATCAAGGTTTTTGTTATTCGATGTACTTAACCAAGAGGAAGATTCAACTTCCTTAATTGAAGCACCCTTTCCAAGAAGGGTCACACCTTTGCTCAGGGTGTATCAAAGACCAAGATTCTTTGTATTTTTCTCAAGGATGATGGGTTCTCTCAAGCCATGATGATTTAGATAGAGTTTTCCATATTTAGTGTATCCAATTCCTTTCATTAGCTGGAGCCCTTTTTTATTGTTATCCATGGGGAGAGGAGGTTTTTCCTTTTTATCTTTATATATATACTCTGATGTGGTGTCCTCATCTATGAATTTCTTGTTTATATCTCCCCACTTTGTGAAAGTGGTTGATGATATTTTGATGGTCTTAGTCACTTTTTCAATGTGTTGAGGTTTACCATAAGATCTAGGAGAAAGTGGGAGTTCTCCTACAACAAAAGAATCCTTCAAGTTGTAATCCCCACAACCATTGTCCTTAATGAGCACTTTGATCTCTGGGATATTTTGCAACATTGATGACTTAGATTCAGATGTGGATGCTAACATGGATGGGTGAACATAGGATGAGGGTATTGAAACTTCACCATTCTTAGGTACTTGTAGCACCTTGTAATACTTCTCCATAATTTTGCAATAGTAAAAAGGCTCAAGATCACCATGAATGGTTATCTCCCTATTCTCATATGGAAATTTGATACATTGGTGATATGCTGATGCTATGGCTTGCATGGCATGGATCCATGACATAGGAGGAAAGAATCCAACCTCCTGAAATAACTCAAATCCACACACTTAGTCTTATAACAAGACACATCCTCATAACTGATGAGCTCAAAATATGCTCATAATTTGAGTATTATGATATCCTTACTCTTATTGCTAATGGATGTTTTAACTCTTTGATTAAATACTTTTTACCTAAAAATGGGTAGTATCCTATAGCAATACATTCCTATATTTCTACAGCTTAACATCTCTATGTGTCTTATTAATTGCCCTGTTTGACCTCCCGAATGATTGATATAATGCATGTGGTTTTTGGATAATGAAATAGATTTAATATGTGATTAATGAATGTATATTGTTTTATTTTCCACGCATGCTTTCTTTCGCTTTTGTTGCCATGAGCATCGCAAGTTGTTGAAGGGAGCATGAACGAGTCAAAGCACAACAGGTCTCGGTCCTGTAGTAAAGTCCATTACCAGTACGGCGTCGAGGAAGTTGTTCCAGCGAAGACTCTCTGACCGGGTCGTTGGGAAGAAATCTAAATGATCATTAATCTGGGAAGAGTGAAATGCTAAATTCTCTCTAGATCGTGTTGAACAGATATGCTTTCATTTATGAGAAGTTTGTTCCTTGGTTTTAGATACATTTATGTCCACTACTTTCTCTGTTAAGTTAGGTAGTTAGTTGCTTTTCTGGTTTAAATAAGTGTTCCTCCTACACGAGGGAGAAACCAGAGTATGTAAAAGTTAGTATTATGATGAGAGATAGTGTTTTGTGTTAGTTTCCATATAAGCAGAACAATGTATATCATTTTAAGTTTATGAATAAAAGTTGATGAAGTTCTAAGTTCAATTCTTGCATAACTAGTTGATGCTTGCTAAGGGGGCCCACTTAGTAAGTATCCGTAGTTAGTTAGTTAGTTGTTTATTTCCTATTGATCATAAGTTAGATTTTATTCTTGAAAGTTTCAGTGCAAACTCAGTCTTATATTGTTCCTGCAGCATCGGGAATCCATCCCTATGTTTGTTCCTGCAACATAAGGCCAGTTCATAGTTTGTTTCTTAGTCATAGTTGTCATGATTTCTGCTTTGATCAAGTTTAGAAGGCTTCGCATTACATTCTTGTAGCATAAGTAGAATTCCTTTCACACATTTATTTCTGGTAAATCGTGACTGAAACTAGTTCTTAGTGCACATACAGTGTCACTCCATTTCAAGTATACATTCCCTAGTTTGACAATGTAAATGAATGACCATAAGAAGATGCTAGTCACCTGCTGGAATTTCCAATTCCCAGGTTAGGATTTTCCATGAATTTTATATCCTTTTATGGATGCGACCAATAACACAACAAAGAAAGATGTTTGAATTAACATCAACTACACATCATCACAATAATGCTGAAATCATAGACTCTGTTGAAACATGGTTTTTCAATAAATGAATGAAATTACATCAAAGGAGTAGCCATGGGGCTGATAAAAAACACTTACAAAATGATTACCAAACTGAAATACAATAGCAAACAATCTATACATAATAGAAAACTAACTTGCATTAAAATAATCCCACTCTCCTTCACTCGGTAGCTCCTGTAACCTGCTGAACAACATGCTAACATGCATACCTGAAAAAATCACTTACATGCATCCATGGAAACTGATCCAAAATCTCCTCAAACCTACAACAAAATTGATATATGACAACAAAAAAAATTCACACATTTTCCACCTTCAAATTATCAAGTTTGTTTTCATTCCTGCACCTTCATCCTACAAATCTTGACTTGAACCCACTAATGCTTCCACCTCTGAATCCCCCATCACTTGATGTTGTTCAAAACCACTTCATACCTATAAATAACACACATACAAAACCTCCAAATCTCACATCCAATTCCTTCTCCTTCCCCTCTTCATTTTCCTGCAAAGGCATGCCATAAAATTGCATCAATGCCTCCCCAAAAACCCCAAAATTTTCCATTAATTTTCTATTTCTCTCTCCAAAAACTACCCAGCCAAGAAGTCATTCCCAAGAATTAATATTCTAACATCAGCCAACATTAAATTAATTAATTGCAACATTTAAAACTTCCTCAATTCCACTTTCCTTCATTTTTCCAAGTTTGGAAGGCAACTTGGTCTCCAACTCCTAGAAAATAGGGATCCTTTAAGAGTTGTAACTGCCATTCAAGGTGGGAACACATATCTATTTGCAATATATTTAGGAGCATTAAATGAGTTTTCAATATTTATAACTCCAAAAAATCCAATTCCCTCTTTTTCCTTTTAATATTTTTCAATGAATGACGAGGATTGGATTGCCACCTAAACTAGGCAATTTGGAAGTTTTACAAAATATAAGGCCAATATTTATTTTACATATTTTTGGCCTATTTATTACTTTTATTTATCAAATTCTACCTAATTAACCTTAGGAAAAATAAAAATTTAAAATAAACTAGATGAAAAATATTTTTGGTGATGTTGATTGTCTATGGACCCAGATGCTCCTGCATCAATCCATGGTTGACCAAGAAGGATATTGTAGGGTAAGTCAAGGTCTAGGACATGACATGTTGTCTCTACTATAGCTAGTCCCACTTATATAGGCATCTTGATTGTTCCCTCTAAAATCCATTCATTGTCATCATAAGCTCAAATGGTGACCTATTTTTCTTTTTCATTACATCTTCAGAATATCCCAAGTTCTTTATCAGCTGAAGGGTATAGATATTTAGGCTTGCACCTCCATCCACCAATACTCTTTTAACTTTGGTCCTGTGGACATAGACCTCAAGGTGTAATGCATGGTTGTGATTGTGATGGGAGATCATTCTCGGTAAATGTGAGTTGATTGTTGGATGTGATTGTTACAAGTATGAAGGTGTTGTCATTGATTTCAACTGGTTAACTGGTTGTCAACTAGTTGCTATTTTCATGGATGTCATTGAAGTTGGTTTTTGGCTGTATATGTTGAGGATATGGAGAAAATTTTAATAAAGAAAGTTTGCACATATTCAGTGTTTGCTCTAGGTTTTGCTCCAGGATGTGTTGCTATGCTAGTGAGGATATGAGGTATTGTTAATGGTTTTTGGAAGTTTCTATATCCAATTTTTTGGTTTTTGGATCGTTGTACAGTGTGAGTTATGTTCACCAGTTGTGAACAATTCTTTTCTGTGTATCTAGCTAAGGTTTGGGAGAAATGTAGTTGCTTCGTATATCTTCTTGTTTGGATTTTATGACTTATGGATCTAAGGATAAGTTGATGAGGTTGTGTTCAATTGAAATTTTTTATTTGGAATATTGAATTGTGTTAAGGTTGTGTGTGCTTGATTGATTTATGTGTTTTACACTGGTGTTGGCTAACCTTGTGTTAAAAACTACTTGCAAAAATCATGGAAGCATGTTGAGAATTATTTAGGTCCTCATTTAGTGTGTGCTTAGGTTGCCCTCATTCTAATTCCATTGTAGAATGTTTTGGCACTGAACTAATTTGAATTTGTAAATGCAAATGTTGTGTGGCTGACCTTGGATAAGCTTCAAGGTTGAAGATGGTATAAATACAAGTTGAGATGTTTGTGAAAGATGAATGCAAGAGCAAGATAAATGTGAGATAGATGTGGAATAGCGTGTGCGTGATGCAAGTTTGAGAAGATCAATGCGAAACTCAAGTGGCGAGTTTTCAAAGGCAATGAGCTAAAGGTGTACTCTATCATTCAAGCATGTCTGCAAGTGTGTGAGTGAATTGTGGTGGAAATCTCCATTGCATTGAGATTGTTTTTCTCTCTATAACAAATCTCTTCTATCTTCTTTGTAATTCTATGGTAGTGAGCCCTTTGGGTGGTTAACCCTTTTGGATAGTGATTCCTGTTCTAGACAATAAGTCATGTTTTGGCAGTGAGCCTTTGTATTCAATTTTGATATTTTTTATATTGTGAGCTAATCCTCACCGTGGTTTTTCCCTCATTGGGTTTTTCACATAAATATAGTGTTATTGTGTATGGTTTTTCTTCTTTCAAATTTTTCTTTTACACTTAATGATTAATCACATTAGTAGAGTAAAGAATTTGTGAATGATAATATATCTAACCTTTGGTGGAAGTTTTAAAGGTTAAATTTTCTCTAATTGATTCACCCCCCTCTTAGTTGTCTTGTTCGACAATTGGTATCAAAACTTGGTTCCTTGGAGAAGAGCTTAACCACTTAAGGAAGGTCCAGGATGGCATGCAAGATCACTATTGAGTGTCCTAGGTTTGATGGGAATGACTATGCCTTCTTGAAGACAAAGATGGAAGGATATCTGGAATACTATGGATATGATGTTGAGAAATTTTATAAGACTACATACATTGCTCTTGTTAATGGTTCGTGTACAACTAATGAGATCAAGGTGCATGAAGGAAACAATAAGAAAAAATTAATTTTGAAGAATAGTCTTTCACACTTTGAATTAATTAAAGTTGCAAATTTGAAGACTACTAAAGAGGTCTGGGATGCATTGGAAAATATTCATGAAGGAGATGAAAAGGTCAAAGAAGTGAAGTTGCAGAATTTGGAGGCACAATTTGAAATCTTGTGAATGTTTGAAGATGAGAACATTAAATCCTATGTACAGAGAGTGGATGAGCTAGAAGGTGGAATGCAAGGACTTGGTGCAACAGTGGATGAGTCCAAGATAGTAAAGAACATTCTCAAAACTCTCCCTGGTGCATATAGTGAAAAGGTATCTGCTATTGAAGAATTTGTAGATTATAAGACTTATACTAAAGATTAATTTTTGGGAACTCTAACATCATTTGAAATGAGAAATCCTAGCTTGAGAAATGGATTGAAGACAAAAATTGCTTTCAAGGCTACAAGAGACAAAGATATGGATGAAGAGAACTTCGATGAAGTGGAAGTGAACTTTGTAAGAAGAATGAAAAAGGGCTCCAGTAAGTATCAAGGTGAGTCACCTTTCAAATGTTTTAGTTGTGGAGGAATTGGTCATTATGCTTCGAGATGTACAAAAAGAGCTAAGAAGAATATAAAAAGAGAAGGAAAAGATAACAGAGGAAAGATGGTCAAAAGAGCATATTATGTGAATGAAGATGCTGGTATTTTTGATGAAGAATCTGATTATGGAGATTTTGATGATAATACATGCTTTTTCTTGGCTATAAAAGATGAATCTACTCCTACTAATATTGAAAGAAAGGTGAAGCAAAGTGCTCAAGAGAAAGTTGAACATACTATAATCTCTGCTCTTCATGCTAAACAAGAAAAGAACTACTGGGTTGTTGATAGTGGCTATTCACATCACATGACTAGTGATAAGAGTAAGTTTGTTAAACTTGAAAAATATGGAGGCTTAGTTAAGTTTGGAGATGATACTGGTGCTAAGATTTGTGCGATAGGTTTAGTATGTTTTAATGGCAAGCATAATACTGATGATGTCTATTATGTTAAGGGTTTAAGGAATAATCTCTTGAGTGTTGGAAAAAAGTATAGTAAAGGATTTAATCTTGTATTCAAGGATGAGAAATGTGAAATAAGGAAAGGATCCAAAACTGTGATTGATGCTAGAAAGAAGTGTGAAGAAAATATTTATCAACTTAAGGGTTCTTATGGATATTGCTTTATGTCTCAAATTAAGGATAGTTGGTTATGGCACAAGAGGATGTGTCGCATGAATTTTGATAATATGGTGAGAATTAGTGTTGTACAAGCTATGAGGGATCTACCAAGGATTACAAAGCTTGTTATTGCTATTTGCAAGTTTTGTTAGTTTGGAAAGCAAGCTAGAAATTGCTTTACGTCAAAGGACCAATCTACTACTGGACTACTGGATTTGATTCATACATATCTTTGTGGTCCTACAAGGGTGAGAAGTCTACAAGGTGACAAATATTTTATGCTTTTGATTGATGATCATTCTAGCTATACATGGGTTACTTTTCTTAGAGGGAAATCTGATGCATTAGATAAATTCAAGGCATTTAAGGCTATGGTTGAGAATGAAGCAAATTTGAGAATAAAATGTTTGAGGTTTGACAGAGGTGAATTCACCTCCAATGAGTTTAACATGTTTTGTGAAGTTCATGAAATAAAAAGATAGTTATCTACTCCAAGAACTCCTCAACATAATGAAGTTGTTGAAAGAAAGAATATAACGATTCAAGAAGTTGTTAGAACAATGATTACAGAGGCAAGCCTGCTAGAATTTTATTGGAGAGAAGCTATTCACACTGTTGTTTATGTGTTCAATCGAGTTCAAGCAAAAGGTAACAGTACTAAGACCCCCTATGAGCTATGGTGTGGAAGAATTCCTACTGTCAAGTATTTCAAGGTATTTGGAAGCACATGTTATATCAAAAGGGATGAAGAGAATTTAGGGTTTTTTTATTTCACAGTCGAAGTATGTAAAATAAATGTTGAAGAAGTTTGGGATGGATGGTTCCAAACCTGTATACACTCCTATGGTGATTGGTTGCAAATTGAGTAAAGATGATGATTCACCTAAGGATGATTAGAGAAAATACAAATCTATGATTGGAGCACTGTTGTATTTAACTTCTACTAGACTGAATATCATGCATGTAGTTTGTCTTGTGGCTAGATTTCAAGAAGACCCTAAAGAAACACACATTGTTGTTAAGAGGATATTTAGATATTTGAATGACACTCCAGATTATGGCTTATAGTATCCTATGGATACTGATTTTACACTAAGTGCTTATACAAATGCAGATTGGGCAAGTTGTGCTGATGACATAAAAAGTACAAGTGGTGGTGCATTCTTTCTTGGTTGCAGATTGGTGTCATGGTTAAGTAAAAATCAAGATTCATTTTCCTTATCCACTGCAAAGGTTGAGTATATTGCTGCAACATCCTGTTGTACATAAGTTTTGTGGATGAGACAAACATTAAAGGATATCGGAGTAATGTATGATGATCCCATCTCTATTCTTTGTGATAATACAAGTGCAATTAACATTTCAAATAATTTAGTGATACACTCAAGGACAAAGCATATATGAATAAGGTATCACTTTTTGAGAGAGAAGGTTGTGGAGAATGAAGTAAAGCTTGAGTATGTACCTACAAAGGATTAGATTGTTGACATATTTACTAGGGCTCTTCCCAAAGATACTTTTGAGTTCTCTAGGATAAGTTAGGGGTTATTGCCCCTCCTTTCTTGAACTAGATGCATATGGTGATGCATCAATCCGATGGATCTATAGATCTATCTTATTTTTGGATTGATGTTTGGTGGCTACCTCTCAAGGGGAGAAAGTAGTATCTTGTGTTGTCATTGTGCAATTGTTTGGGTGTACTCCTAAGGGGGAATATTCAATAATGTTCTTAATGTCAAAGGAGGAAAACAATGTAAAATATATTTTTCCTTTGCCATTGATGTCAAAGGGGGAGAAAGTATCATATGAAAAATAAAATGTAAGGGGGAGAATCATTCTAGAGTTTAATGGTTCAAGAGCTATTGCGTTGTCTTTGATGGTTTTTCACATCATGTGTTTCCATAAATGACAAAGGGGGATATTGTTGCGAGTATGAAGGTGTTGTCATTGATGTCAACTGGTTAACTGGTTTTTTTGTCATGGATGTCATTGAAGTTGGTTTTTGGTTGTATATGTCAAGGATATTGAGAAAATTGTAATAAAGAAAGTTTTTAGGTATTCATTGTTTGCTCCAAGTTTTGATTTGAGATGTGCTACTATGCTAGTGAGGATCTGAGGTATTGTTCATGGTTGTTGGAAGTTTCTATATCCAGATTTTGGGTTTCTAGATCATTGTAAAGTGTGAGTTATGCTCACTAGTTGTGAACTATGCTTTTCTATGTATCTGGATGAGGTCCCAAAGAAATGTAGTTGCTCTGGATTTCTTGTTTTGGTTTTATGACTTGTATATCTAAGGATTTATTGATGAGGTCATTTTTAAGTGAAATTTGTTATCTGGAAGATTGGATCATGTTAAAGTTGTGTGTGCTTGATTGATTTGTGTGTTTTATAATGGTGTTGGCCGACCTCTTATTAAACACCACTTGCGAAGATCATGGAAGCATGTTGAAGCATGTTGGGACTTATTTAGGTACTCATTTAGTGTGTAATTGGCTTGCCATCATTCTAATTCCATTGTAGAATGTTTTTGTGTTGACCTAATTTGAATTTGTAAATGTGAATGTTGTGTGGTTGACCTTGGATAAGCTTCAAGGTTGAAGATGGTATAAATAAAAGTTGAGATGTTTGTGAAAGATGAATGCAAGAGTAAGATAGATGCAAGATAGATGCGAAATAGTGTGTGTGTGTGATGCAAGTTTGAGTAGATCAGTGTGAAATTCAAGTGGCGAGCTTTTGAAGGTAGTGAGCTGAAGGTTCACTCTATCATTCAAGCATGTCTGCAAGTGTGTAAGTGAATTGTGGTGGAAATCTTCGTTGCATTGAGATTGTTTTTCTCTTTGTAACAAATCTCTTCTATCTTCTTTGTAATTCTATGGTAGTGAGCCCTCTAGGTGGTTAACCCTTTTTGGATAGTGAGTCCTGTTCTAGATAGTAAGTCCTATTTTGGTGGTGAGCCTTTGTATTTGGGTTTGATATTCTTTATATTGTGAGCTAATCCTCATCATGGTTTTTACCTCATTGGGTTTTCCACATAAATTTGGTATTATTGTGTATGGTTTTTCTTCTTTCAGTTTTTGCTTTTGCACTTAATGGTTAATCACATTAGCAAAGTAAAGGATTTGTGAATGATAATAGATCTAACCTCTTGTGGAAATTTTAAAGGTTAAATTTGCTACAATTGATTCACCCCCCCTCTTAGTTGTCTTGTTCAATAGTGATATGTCCAAACATAGCTTGGAATTACTCAGTATCATTGTTAGTGGGTACAAATGATGATGAAATACATTTTTCTAGGATGTCCTTATGGGCTAGAGATATTTTCAAAAGTTTCAAGATGGAGATTTGAGTGAGGTTTTTCTTAAGCCAATATAAGAGATTGTAATCTATGGGATTTGACCATGATGGGGTTCTAGGTTGTGAAGGGGCTCCTTGAATGGTTAATTTCCCTCTTCATGTGGTGACTCCACACTCATTAGTAGGTCCTTTTATCATGATTACTGATATTTGATAGTCACATGCTCCTACAACATTGTCATAGGTGTGTTTGACTTGGTTATATAATTTTCCCTTTTTGGCATCATTACCTTCATTATGATTGGGTATTAGGTTCTTATATATCCCAAGATATTTATTCCCTGGTTGTTGATTGATACTCACCTCGCCTTGATCGATAAGGTCTTGGGTGATGTTCTTTAGTCTCATACAATTTGATGTCTTATGTCCTTTGGTTTGATGAAACTTATAATGATCTTCATCTTTGTACCATGGAGGTTTGACTTGAGGTTCATCATAGTGTTTGAAATCTAGGAGTGTGATTAGGTTTGATTGAATTAGCTTTAGTAGGACCATTTCGATAGGCTCCCCAAGGGTGTGTACTTGCATCATGGGTGGTAATTATTTTTCTTAGGTGGTGGTCCTCTTGGGGGATTTCCATTGTTAATAGTATGTTGATTGTTTGGTTTTTGTGTATTTTCTTTTGGTGGAGCATTTATCACAACTTTCACATCAACTACACCATCATTAGTAATGTTCTTATTCTTGGCCCATATTTGAGGTTTTTCACTAGAACTAGACGATGAATGATTATCTTTGTAAATTTGTATTGCTCCTTTTACAATGAGGGCCCTCTCAATGTTTAGGCCTTTGGATATGAGTTATTCAAATGTTGACACACATTTCATTCTTAGTTGGAAGGCTAAATCAGTATCCACATTTCCTACAACTATTTCTACTTGTTGCCTCTCAGGTATGGGCTATTTACACTTTCTTTCCTTATGTCTCCATTGTTGTAAAAAAGGATGCAAATTATTCTCCCTTGTTTTTTTTAAGGGTATAGAGTTCCTCCAAGGTTATGTCTGCATCAATATTGTAAGAGAAATGAGCTACAAATTGATCGATTATCTCTTGAAATGTTTTGATTCTCGAAGGCAAGTGTGAAAATCACTCTATGGCTTGCCCTCCCAAACTTCTTGGGAAGAGACACATAAGGTATGAATCATCGTATGATACTTCCATAAATGCAACATAGAACTCTCTAATATGCTTCTCTGGATTACCACATTCCTTGTTTTTGACAAATTTGGATATCTCAAAATTTGAGGGAAATGGTATGATTGTGATACTTCGATCAAATGGATAAGGACATAGATCTTAGACCACACAAGACCTTTTAGTCTTTCCCATTTGAATATCTTAAATCTTCTATGTTAATGTCTGAATCTATAAAGATATTCCATCTTGAGGATTGTTCAATGGTGGAGCATACATGGTGTGTTGTGGGATGGTAGATGAGTTATAAGTTGGATTTTGATATGATGGTGTGTTGGTGTTATATGTGTTGTATGGGGTGAATTGAGGGTTGGATTAACATTGTGGATTTAATGGTGATGAAGGTGGTGGTGTTCCATATGCTCCCTATTGAGTTTGAGATGTGGAATTTGTTTGAGCACTTGTGTATTGTTATTTTTTAGGTTTGTATTGCAAACTTTTTTGGTGTTGTTGAACAATCAATTTTTGTTGATCATATTGTTGTTCTTGGGATTGCAATGCTTTTTGTGCTTGTAATTACTTGTTGTTGTGCGATAGATTATTGTTGAGAAAGAGATTGTTGTTGAGCAAGATCTTGTTGTCTTTGAGGAGATGGGATGAGGTGTTGTGGAGGTGAAATGATGTTTTGATTTGGTGTGATGTATTGATTTTGTGGGATGGTGTTGTTGTGGTGGAAGGATTTCTTGATGTTGTCCTTGATATGCTTGATATTATTGATATTGTGGGATTTGGATTTGTGACATTTGATGTTGCAAATTATGATTTGATAGATTTTGATTTTTATGTGATGAAGTTTGAACTTGATATTGGGGTACTTGATGTTGTTGGGATATTAGATTTTGCAAAAAATGATGTTGTGGAGCAACATGATGTTGTTGAGGATTCATTTGATGTTGGGACATTTGATTTTGTTGAGGATTCAATTAATGTTGGGACATTTGATTTTGATTTTGTTCCTATTTCCTTGATGTTGGGAATTCCCTTGATGTTAAGTATTCACTTGATGTTGAGACCATTGATATTGTTGTGACATATGGCCTTGATTTTGTTGAGAACCTTGACCTTGATTATTTTGAATACTAGGAATATTGGTGTGAACATTTTGAGAGAATTTAGATGCCAATGGTACATTGGTGTTTTGAGCATGAAATGTGGGTGAATTGTTGGTATTTTGAGGATGGAATGTGGATGTAATGTTGGTGCTTTAAGGATGGAATGTGGATGTAATGTTGGTTTTTTGAGGGATGCTAGTGTTTTGAATTCCCACATTTGTGTAACTTCCTAGATTTTGACCCAATTGATTCCCATGTTGATTGGTAAGGTTTGTTGCATCCATCCTATTGATCGTTGGTTGACTTGGTATATTTGATGAGGATGGTTTGGGTAGTTGTTTCACACAATTATGTACAAAGGGTTCATTTTGAGAAGGTTGATTTATGGATGAAATGCTTGTAGATGGTTGTTCACTTAGTGTGTTCACATCAAAATTTTGGGGTAGTTTTTCATGTCCTTGTGTGAGCTGAGAAAGTATTGACTTGGATTTTGATTCAATATTGTGTTTATGATGTGAGGGAGTTTTGAATCTTTTTCCATCTCTAGTAATTCTTCAGTGGTAAATTATTGAGGGTTATTGGTGATGTCCACTATTGGAATCCTCACTTCTTGAGATGGTTGAGGGGGTGGTTGACTGTTCCTTGGTGTTGTAAAACTTCTAGGATTAAAATTGAGCATCCTAAAGACGAGTTCACTAGAACTAGTAGTTGTTGTAGGCATGTTTGGACCACTAGGATTTGTTTCCATTTTCATTTTTCTCTTGTGTTGTGACATTATTGTGATAATAAAATTTGTATCAACACTAGGATATGAATTATTTTATTGAAATTACTTGGTTGCTTAAAATTTTGCTAATAAAGACCTTTTAATAGGTTTAGGACCAATGATGGATGGTTTTGTGAATGGGTGTAAGATGAAAATTTTAATTTTTGACAAGAATCTAGACTCAAGTTTTAGATGTGTTTGATGTTGTTTGATGATGAAATTACAAAGCTTGAGAGTACACTTGTGACTCCAAGGCGATTTTGTCCAAAATTTGTTTACTAATTCAACTAAATTCTTAGAAATAGATTGTTTCCAAACATGAATCTAAACTAGTTGATGGGGTGAAAAGATTGAGTCTAAGAAATTGTGTCAAAACTTCAAGTTGCCATGTTTGATGGTTGATGTTTTGATGTTGATCCTAATTGAAAACCTAAAAGGTTTTTTGACAAGATCAAGTTGATAGAGAACATGAACTTTGTTTTATGTTTTGAGTGCTATCAATGAGAAAATAATGTTTTTGCATTAATTTGAACTAGTTGAGTGTTTTTGAGACAAAAGACAAAATCAGATATGTTTTGAAGGTTGATGTTTTCAAATTTTGGAAAAGGCATCGCTTTATTTTTCTACAAAGTTGTTGGTATTTGCAAAGGTGTTGTTGTTTGGTAGAAGCATCGAACTGTCCAAACAAAGGCGTCGCTATACAAATTTTAGTTATTCCTAGAAAACATGTTGAAACATGTTACAATGTACAAAGGTGTTGATGTACAAACAAAAGCACCATTTTGATAAAAATGAAAGTGTTGATTTGTGCAAAGGCATCACATTATTCAAGAAAATGTGTCGATCTTCTCAGGGGATCTTTAAAATGTGAGTTGACCTAATTTGTTTAATGTTTGACTTTTGAAAAACATAGTATACAACATGTAAACTAACTCAATTAGGTGTTTGGATGTTTTTCGCATGTCCTTCCACAAGAATGCACTAATTAGTGTCACAAGGTCATCACATGAAAAAACACCATGAAGTACAACCTATTTAGTATTTAGATTGGGTTATTTTACTAAAAATGGGCCCGTTGTTAAAATATTTCTCATAGAATGGGTAACTAGAGTATGCACACATACACAACATACCTCTTACCTTGGAAGGAAAATTTCCTTGCAAGGGGTTTTATCACCTCAACTAGGATTGGAACATAGAAAGTAACTTCATGGGATGATGCTATCCCATTGCACAACTAATAGAAGAAATTTGAAAGTCTTAAGTCTCTAAGAAAATAGGTTTCTAGTGGGTGGAACATCAATGAACACTACCAACCTCTCAAACATCTCCTCAAGAAATAAAAAAAATTGTAGTTCCCTAGAAAAAGTTTGGAGCACTACATGTGTGGATTGAACTACAAATTTCACTCTTATCCAATTTGTATAGCAACTTAAAAATGTTGCTTGAGGTCAAACCCTTGAGTTCTCTATGAGGATGTGTCTCAAGGCAGGCCTCCTACTTAAAAAGAAAAAAGTGAAGGATTCTTGTTACTATTTCTCTTCACCTAAGATCACACTAGGCACAAGGGGAGAGGATATGTAGCAACTTCCTTTGGATAAAAATGAACATTAATGCAATTTCGAGATGTTTCTCTTCACCGAAGATCACACTAAGTGCGAGGGGAGAGGATACACATCTCAAAGCTTTCTAAGCATGGAAGACAATGAATACACTTGTTCATTTTAGTTGCACTAAAGTAGATGTTTGGGTTAATTTTAAACACCAAATCTAAGGCACAAAAGTACAAGTATGTTCATTTTAACCCCATATAAATATGCAATTTGATTGTCTAATTTTAAGAACCAAATCCAAAAATGAGTTGTGGGGTTCACTTTTACACACCAAATCCAAATGTGAACCTACTCTAATGCATTAAACTGAAATGGCTCTAATATTATCCTTTCAACAAGTGTTAATAAACACTTTTGAACTTGATTCATGATTAATGGTTCCTTCAAAAAGTGTTGATAAATGATTTTTAACTTTGATCAATGCTTGATGATTCACCTAATTCCCTACAAATTCTAGTCGCATAAACCAAAAAATGACAAAAAAAATAGTTAGGGTTAGTTGAAAATGAAAATGAAATCTAGTGAAACCCTAAAAAATTTATGCTACCTGGTTTACCTGCAAAGGCGTTACTTTTTTCTGGTAAAGGCATTTCTTTTCCATGCAAAGGCACTAGTTTTTCATGAAAATGCACTAGTCTGGTAATTTACAAAAGCGTCAAATTTGGGAAAATTTGTTTTATGAAAAAGCATCAACATGTCACCTATAATCAAACAAGAAATTATTAAAAGTAGAAGCATCACTATTTACATATGTGTCAGCTTTAACATACAAATGTGTTGTCATTTGCAAAAGCGTCGGTCTGTTCTGGAAAAGGAATTGCTCTGCTTCCTGAACTTGTAATGTTTAAGAAACTCAAACAAAAAATAGTTAGTTAGGGATGTGGGTCCCATTGAGTGTGTCAAAATGTGAACATGGGAGATTAATTAGATCAAATAACATAGGAATCAATTAAGAAACAAGACAATTCATCTAACTAAGCCATATTCCAATGAGATTCTTGCAATTATCTAACAAAAGCCTAATGAAAACATGAAATAGCAATGTAATTCAAATCAAAAGCCTAATTAACAAATTCAAACCTCATCCCATTAGCAGATTAATGTTGAAATTGGTGTGGAGTGCTTAACTTCAAGCCTAATCCATGGTTGATGATGAAAAGCTTCAAGAAGGTTGATGAATTGATGACAATGGTTATTCAAACAAGGTCTCAATAGCTCAAGAGTGAGTATGAAAATGAGTAGAGTAACTTTTCTCAAGTGATTGTGAATATATTCTCATGTAAAATGAGAACTATTTATAGATTTTTAGAATGAATCAATGGCTAGGATCAAATTGGCTAATCAAAGGATGAAATTGAAGGAGAGAAGATGACATGGAACAATGATCAAATCAAGGATTGAGATTTCTCAATGACATGGATCAAAGATGTTAATCAAGGGCTTAAATTGATTGAGACAATAACAAATCCCTTAATTTTAGGAGCATGTGGGAGATATTTCCATTATAGGGAAATATTTGAATTTGAATAGGAGGAATATTCTATGAGAATATTCTTTAAATGGTTGGAATAAATTAACCAATTAAACAATTTAGAAATTATTTAATTGTGCAAGTGGAGGGAATAAAATATTTTAATTAAACAATTAGGAATTATTTAATCAAAGATGATTGATGACATTTAATTAAATAATTTACATTATTTAATAAAATGAGAGGATAAATTAGTGTGAAGGATGAATTAATCAAGTAATTGACATTATTTGACTGATAGGAGAAAACAATGAATTTATTTAAACAATTAACATTATTTAATTAAATAGATGAAAATTAGATGAATTAGGAGAAATGGAATTAATATTCAAAATCTTGATGTGTGATATGATTAGGACATTTTTAGGTGTCTACATCATTTATGGCATCCTTTATTTTAGGCATGTAGGGAAAAGTGGAGTCCAAAAAATTAATGAGATGGATGCCCTGTAAAATGAGAAATGACCATCAAAAGATACAACAATAATAATATAATTATAAAATCTTTATAGATCTTGTAGGGAGGTGGGTAGGAGTGAAAATAAAGTACTTTCACAATTTTTGAGTTGTGTCAAACGATGTTGGCATTTTTGGGAAGTTTAAAATCCATTTGAAATGCTAGTTTTGATTATTTTTAAATTAGGCAACATTTTGGATTTTTTTGAACTCGTTGATGCATCATTATTGTAAACTCATCTAGACCTTAGGAAAACTTGTCAGTGATTATCACCAATTAGAAACATTTATCAATATTTTAACAATTCCATGAACTTACAAACTTGTTAAAACCTTACCCTAGCACTTTTTGGAGCTTGTTGATAATTTAAGCTAACCTAAAACTTGTGTTAGTATATTGATGTTTTTACAAATTTGAAAAATTATCAATATTTTAAACTTGGTGGTTTCTTAGTAAATATTTTAGGCTCAAAATAAACCTAAGGGTATTATTAGAGTTTTGTGAACCTTGAAAACCTTTTCCACTTTGCTTTTTGGCACATGATCAACAAGTTTTAGAACCTTTAAAACATGTAATAGATGAGAGGCGAGCTTGTTAGTGTTAAGAGAAGTTATAAAACTTATAAAAAGGTTGATATAACTCTATAATTGGAAACTTTTTTGGATTTTAGAAACTCACAAAAATTGAGGGAAGCATGGGAAATGATAAAGGGTGCTAGTTAGGAAAGTTTGGATAAGGGGAACCCACTTGAAAAATTCTTGAGACCAAATCCATAAAGGGGATATGATATTAAACACATATTTCACAAACAAAATTAACACCAATTTATGCTTTACATGATTTAAACAATTAATTGAGCATAAATTCATTCATAGATAGAACCATCTTACATTGGGATTGCAAATAAAGGATCCTATAGAGATTGGTTTTAAGTTGCATTTATTCATTTAAAGAATAGTGCATAGAATGAAAAAAAAAATAGATTCACCTTTCTATCCCTAACTCTATCTCTTTTCTATTTTTTTTTATATATCATTGTTAGTTTAGGATGTTGATGATAAATTTAGAATATTAAAAGGAAATAATATTTGATAAATTTACACATGATTGTTCATTTTATCTATGTGTAGTTATGATTTGGAATACAAATAAAGACTTAAATTGGATAATGTCTCTTTTAATATGGATGATTCCTAATATTCATCATAATTCTTTGGGTGGATTAACAAAAGTGTTCTTCAAATGAGAGATTTTGGTAAAGTCTTATGTAATATTTGATGAAGACTCATGAGGCTAACAACTTTTCAAGTAGGAGAACCTTTGTCATTCCACCATGTAGGCTTCATGGCTTGCAAGCATGTTGGTGTGTCAAAAACTACATCAACAAATATATCACTAAAAGGAGGGCTACCTTAGAATATTAGGATTTTTTTTTATCGTTTTAAATGTTTAATTTCCTTCTTTATTTCTAAAATTTATCATCTTCCAAAAAATTTTAAAAATAAAAAATAAAAAATTATTAGAAAATAAATTCAAAATTTTAGGACTTAATAAATGTCTATTTTGTAGGATTTTAAAGAGTTTTATTTCATAAATAAATAGGGGTATTTTTTCATGATGATAAATATTATGTATATGTTTGGGGATTTCTTCCAAACTCTTATAAGCACATGTAATATGTTTCCAGTATTTTTCCCTAACTATGAGCAAAGATATTTTAGGCACATTAAAATCTATAATCTTTGATAACTAAATGTAAAATTAATCATGAAGGAGCTACTTCTCAATTATTCATTAGCATTTTTTCATGATAAAACATCTCATGATTTTCTTGTTTACCATATAATTCCATACATACATGTAGATAATTGGAATGCGTATTTTTAAGACAATTCCACCAAAATATGGATCCAAAATAAGGTTCTTGAAAATTGTATCATCAAGTAGATACTATTGATCAATACAATGAATGATTTTACCAAAATTTATGAATAATTGATGCTATATATTGTTAGGAAAGGTTTCTCAATCTTTCTCCTAATGTTAAGACTATAAGAAGTGTGATTTTTTGATATAAAATGCAAAAACTCAAATTTTGGGATATAGGTTTACTTTTTAGCAAAAAAAAACGTTATCTATTACTTAGCACCACCTAGTGGAGGTGCCCATTATGTATATATTTTCTATTATTGTAATTTTAAAAAAGGGGCCCAATCAGCCCACTAGATCAAAAGTTATGGCCTCCATAAGTTTGCATAGGTTTATGTAAAAGGTGGTTGAATGCATAAAAGAGTTGTAAAAGGGAGTTACACTTGTTGGCCATCTTATGATGTGTATTATATAAAATAATAAGGTATATTTTATTGGGGATAATTTAGGTACCTCTTTTGGGTGGTTTTAGCTCATTAATTTCTAATTACCATCTAATTATTTTAGGTTTTGCATCTCCTCTATAATAGGTGCTTGAGATGGAGGTTGGAGTTGAGTTTAATAGATACTATTAGGTTATGGGAATTCCACCAAATATTTTCTTAGTGATACTCATGTGAGGCTTTTCTCTACAAGAGTATTGCAATCATGGTTTACTTAATAATACATTGAGTTGCTTTGGAGTGTGGGTTTTTTTTTTTTTTTTTTTATCTTGAAAGGGTTTTCCCCACTACACCTGTATTATGGTTGTTGAACATCCAGAATATTGAGAGGGGGGTGAATCAGTATTCCATAAAACCATAATAAAATCCATCTAACCATTATCACAATTTTGACTGAATCAATAGGAGGTAACATAAAAACAAACCAATGCAACCATACACATGAACACCAAGATTTTTATGTGGAAAAACCTAAAAGGGAAAAACCATGGTGAGGGTTAACTCACAATATATTATATCCGGATACAAAACATTATAGGGCTCATTGCTAGGACTCACTGTCCTAAAAAAGGCTCACTTCCTAAGTACAAAAGATGGCTAACCATTAAGATACAAAGATAGTGGCTCACTGCCAAAAGATTGAACTAATAGGATGCACCTTCAATGTGCAGGGTTTAGTTCCAATGAAGCTCGGAATATGAAGTACTACCTCACACAACAGTTGCTCAACTAAACTGCACTGATCCACAACTGATAAATCATTTAAGCTCAAATCTTCACATACCCCTTTAATTCTTTTCACACTTTTCTACTCCTACTCTCTTCTCATTCACCTCTCATATATACATACAAGTATATCTTATTCATTAATTAGGTCAGCCTAATTAGATGAAAATAAAATAATCAAAAATATCTTTGTTGGCACCATATATGATTTAAACATTTTATCCATGTAGTGTATTATACCAAGTCGGCTAACATGACTAATCTCCATAATGTATTGCATATACTGAGTCAGCAGAGACTAGAACACATTTCTCCAAACCAACAAGTAAACCTCAAAGAAAACACCTTTTGGATCTGAGAACACATAATTTACCATCATACCACCAACATAGAGACAACCAACAAAACCACAACATAAGAATGTTCTCTTTGATAAAATGTAGAGTCTCCCACATAGTATGCCAAGCAAGGAACAATAGTAGAATAGAGTTGAACTCTGTTAGAGATAACTTTCTTCTCACAACAAAAGACATCTCAAAATCTAGGATATAACTTTTTGAATGAGTCATGATAACATGGTTAAGAGATTAGAGTCATATAAGATCTTGTGGTGAAATATGGACTCAAATACCAACATATTGATCCATCACAAAAGGGCATTACCGACAAAGACAAACTTCCTATAAACCAGGTATACTTCCCATATAATTATTACCATGTTGACATAAATGAAAACATAGGAACAATCAATCACAAAACATCCATACTTCATGCTCATGCTGCAAGGCTTCCATAATCCCAACAATCTCCCCCTTTGGCATTGATAGCAACATGCATGACAAAAAACATTTTCAAGTATATTGCAACTAAATATCTTGAATACTCTCCCTATCAAAATTGTTCTTCACAATTTTTTTTTCTCTATTTCTCTATCTCTCCCAATCTATATGTCCATCTCTCTATCTCTCTATCTCTCCCCCTTTAACATCAATGACAAAGGAAGGGGTCCGATACATATGTGTATATGCATAAAAATGTAACCAAAAATATACAAACACTGAATTGAATTAACTTGAAGAAGAACCTCCAAGACTCTCTAGGATGACCTTCTGCAACACTTTTCCTTCTTCCCATGAACCTTTTACAATTACAAGAGTCTTGTGAAATAGATCTATCTTAGTTAAGGACTCTACACCATCTGCTAATGTATTGGGACTAAGATTAATCTTTGATAATTCACCAATACAACCAAGAGCACCAAAAACAAAAGTGTGTTTGAGTTTAATCATGTCTTTAAGTGCCACAAACTTCTTGATAACTTTTGTCCTTTGATCATGTAGAAAAAAGAATTTGTCCTGAAGTTGCACAATGTAGGACCACCTCTTATTATCTCTCTCTTCTGCTAACCTGTATGTATCATCCTAAGTGCCCATCTAGGACTCACTCATCCTTATCTCATTTCTTATATCTAGTGTATTGCCAGACCAATCTAAGCAAAAAGAAAGTAATTTATGTGCATCTTCACAAACTTGTACATTCTCCAATTCCTTCATCACTCGACTATGTGCATTTGCACATTTTTCTTTGATATCTTCCAAATTTCCTTCATCAGATCTGATTCCAACATGCACTTCAATTCCAAAGATGTAGACCTTCAAAGAATCAATCATGCCATATAGATTCTCCACAATAGAAATAGATGAATCAAAATTAGCACTGGGAATAACTTTCTACAATTCTTCCAAAACTCTCTGAATATTTATTCTTTCATGTTGATGTTAAAACTCACTTCCTTTAGAAACTTCTTGCTTAACAACACTCTTCCTTTCCTTCCCTGTTTTGGTCATGCTATTGGAGGTACCTTCTATATTGAGATTCTTAGGGATTTCCAAAATAAATTTAGCATAATTATCAACTTTAGCCTCTGACACTTCATAATCTAGTTTAGATATCCATGCCAACCTTGATTCAACTACTTCCATGTGATAGAAATCTATAGACACAAGAAATTTTATGCTTCCAAAGTACCTTTCAACAACACTTACTGGAATCCTAAACCTTCTATTCATCCTCATCTAAAATGTTCCAAAGAATGCAGCAAGGGAAGTCTCTTATGTATCTGAAATACCAAGATTTATCATGAAGTTCCTGATTTGATGGGAAATAGGCTCTGAATTTGACCATTCTATCCTTCCTATTATCGATAATTCTCTCAAAAAGTAAAAGAGCAAACATACAACCAAGTTGCCATATTGGAATATATTCTTCGTACTCTTCATGTTTTCCTTTAAATTATTCAAAAGATGTATTCAAAGTAATTTACACAAGTCATAATCCATACCTCTTTTAACCATATCAAAAATAGTATGTACAACAATAGTAGAAACTATGAGGTCATTATTAGGAATACAAACTTTGTGGACGATGACCATAGCAACATACCTTATTACCAAATCAACAATTGATCTCAAATCAATCTCCTTCCCTTCAAGATTTTCACCGGTTACCTCAATTATCTCTTGCTCATCCAAAGTTTTATGTTTAGGAACTAGTCCAGAGGAACACAAACCAGTCACATCTCTAATAGCTTTTCTAGTTATCAAATGTGCCTCTTCAATCCACAAAGATTCATCATAATTTTTTCTCAAAACTATTTGAATATACTTATTCTCAAATTCAAACAAGGGGAATTTCCTCCTAACATCCAACTTCTTCTCAACTAGCACTCCATAGGAATCAACACTCTCTTCCAATTCACTTTCCCAAAGCATGCTCAACTGAATTGATGATATTTCTTGTCTTAAGTTTAAACAAATGCATACATATATTCTGTGGGAAACACTCTTGGAGGGATGCGAGAGAATGCACCAACAAACTCTTCCGACACATTCCTCAAAAATCTCTTCAAACTAATTTGCACTCTATTTGCACTACTCACAACCTTTGAATTATCCATAGCAATAAAAATGAAAGATTGTGTAAATAGGAATACCTCTATAAATGCAAACAAGAATTGTATAGATATCCTGCTTCTGAATCTCACTTCAAGTTCGCTTGATCTCTTCTTTAAACCCTGGAACTCTGAATTCCTTTCTAATCTTCCTTTGCATGCTTATTTGGAAATACGTAAGCCTTTTAAATCATTTGAATTTATTCCTTCCATTCCGAATGTTTTTTCAATAAATGCTTCAACTTGCAGGTAGATTACCTCAAAATTTGTGTACAGCTCCATTCTTTCAAATTCTATAGACTTCATCCTTCACACATATGACTGAGAAAATACCTTAAGTACGTCACTACATTAAATATACTTTTGTAATGATGTGACACAAGTACCGATGAGAGGGTTTATTAGATTTTCTGATAATTGCTCCCCATTAGCCATTGCTTTTCTTTAGAATTTGATGGGAGTATCTATACCAAAGGTCAGAATAGATAAGACTGATAATTTCAATTCCTTTCTCCAAATCCTTTTCATTTCCCTTCTTGCTTCTTCTGGATCTATGATTTGATCATTCTTCTTCACTAGATACTTACTTTTCTTTCTTTTGCAATTATTACCAAGGTATTCTAGATTACTACACTTATAACAAACAACATTCTTCCTTCTATTTTTCCTTTTATTCAACTTATCTTTACACAGACTAGCTTTATATCCAATTTTTCCAAAGAATTATAAAGAATCATTCATTTTACTTTTGCAGTCCTTTGCCTTATGACCAAATTTCTTGTAGGAATAACAAACACCATTGAAAGATAAATACCTTTTAGCATCATGTCATTTGACAGGATTTCTTCTGGAATTGTTTCTTAGATCCTTGATTTTTCCATCTTTGCATCAAATCTTCTTACTAGTAGATTTATTTGCTTTAGAACTTTGTCCTTCCTCAAACCCTAAAACACTCTTTTCCATTGCCGATATTTGAGAAGCAATCAACTCATCAAGCATTGTCGAGATTATCTTAAATTTGTCTTCAAAACTTCTTGCCTTTTCCAAATCAGATCTCAATATTTTTTATTCTTTCTCAAGCTTTATGCATTCATCCATCTTCCTTTGAATTTCAATTTCCTGACATTCTTTAGTTCTTTTCTTTTCATCCAATTGTTGTAGCAGGCTGGAGACAGTTTCATCTCCCTTAACCAATAGATCACATGCTTCAACACTTTTATTTTGTAGCTTTTCAATATACTCATTCCCTTTCATCAACTTGTCCTTTAGATCTTCTATTTCTTTTGAATATTCAACATAGACCACTTCCGGAGGAATGAAAATTCTCATACTTAAATTCTGGGACCTTCCTCAAGTTGTTAGACTTCTTATGAGGAACCAAGATCTGATACCAATTGTTGAACATCTGGAATACTGAGAGGGGGGGTGAATCAGTATTCCATAAAACCATAATAAAATCCATCTAACCATTATCACAATTCTGACTGAATCAACAAGAGAGAACATAAAAACAAATCAATGCAACCATACACATAAACACCAATATTTTTACGTGGAAAACCCTAAAAGGGAAAAACCACGGTGAGGATTAACTCACAATATATTATATCCAGATACAAAATATTACATGACTCACTGCTAGGAGTCACTATCCTTAAAAAGGCTCACTACCTGAGTACAAAAGATGGCTAATTGCCAAGATACAAAGATAGTGGCTCACTACCAAAAGATTGGATTGATAGGATACACCTTCAATGTGTAGGGTTTAGTTCCAATGAAGCTAAAAATATGAATTACTACCTCACACATCAGTCACTCAACTAAACTGCATTGATCCACAACTGATAAAGCATTTAAGCTCAGATCTTCACATACCCCTTTAATCCTTTTCACACTTTTCCACTCCTACTCTCTTCTCATTCACCTCTCATCTATACATACAAGTATATCTTATTCATTAATTAGGTTGGCCTAATTAGATGAAAAAAAATTAAAACTCTCTTTGTTAGCACCATATATGATTTAAACATTTTATCCATGCAGTGCATTATACCAAGTCGGCTAACATAACTAATCTCTATAATGTATTGCATATGCTGAGTCATCCAAGAATAGAACACATTTCTCTAAACCAACAAGTGAAACTCAAAGAAAACACCTTCCGGATTTGAGAACACATTAATTTCCCATCATACCACCAACATAGAGACAACCAACAAAATTGCAGCATAAGAATGTTCTCTTTGATAAAATGCGGAATCTCTCACACAATATGCCAAGCAAGGAACAACAGTAGAATACAGAGTTGAACTATGTCAGAGATAACTTTTTTCTCACAACAAAATACATCTCAAGATCCAGGATATAATTGTCTGAATGAATCATGATAACATGGTTAATAGATTAGAGTCATTTCAGATCTTGCAATGAAATCTAGACTCAAATACCAACATATTGATCCATCACAAAAGGGCATTACTGGCAGAGAACAACTTCCGGTAAACCAAGTACTTCCCATATAATTATTACCATATTGACATCAGTGACAACATAGGAACAACCAATAACAAACCATCCATACTTCATGCTCATGTTGTAATGCTTCCATAATCCCAACAATGGTACATAATGCTTATTTTTTGTATAAATGTTTTTTTCTTTCTATATTTTTAAAAGTTTTAAATTTTCACAATGCTCTCCTCACAATATTAGTTTAAAAAGCATTTTTATGTACTCTAATTTATATCTTTTGGTATTAGAGTGTGATCACCTTATATTTTAGGTTTTGGATATAGTATTTTTTTGTAACAATATTTATTTATGTGGGAGCTTGCATAGAGAGGTTTTATCTTGTTGTAGAAAGATATGACAAACACATCAAATATGAATATATAGAAGTTCTCAAGAAAAAAATTGAGTTGTGAAAGCTCAAGATAGAGGATGTTCTTGTAGACTAAGATCTATGGGTTTTAGTAAATATATCTTAACCTATGGCTACATCACAAGAAGACTAGAACAATAAGGATAGAAAATCAAAAGTTCTTATTAGAATCAATTTGGTTGATTCAATATTGTTGAATGTGCATGAAGAGACTATCATAAAAAATCTCCCCAAAATAATATTAGAGAAATTTATGTAGCTAAACCCCTAGTGAATAATCTATTTTAGAGCAAGAAGTTGTATATGCTTAGGATGGAGGATGGTGATTTTACAACTAAACATCTAAATGCCTTCAATATGGTAGATACCCAGTTGTACTATATGGGAGTGAAAATAGAGTGTCATTGTATGACTTTGTTGTGTTCATTTCCAGATTCATGGGACCACCTCGTTATGGCCATTGGGAGCACTACCACCAAGTTCAAGATGGGAAAAAATGGTTGCATCTTTGATTTCCAAATAAACAAGAAGGGGGAATTTTGAGTCAACTAGGGAGGCCCTACTAGTTCATGGAAGATCCAAAGAAAAATAAAATAAGAAAGATAAGTTTAGATCCTTTAATCTCATGGGAGTTCCAAATCTTATGGGAGATCCAAATCTCCTACTAAATTCAAGGAAAAATGTTGGAACTATGGAAAAACTAGACATGTAAGAATATATTGTAAGGGGAAAAAGAAGAAGAAAAAGGTAGATTATGATGATAAGTATAGGAGATCCTCCCAAGATGAGTGCAATGCCTTTTTTTATCACCTTAGCTAATCATGCACCAGAAAGTGCATGGTTGATATAATTTGGTGCCTCTTTCCATATTACCTCACATCAAGTTTGATTTATAAAATATGAAGAATATGATGGTGGGAAGGTGAACCTAGGAGATTATTCTCATCTAAGGATTGTTAGCTAGAGTGGAATCCTAATTTATTTTATTTATGGATGAGTGAAGGGGGTCAATGGTGTACTTCATATCCCTAGTTTGACATGGAACCTATTTATATAAGTAATTGAATGGTGTAGGTGTGTAGGTTAAATTCTTGAGTGGAGGGTGTAGGATGGTTAGAGGAGCTATGGTTCTTGCTAAGGGTGTTTATATTGGCACTTTGTTCCAACTATATGCATGCACAGTTCAGTGTAATAGCTCTATAATTCCTATAGTGACGATATCTATAGAATTTTAACCTTCGCCATGGAACCAACAAAAAAGAGGTGCATCGTGTCCAATTTCGATGGTAATGCTTTATGGGTACCTAAGGATTCTCATGATTTGGAGACTATGCTGCCAATAGAGAAAAAAAATCTATGGAACCAAAGGGTGGGTCATATAGGTGAGAAGGGTTTAAGGACCCTAAAAAATAGAAAATTTGTTTATGGGTTAAATGCTTGTAACCTTAAATTTAATTTTTGTAACTATTATGTATATGGAAAACAAATTTTCATTTAGTAAAACTCTAGTTCTCATAAATATTTTGGGGTATTCGATTTAGTCCATTTTTATGTTTTTGATCATATTAATGTTCCTTTGATTTCTAAATCTACATTTCATTTATGATTATAGTAGAATTACATAGGTATATTTCATTAGAAGTAAATTGGAGTCTTCAATAATTTTAAAGAGTTTAAAGATCTTTTAGAGAATTATATTGGTAGAAAGATTAATATTTTGAGGATTGACAATGGCACTGAGTTTTGTTCAATAGGTTTCGATATATTATATAAGGAAAATAAATAGAAAGGCATAAGACAACTCTATACGCCCCTCAATAAAATGGAATTATAGAAATAATGAATAGGATGTTGATGGAGAGGGATAAGAGTATGCTAAGTGGAGCTCACTTGGAATGAATTTTTTGGTAATAAGTTGTCATATATTGCTACCTAGTTAATAGGTATCCTACATTAATTCTTGTTGATAAGACACCTATGGAGGTTTCGTCAAGAAAAAATCCCTCATGTTAAGACATCTTTGAGTCTTTGGTTACAAGGCATATGCTCATGTGCCTAGGAAGAAGTGTTCAAAGTTGAAGAACAAGGATGTACAATATAACTTCATTCAATATGGTGCTAGTGTGAAGAGATACAAACTTTGGAAACTTGTGGTTGAGAAATTTTTGTATAGTAGAAATGCTATATTTAAAGAAGTTAAGTCTTCCTCCATAATATTTCAACCAAAGAAGGATGAAAATAAAGATGTTTAATTAACACCAAATAAAAAGAAGGGTGAACTAGAATCCCATCAAGAACCTGAAGAGGAAAAGAGCTTAGATAGTTTTGAAGAAGAGATAGAACCTCCACCTCAGTCATTGATGAGGTCCACTTGGAAAAGACAAAAACTAGAAAGGTATACTTTGTATGATGGGAGATACATTTTTTATTTGATTACTGTTATAATTTTATTTCATGCCTCATTTGACCTATTATTTATAACTAATTTGGGACATTCTAAATAGGTCCCCTAAGTGTCTAAGGATGCAAGATATCCTTAAAATTTTAAAGTTAGGCTTGTTTTTTCTATTGTTAGTATTTTTGTGTTGTTAGAGTTTCAAAATTTTGAGTTGTTCTACCTCCATGCCTTCCCTAGTGATCCTGACACCTCACTTTGTTCCTTGTCAAAATTTTCCCTTTTTTTACCTTTTAGAGTTTTTTATTGCTCCATCCCTATCTAATTATCATCCTAGACATGCCTTCCCCAAAATTTTGACTTCTTGACATTTCTTGTTAAGTCCTCAACAATTTTCCTCTAAGTGTTTTGAAGTTTCAAACTTTCATACCAACCCTTCCAACCTTGACATCTTGAGTCCACTTTTCCTCAAGTCCCTTGTTAGAGTTTTAGAGTTTCTCATCCTTGATACCTTCATTTAATAAGATTTATTAGGATGATGTAACATTATAATCATGCTAATATCATCAATCTTGATGAAATCATGCTAATATTAGTAGTTCCTCATCCATCCCATCCTTTGATATCATTTCCTCTTCATCTTGAACTCCCCAATTCTCCAAAACTCCATTAGTACCATTTATAATTTTTAAGTTTTTTGTAGTCAATTTTTTTTTGTCCCTACCAAGGAACCTCTTTCCATCTAATCTTAAAATATTGAAACTCTATTGATTCCTCTATAAATCCCTTCAGAGTTATAATTTCATCCATTTCATATTTTGATACCATGGTAAGCCTCACCTAAGACTCTAACTTCGATAGAAGAAGATAGAAAAGTCACCAATTTTGTGATGTCAAAACTTGTTCATGAGTGTATGAACTCTATGAAAGTGTGAAAAAGAGGGAATAAATGAATTCAAGTATCATAAAGTTCACAAGTTCTTGAACCTACCAAAATGTTGAAATGGTTCTTAATTTCACAAAGTGTGAAAGTGTCACATGGTTTTCAAAATTGGAAAAAGTGTGAAGAGAGGAAGAAAGAAGAAAGAAAGGCACCAAGTTCATGATGTCACAAATTTTACAAGTTCATGAACTTTGTGAATGTGTGATGAAAGGAGAAGAAAATTCAAAATTTAAAAGTTGATAAGTTTCCCAAAAAAATTATAGAAGACAAATAAATGGTTAAGGTTTATCATATTAGTATGTTTGTTAGTTTGTAAAATTCCTAATATGTTGGCATGGTTTGCAAGTTCTCCATTTTTTGAAAATGTGACAGGAAAAAAAAAGGAAGAATATTGAAAAGTGGCCAAATTCAATGTCAAAAAATTCACAAGTTCATGAACTTTCCAAAAGTGCAACATAGTTCATGGAAATCTCCCACTTATTCCTAGATGACTTAGAAACACCATTAATGCATTTGTAATTCCCCCAACTACTAGGTCAGATATGGAAATCATTCTTTATGAATATTGACATGTATTAAAATGAGGAAAATGATGTTCACCAATACCATAGTTATTATTGTAGAGCCTGATGACTGGCACACCATCCCTAGGCTGCTATTTAGTAGATTTCTCAAGAAATTTTTTGGTCCTTTTACTCAACTCCATGAGCCATGATGTCTCAAAGGTATGAAAAGGTACAAAGGATATTATTTCTATGTTTCCAAATGATCATATCAAATTTCAAAGGGACATTCTTCTTTAGATCATTGATGAAACAGTGATAAGGTCATGTGAATGCTCTACAATGTACCCATAAAGGATATCATAATTTGTTGTTATTTTGGTGATTTCCTTTTGGGTATTAAGGATCCAACTTTCCTCTTTAAAATAGCTCTAAGTTCCAATAGATAGAAAAAAATAGAACACACTTCTCTATAATAGATTTGTTATTCTTTGAAGTGTAAATATATGCTTAAGTCTTGTAATCAATAAAAGACTAATATTTTACCTCCTATAGTTGTTATACTATGTATCCTCTAAGTTTGATTTGTATTATATGGGTTTTAGTCTCTTGAGTGTCTATTTCAAGATGATTTTAGAAATCTCACCCATCTTGCAATTGTCTATCTTCACATTTCACCTCTTAACAATGTTTTAATATAAGTCTTATCCATTGTCAACTCTAAAGATTGTCTTGTGATTTTAAGGCAATTTTAAATCAACTAAGTCTTGGTGGATAACCACATTTCCCTTTCTACTTTTTCTCCCTTTTATCTTATGAATTATTTGAGTAGGATTAGACATTAGTTTTTATCCATGTTGATTTGGATCCACTTGCACTTAGGCTTAGAAAGGAATCAACCTTCTCTAGAGGTTTGATCTCAAGCTAGAAAGGTCCCACACTTGAGATATAATTCCCATTGTGTCTCTAAAATATTGAACCAAGTTCAATAAGGGTGCATTTCAAGTGACAACAATTACTAACAATGATGAGCCTAGGGTTATAAAGGAGGCTATGGCTATGGATGATGTAGATTGTAATGAAGTGGCCATGTATGAGGATATGACTACTTTCAAGAAAAATAACACATGGGACCTAGTATCTTTACCTAATGGATGAAAACCTATTGGATGCAAATGGGTGTTCAAAATAAAAATAAGGTTTGGTGGCAGTGTTGAGAAGTATAAGGCGAGATTGGTTGCAAAGAGTTATTCCAAGGTAGAGTGAATATATTATGGTGATATCTTCTCTCTAATAGAAAAACTAAAATCCATTTAATTTTTATTCTCTTGTTGTAACATATGATATTGAGTTTGATAAGATAGATTTGAAGACAACATTCCTTCATGGTGATATAGAGGAAGAGATTTATATGACACAACTAGATTAGTACATTAAAAAAGGTAAAGAAAATTTTCTTTTTAAGTAGAATATGTATTTGTATGGTTTGTAAGAATGTGGTACCAAAAGTTTGATTCTTTAGTATTAATTTTAAGGTTTCTGATATCCAAATTAGATTATTATATCTATTATAAGATGGAAAAAGACTATATTCTCATTATTTCATTTTTTGGTAATGGTAAAGGCTTGATTTAGGATTTGAAGTCTCAAATGTTAGCATATTTTGGGATGGAAATAGGGGCATCTAGGCATATCTTGGGGGTGGATATCAAAAGAGATAAAGTGAAAATAAAACATTGGTTGGGCCAAAATAAGTATGTGAACTAAAAGTTGGAGAGGTTTTACATGTTAGATTATAGGACATTGTGTGTTCTTGTTATGATGTGGAAAGAGTTATATATTTAGAACTAACCAATTTCTCCTAGTGAGGTGGAGGATATGAGAAAGTACCTTATTCTATTGCAACTAGGATATTGATGTATGCTATGATCTATATAAGACTAAAAATTTCCCAACTAGTGGGATTCCTTAGCCAATTTATGGCTAATCTTGGATGAGTACATTGGGATTAAATAAAGACAGTCTTTACATATTTCTAGGGTAACTTTGATATTCCTTATGATATTATGGTTATCCTACAAGGAAATAAATTCTATTTGCATTCATGGATTTTTGGATTTAGATTGGGCTAGATATCTTGATAGTAGAAGATGCACTAGCAGATATGTTTTCACTATGTTTGGTGGTGCAATTACTTGGATGAGTAAGAAATAGTTTCTTTTTTCCACTATAGAAGAATAGGACATGGAAAAAATCCTTCTTGTAAGGAAGCCATTTGGATTAAAATATTTTGTTTAGATTTTGGGCTAGAGGTAGGAACCATTACAATTCAATGTGATAGTCAAAGTGTCATATGTTTGGAAAAGAACCTAAGCTTTCATACAAGGATGAACCATATTGATCTCTAGTACCATTTTTTTCAAGATATGATGGAGGGTGGGAGGGTGATTCTATAAAAAAATGACACTTTGAATAATTTTGTAGGTGCACTAACAAAGCAATTGAGCAATAAAAAATTTAGGTGACTCTAGGATTCTATGTGTTGGAGGAATGAGGAGATGTCATTGATGTTGTTGTGGCAACATGAGCATGTAGGATAAGCACAAGGTATGCTATTATGTGTTGTAGTGTTGTCATTGATGTCAATATTGTATCTTGATATGGATATCTGCACCAAGATCATTTTGGTTGGTTCTAACACACTTTAGGATGTTTGTGGAAGATAATTTTACAAGATGGTTTGATTCGGTAAAGTTGATTATGATGAAAAATTGGTTGTGTTTTTACCAGTGTTTCTAGGTACATAGCATCTAGTTTTTGGTCCACATTGGTCCAAAAATGAACATTTTACTTTGGGTTCTAACACAATATTTTGGTTGGTAGAAGCATCTAATTTCCAAAATTTCAGCATGTTTTGGATTTTGGTTTGAAAGTTATGGATAACAAAAGTTTGACCTAGCAAATTATAGTCATTTCTTGTACATTGCATATGTGTAGGAGAGTTCACACTTCTTTGCAGAAAGAATTTTGGCTTTGCATACTTAAGGAGATACTAACAGATGTCAAAAGAGTATGAATTCTAGTTGGCATGATGTTTTGAGGTACATGTGTTCAAATATGGGTATATAGTTGAATTCTTTTATTAGGTCTTCTACGGTGCCAACCTAATAGGTGTGAAGATATACAGAGATTGAATAAGTGTTGAAAAGTTATTTGAGAGCTATTATAGGTCCATGCCAACCTATTTCAAATTATTTTAAGGATTTAATATTGGTGCAAGGCATGTGTGGAAGGATTTAAGCCAACAAGTCATATTTTGTATGTTACATCTAATTAGGTCGACCTAATTGATGTTATGATTGAAGCATATATATATGCTAGATCATTTTTGGTATTTTGATGAAGGTAAGGAATGTGAGACATGTTAGTGATGAAAATGATGCAAATATTATCAGAGCAATGCGAATTTAAGTTGTGAACGTTGAGTTGAAGATTATAGTGATGTGAATGCAGAGGAAAGAAAAGTATTAGATCAAAATCAAATGAAGTGTGTAAAGTAAATTTATTGAGCTCCATTGGAACTATAATTCATGCATATGATAGATTTAATTATAATACTTAAAACTATGTTGTGAGCCACAATATCTCTTCTATCTTTTTCTCTTAGTGGGTAGTAAGTCCACTTGGACAGTGAGTCCACCTACAATGAGCACTTTTGTAAATATACTAAAACTGGTTATAATATATTGTGAGCTAATCCTCACTGTGGTTTTTCCCATTTTGGGTTTTCCACATAAAATTTTTGGTGTTCATGTGTTATGTGATGTTGTTCATGTTTCATGTTTCTTTCATTTACTACAATTGAATTTGCTAAGTGGATTGGATGTTTAAATGTTTGAATGGTTTAAAAGAATACTAATTCACACCCCCTCTTAGTATTTTGGGTGTTCAACAATTGGTATCAAATCTCGGTTCCTTGGAAGGAGCTTAACCGCTTGGGGAAGATCTTGGAGGTTGAACACATGGCTGTTAGAAGACTACCTACTCCTCCAAAAGAGATTCTTGTTGTTGGATTCATAGAAGAAGATTGCATGCTTGAAAAAGATGGAGAACTCAAAGTTTCTCTTGAAGAAATGTCAAAGAAGTAGATGAATGCATTAGAAAATTGAGAGAACAAATCAAGAATTTCAAAGAAATGCATAAGGAAGCTAGTGAACAATTAAAGCAAGAAAATGAAACCATGATTGGTTTGAAGGTGCAAGTTGAAGAAAATAAAAGAGTTGAGGAACGTCTGAATGCAATGGTGAAAAGCAAATCTGAGGAATGTACTTGAGTTGAACAAGAAGTTGTGAATCTGAAATCAGATCTATAGAAAGTAAGGAGTCATGAAGACAAATTCAAGATGAATTTCACAAAGCTTGATGAAATTATTGAAAATTAGAAAGGATCTAAAGATAAAGAAGGTTTAGGATTTAAAAAGGGTGAAAGTTCAAATCAGACATCAAATGTTGAAGATAAGAAGAACAATGGCAAGCAAATCTAGAATCAAAGGAATGAAGCTAGAAGGCCACCGATAAAACAACCAAATGCACAAAGGTACCCATCTTTTAATGGTTTCTATTATTCTTGCAATAAATTTGGACATAAGGCAATGGAATGTAGAAGTAGAATGAATCAAAATGTTACACCTTTTTCTAGTAAATGTTTTACATGCAAAAAATTGGTCATAAACCTAGTGAGTGTAGAAGTCAAATGATGAATGACTACAACAATGGTAGAATGATTCAATCTTTCAAATGCTATTGTTATACATGCTATAGATTTGGGAATAGAGCTAATCAATGTAGATCTATAATGAATGGAAGGAATAATGGTTAGAAGAATGTCACTTGCTATAATTGCAATAGGCCTAGACACATTTCTAAGTTTTGCAAAATCAAAAATATGAGGAAGGATAATCCAGTAAAGAGGAATGAACTAGTGCAAAAGATTGATTCGACAAAAAAAAGGAGATGGAAAAGTTTTGGAGAAAGAAGGAAGAAACAAAGGTTAAGGATGAATTTGTACCAGCATCCAATGCAGATGTTTCCTCTAGAAACTAAGTTGAGAACTTTGGCTTAGGGGGAGCTTTAATGAAAATATTTCATCCCTCACCAAAGAAATGGTGTTGATGCCTCATCATGAAGATATGCGATGAACTTGATCTATTGGTGAAGATTGTAGAAGAAAATATGATAATGCAAAATTTTGTGGAGCATCATAAGTTGATTGTGCATACAGATAAAGGATTGCCAACTTTATTGTTTGAAACATTCAATACAAAATTAGGTCAAATTCAAAGGGTTTTAAAGTGATTTCACTTTGGAAAATTCATTTACAAAAATCATTTGAGAAGGAGCAAAGTAGTGGAGTGATCAAGGTGATTTGAGATTTGGTGCGTTCAAACCCTAGTTTGACAAGAAAATGTATTTAAAATATTTGTTTTTCCCTAGTTTCATAGAGAACTTTATTTGAATTCATTTGCAATGGCTACATCGAGGCTAATAAAGATTACTGAGAACCCACAACCTAGATTCAAGAAATACCCTGTAAAATCAATAGAAGATGACCCGTTAGGCACATTTTCACATGTTCCATATGGGGTTTTTCCAATAGAATATATAAGGATTTACATTCATGGAAAGATGGAAGAATATGATCACAACAAGCTCAGATATATGTGGATGAAAGAACTTACTGAGACAATTTTTCCTTAAAACCAAAATACCAAAACCTAGTCACAAAGAAGCTTGATGTATGGCAATAGTTTCTGAATTTTCACTTTGATTACAAATGGGTTAGGATTGCACTAAGAATAATTCATGATAAGTTTGTTTGGACTGACATGCCTGGAATGATAACAAAAGAAGTGATCATATAGGTTACAAGTCTATGCTCCACCAGACCTATTCCTATATTGAAATCAATCAAGAATGAAGTTGTAATGGAACTAACATGTGCATTATGTGATAAGAGATCTCTAGTTGTTAATCCTATCAAAAATACAGTTGTGAGGTATGCAACAATGGTAATTGGTTATAAAATCTACTTCACAAATAGAGAGAACTTTGTATCTATCACCATAATTAATGTGGCATATGAAATGGATGAAAAGGGAATGTACTATGATCTTTGTGAACTTTTATGATAAAAATTGATGGAGAATTTGAAGAAAACTAGGGAGAAGAATATACATTTAAGTATGGAACCCTAGTTGTGTGTTTTCTCTTCTATTTCCTAAAGGAACTTCCCAGAACTAAGAGTGTGAAATAGTTTCAAGGAAGACCAAAAGCTCATTAGATTGCAGACTTTATGAGAAGTCTTGGTGATGCAAAGGCACAAGATGATGCTCTTGTTTCTTTCTTTGTAATTTTCCAAAGAGGATGCATGAAATAGATAGGATACCTAGGAAAATGGTAGAAAATATCAAAATGATATCACATTCTTGGTATCAACAAATGAGTGTATGATGGAAGCAATAGAACCAAGGACAGTGTGGATCCTCGCATTGGGATATGAGATCAATGAACAATAAATTATTGGTCTGGCTAACATTTTGTTGAAGAGTCTGAAAGACACCACTAAAGAAAGATATGTCACATATGAAGAAAAATATATGGAGGTGCACATGGAGCAGAGAAAACCACATATTAAGGATAAGGTTGAGAAAATGGTTGACAAGTATGCAAAGGAAATGATAATCTCAAAGGAACAAGTGCAACAAGCAAGAGCAAGGTTAAGGGGGAATCGAGTGTTACAAGAGGTTTAGGAAGCCTTATAAGAAGATCTTGTAGGACAACTACCACCCCTCTTGCTATCTAGAAGTCCTTTGGGACTATGCCCCCTATTAGAGAAAAGAGGAAAACAACTTCTAGTCATTCGAAAAAGGAGAAATCCCCTCCAGTTGTGTAGAATACAAGGGCTGAGAAGAAGAAAACCACTACAACAACACCACCTGTAGCCCTTACCAAGAAAAAACAAAAGAAAAAGGGAGTAAGAGAAAAATATATAAGTGTGAATGTAGAAGAAAAAGAAGTGGAGGAAGAAGGACCACAATTGGTCTGCAAAAAGAGAAGTGAAGCTTCATAAGGTGAAGCAAGTGTCAAAAGAAGAAATTTTGACATCATTGACACAAAAAATGAAGAAGAGATAGAGGAAGAAAAGAAGAAATTTGTAGTTCACATGAGGGAGAAGAAGAAAGAAGCCACCAAGAAGGTGTCATCGAAGAAGAAGAAAACAATAACAAGCCAAAATAAGATTCCAGATGAGAGCAAAGAACAAATACAAATAGAACTAAAGTGGATATGAAGAACATATAAAATCAAATTCCTACGAAGCTTTGGAATGTATTGGTGAAGACTACACAAGAAGCTATTGAAGAAGAAGGTAAGATAAAAGAATATTCATTGGAGAAAGTTGGTGCTTCTATGCTTGAGGAGAACAAAGCCACATTAGTTGAGCTATAAAACAAAAAATTAAGGGTGAAGCAAAGGGTAACTACCCTTATGGGTGGAGACAAGAATGAATTTGAAAAGTTGCAAAAAGGAAACAATTGATAAAATCTCTGACATTGCACAAAAATAGGGTATGACTTTAGAGGACACTGCTTCGAAAGTCACTACAGGAGAAGAAGCTCAGGAAATTGATGTTCAACATGAGCATACAACAAATGAATAATATATTCAAGATATTTTCCCTCTAGTATTGGAAGAATTGGCTCAAGAAGATGATGAAGTAGATAAAAATATTGAGGGACAAATAGTTACTAGTGAGGAAGCAACAAAGGAAGATACATCCACTCCTACTCCAATACTTGAAGTAAATGTTACTCCTTTGGTTAACACAAAGAAACCTACAGAGGAAGAGAATCAAAATAAGGATGATGATGAAGAGAATGTTGATGCAGAGAAGGAAGAACAAGAAAAGGAAGATAAAGATAAGAATGATGATGCATCCGAAGATGCAAAAATAGAAGGAGATCCAATGAACTCTAGAAAGAATGAGAAAAAAGGAATCAAAGGGAAAGGATGTGGAGATTACAAAGACTTCTGGTGAATCCTCCATCTCCTTCAGAGATTCCTTGAAGAATCTATTGAGTAGGAAGCTCAATTTCTAACCTATTGTGTCATCACAATTGCTATAACTGCCAATGCAATAGGGAAATGCAAATCTAGATAAGATTTCCCCCCTTCAAAAGCTATAGTTGGGAGATGTATTCCATGCATCTTCCCAAAAGGAGATCATTGAAACACATCAAAAGAGTGGAGAGCTAATGGAAGAAGTAGTAAAGCCGTTGCAAGAGGTAATACCCAGTTTGAACATTGACACATCACTTTCTGGTATGGAAAATTCAAAGCTATTAATTAATTATTTTAAAAAATATACCTTCAATCTTAGGGGTGAAGTGGAGAAAGAAGTTGAAAAGAAGATAAATGATAAAATGATGTTGGAAATTACTGAGAAATGTGCTCTTGCACATAAAAAGTTTCAAGAAATTCGGAAGGATGCACAAGGGTGTGTAGATGAGGCAAAGGCTCTTTATCAATATGGTACGAAGTGGCTTAGAGCCACACAAAGCACCGGGAAGGAAATGGACTCCATTGAGTCCCAAATCAACATTGGCTCCAGTGCCTATGATTCAATACTTGACCTGGCTAGAGATACAAGGAATGTTATAGAGGATTTTCAAAATAAACTCTTTCAGTTACAAGCCCAGCTCTTTCAGTTACAAGCCCAGAAAGAGCATATCATTTTGTAGTTTGGGGAGATTATAAGGGACTTGGTAAATCCCAAATTCATAATTGTTTCAAGAGCCCTTTTGAGTGCTACCAAAGCTATACATATGAGTTCTATACCTAGCACTCTAGAAGAAGGAGAAGAGTTACTGATGGAGTTTGGAACACAATACAGATTGCTTGGGGAAGCTAAGAAGGCATGGGAAGAAGGTAAATAGGTGTGGCATACCCATGTGCGAAGTTACAAGAGTCAACCTCTTCCAGTTGAAAGAATGAGGAGAATGTTTTGGAGATATTTTGGCATGTTTCCATCAATGACAAAGGGGGAGATTGTTGGAAGAATGAGGAGATTTCATTGATACCATTGTTGGAAACATGAGCATGTAAGATAAGCACAAGGTATACTATTATGTGTTGCAGTGTTGTCATTGATGTCAAGATACACACATTGTATCTTGATATGGAGATCTGCACCAAGATCATTTTGGTTGGTTCTAACACACTTTAGGATGTTTGTGGAAGATAGTTTTGCAAGATGGTTTTATCTAGTAAAGTTGAGTATGATGAAAAATTGGTTGTGTATTTACCAATGTTTTTGGCAAAAAGCATCTATTTTTTGGTCCATACTATTTCGTGAATGAACATTTTACTTTGGCATTCTAACACAATATTTTTTGTTGGTAGAAGAATCTAATTTCAGAATTCCATCATGTTTTGGCTTTTGGTTTGAAAGTTATGGCTAACAGAAGCTCAGCCTAGAAAATTACAGTCATTTCCTATACATTGCATGTGTATAAGAGAGTTTGTACTTCTCCATAGATAGGATTTTGTCTTTGTGGATTTAAGAAGATATTGAAAAATGCCAAAAGGGTATAAATTTTAGTTGGTATGATGTTTTGAGGTACATGTGTCATAATATGGGTATACAGTTGAGTATTAGGTCTTTTGCAGTGCCGACCTAATAGGTGTGAAGATATGCGAAGGTTAAATAAGTGTTCTAGAGTTATGTGAGAGCTATTATAGGTCCATGCCGACCTATTTCAAATTATTTTAAGGATTGAATCTTGGTGCGAGGTGTGTGTGGAAGGATTTGAGCCGAAAAGTTATATATTGTATGTTACATCTAATTAGGATGACCTAATTAATGTTATGCTTGAAGTGGATATATATGCTAGATCATTTTTGGTATTTTGATAACTTGGTAAGGTTCATATGAGACATGTTAGTGATATGAATGATGTGAATATTATCAAAGAAGTGCAAATTTAAGTTGGGAATGTTGAGTTGAAGATTAGAGTGATGTGAATACAAAGGAAAGTAGAGTGTTAGATCATAATCAAATGAAGTGTGTAAAGTCAGTTCATTGAGCTTCATTGGAATTGTAATTCATGCATATGATAGATGCAATTATAATAGTTCAAACTAGGATGTGAGCCACAATCTATCTTCTATCTTTTTCTCTCAGTGGACAGTGAGTCCACTTGGACTGTGAGTCCACCTACAATGAGCATTTTTGTAAATATACTATAACTGGTTATAATATATTGTGAGCTAATCCTCACCATGGGTTTTCCCATTTTGAGTTTTCCATTTAAAATCTTGTTGTTCATGTGTTATGTGATGTTGATGTTTCATGCTTTCTTTAATTTACTACAATTGAATCTGCTAAGTGGATTGTATTTTTAAATGTTTGGATGATTTAAAAGAATATTGATTCACCCCCCCTTAGTATTTTTGGTGTTCAACACTATGGGCCTCTCTGCCCCTAGAAAAAATAGATAATGGTGTTGATACTCACTTTACTTTTGCAAGGTGTTTGACAAGTGGGAGAACGTTGAGAAAGGTGTCTCAACCTTTCTCCTAATGTTAAGATTGCAAAAAGTGTGATTTTTGGATATAAAATAGAAAAAGTCAAAATCTAGACTATAGGGTTAGTTTTTGGTCAAAATAAATTATATTTATTTAATTAAGTTGATATATTTGTTACATAATCACTAAGATGATTAAAATCATTTCATTATTTAAATAACATGATTCTCATATCATATATCTAACTAATTAACTAATTTTATTATATAAGTAGTGTTATTTCTATATCATATTACTAACCAATTAAATAATTTATTTTTTCTAGATATTTAATTAATTTAACTACCATATCATAATTACCAACTAAATAAATAATTTTATTATTTAATTATCCTAATATTCATCCACCATCCCAAAATAAATGCATTTCCAACTTTAAATGTACTTTTAATGTTGCAAAAGAATACTATGTTTAGTAAATACAATCTTATTGATTAATATTAAACAAATTAAATCCAAACCCTCCATTTCTCCTTAATCCTAGGAAAGTATACTCATTCAATATCCACTATAGATCTCATCCTCAAGTATTGGTCGTCTATCCTCCCTATCAAAAATATATAAATTGGCTTATTATCCTATGCAAAGGGAATCACCTAAAATTCATAGTACATTCGGCTAGAATTTGGTGTAATAGTGGAGAAACTACATTTCAACATCTTGTTGATCATCATGTGCATTTCATTCCATTAATGGAGTTATTTGGCAATGTATTACTAAAATGTTTGTTTGAACCTCATTTTCTCAAACCAAGGTGAATACTAATTTAGAATAGGAAGATTATGTTTTCATTTTGTTTTCTAGTTTATTTCTAAACATATGCTCATTTTCTAGTGACCATGGTGGGACTTGAACCCATAATCTTCCATTCATTCATTATTGGTTTTTAACTTTCAATATTATTCTACTCATTAAGGATTATAATTTTTTTTTTTTTGAGTTAATAGTGTTTGTTTACAACTTTATGTGTTGAGTTGTAATTATTATTTCTAGATTTTAGAAAACCATGGATGAATAAAAAATAAATCCAATCTCATCATATTTAATTCCTTAAATCTTGCCATATTTAATTCTTTGTATTTATTATAGTCACTATGGTAAAAAAAAAGTACAAGTTACCACACCCTTATGTTGGCTTCTTAGGACTATGTAAGGAGGATTTGAAAGTCAATTTGGTTGAAAAAAATAACTATCTCATTGTAAGATGTCACAATAAAAGAAGTATTATCAATTGATCTTGTAGAAATGCTTAGACACAAATAGTGGCTCAAGAGCTCCAAGGTGTCACACAATTATTGATCCTTGATGCTTTCTCCCTATAATTTAATAAAGAATTTCATGAATTGTAGAAGGAAACTACTTTATCCTTTGAAGAGAAATTAGATGAACCACTTGAATTTGACATAGCATGGGTCAAGAGAAGAAGAATTGCATAGATTATGATAAATTTACAATGATATTGAGATTTTCAACTTATTTTTATTTGTGATTGTAAGTCTACATAAGTAGGAAGTTGTATTTGACTCAAATATTTGTGCTTGAATCATGCTATATATTGGTTAAACCACTTCATTTCATTGTAGATTTTACATCTATTGATTTTTCCCTCTAATTAGCATCATGATTTTCCTTGTATATGATATTTTGGTTGGTTGAAAGGAGAAAGGTAGGGAGACAATAATCATGTCCTTTTCTTCCAAAAACTTCAATTTTTATCAATATTTCTTAATTTGAAAAAAAAATCATTTTAAATACCAAATTAATTAAACTTCTAACAATTTGTGTACACGTTCCGATTGCCAAATCTTGAAAATAATACAAACATCGTATTTTATTATATAAATGATTTTATCTTTGGGTATATTTTGTGTCATATTTTCATGAATTAAAGCATGTATTCTATCTTACACCTTTGGGAAACCTTGAAGATCAAAATTAGTTTATTTCACTTGTGTAACCTATAGATTGAGTGTGTATTCTCTTCCCTCATGTGATTTCACAATCATGGGAATTAAAAACTCTAATCACAAGTCCTTTTTTTATTTTTAGTGGGCCTAGCTTTGATTTCATTACCAAATGCCAACTCAAACCCATGTATTTTGGCAAGGTATACAAATTAGGAGGAGAATTGATAGACTCTTCCTTGAAGGTTTTTTATAATTTGGCTAACTTGTAATAAACTTTATAGCTTGCAAAGTGAAGGATGAGAATGGGTTACCTCATGTTCCAATCCTATACACATCTCATTTCATGTAATTGGATATCCTATACTACAAGGTATATTAAGGACTCCCCCAATTGAGCCTTGTCAAATCTATCTTATGAAACTTTTAACAATTCATATTTGTGGTGTATTGGTAAGCAGTTAGCCTTAAGAAGTTACTGACCACATACCTTTGAAAATGATATATTAGGCCATATATTCTCCCTTCTCATGCCTTGGAGTGACCTTAAGGATCAAAAGTTGTTAGTACCTCCTTATGGGCCCTTTTGTCCACGCCTAGATTTAGGTAGTATCCAATGGTATCAAAGATGCATATAATCCCACTTAAATGGTTAGGTTGTTCACGTGTTTAATTTTTCATCCCCCTTGCATGCCAAGATTGCATAAAACCCAACATCCAAACAACTTAAGTCTAAATTCTGTGTAAAAAAAGAATAATGAATCCTTAGCTCAATAAGTTTGTTGAGTAAGCTAAAACCCTAGTGCATGTCCAAATTACAAATAAAACTCACGGTAATTACAAATCCATTATAAAAATCTACAATCCCCTTCAAAAATAATGATGTTGACGATAGTCTTATGGATTATTAATAATATACCAATGATACCTTTGATTACATCATTTTGAGCAAGCTTAGCATAGGCTTTAATTTTTCAATAATGAACAACCAAGAGTCTCTAGACCAATAAAATCCTAGCACTAGTTTCCCCTCAAATCCAATTGAATACTTATTGGTCACCCTTACAATGACTTTGACAAGAGAAACACCACTCTAGCCCAAGACCCTCATAGCCCATCCATACCTAAACTCCCAACCTTACGTGAGAACCTAGTAACCTCCACCTCCTATGCAAATAACTTATCCTCAAACCCTTTACAATAATATAAATCCCATAAATAAATTACTAATCATGTTAAATATGTGATCCACAATTGAATCATATTTCATACCACTCATACATGATAAATTTACTCCAAGGACGACTAGCCAAAAATTATAACCAAAATAGTATGGGAAAAGATCTAGAGTCATCCAACAATGTCAATCCAATGCCATCCTTTTTTGAAATACAATTGTATTATCAAAAATATATTAATCAACCCCAATCCTATAAAATATATCCAAGATCCTTCCAAAAAATCATCCCTACAAGTCTATCAATGTGGGAAAATAAATGTTGACATTTCCAAAGATTCATCAAATATAAAATCCATAAGAGACAAAGATCCCTCACCAATCCATGTCCAAAAATAGGGATTATATCCATGTATTAATCTCTAATGGATATGTCGAATCAAAATGAAACTCATCCATCTTGTCGTCAAAGAAAATATGGATATGTCAAGAGCTTTTTACAAAGTGTGCTCAAACTTGTCATGAACCAAATCAAAGTCCAAGTACCCAAACTAGTACCTTTCATAATCCAATATACTCTCAAGGTCAAAGCACCCACATTAATGCCATCGTTGAAAACCACCATTTGGGTCCCTAAATCCAAAAGTTGGAAAATCTAAAATTCACCCATCCCAACCACAAAATATGAAATCACATAATCCAAGCATCCCTATGCATCGTGAATCTCATTCACCCCAAATCCCAAATCCATATCCCAAGCTATACATTATCCAATCCAAAGAAAATGTAATTACTAAAGGCAACATGATATGTATAATTTTTGGTCCTAATTCCCCTTGGTCCTATGGCATTACCTCTTGCTTCCATCATCACATTCTTCTATCCACCCATTTTTAGAACCAAATCCCCTAATCCAATATATATCCACAATCACATCCCTTTAATATAAGATTTCACATAAATAACTATCCATACCTACCGGCTATTCCATTTTCCTTGGTGGCACCATGTTTATAGTTGAAGAAGTTGACTCAACAATCAATAGGCTTTCCAAAAACATATTTCAAATGCAATGCCAACCTCATGGTCTATGTGTAGAAATTAGGAAAAATAAAAACTATCGTCCACATCCATGGAAATAGAAACTTGAGTCCAAAAATATTTATCCCAATCCATCCATCCCATCCCACCATCCTACCCCAAAAACCCCAATGCAAAAATATACAAAAAAAATTATAAAAAAAAAAATAGTTAAGGAATCACTCTATCCAATAATGAAAACCATTCTCATGACATCTTGTACAATTACCATATGCAAACTCATTCTCTGGAATCATGCATAAATCCTCTATCTATTAGAACCTTACACTTGGGGAAAGATTTTCCCATCCTATTATACACACCCACCACATATGCAAATCTCTCCCATCTTACCCAATCCATCATTCCTTGCCACTTTTGAATTTGATAAGGATAGGGGCACAATGTTGATACATGCTTTAGAAACCTCTTGGTATACCCAATCTTTGCAACCAATCCTAAAGTGTATTATCACAACCATCATAGTGTAGCATCATGAGTAGCATATCTAGAGTGGGGCATGTTATTCCTATATGACATAGTCCTTCGAGATCACATTAAAACCCCTCCATCAATCCATCTCGACCTCCCATCCATCCCATTAACTATCTAAAATCTCTTAATTATTGCATCTAATCCTCTATTTATCTATGTCTCTAGTCTTTATCTTCCCTTATCATTGGTTACAAGAAAAAATCTATCTAAACAATCTAATGCAACAATCCCATGTATCCAATTCCAATCTAGTTCTAGTGATTCCAATCCACATAAATCTTTCTTAAAAATCTAAGAAAATTATCTTTATTTAAAAGAATCCATTATTTTTGTTTCCAAGATTGATGCAGATCTTGATCAACTCAAATAAAACCATCATTATTGGGATATGTCATTCCCAATCCTTGCATTATTCTTAGGATATATCAACAACACTATCATCAACAAAATCTTAGTTTTCTTTGTATTGTTTGTGCATGCTTGCTTGTTTTCTTGTTTTGTATCATGTTGTTTGGATTTTTAATGGCCCTTGTAGTATATTGCTACAACAACATCATGGTCCTCCATACCATGGTTACATGGTACCACATGACATATGCTTTCTTGTAAACTTTTCTTTTGAGTCATATTCCTTCATGCATACATGACATCATCGCCATGGTTCATTATGTCATAATGCGTAATTCCTATATAATATCAAAATACTACTCCAACATATCGCAGTATCCTTATCAATTCATATATAGAATGTACCTTTTTCTCATAAATCCACCAATCCCATCCACATTAAACCATAGAAAATCTTTCCCTTTATTCAAACATAATTACTCAGACCTTATAATCCCATATTCTACCCATTATCCCTCTATCCATCATTCTCATCTTCATCCATCTTTTCTCTTACCAACATCTGTATTTTTTAATACCTTGCATGTTCATCCTTAACATCCATCCTTTAACTCAATTCATCATAGCCAATCCTTTTCATCCATCTTTTCCCTTCCAAATTTATTAATATCCATCTTCCCACTTCATTCTTAACATCCTTGTTAGTATACATTTTCGAGAGTACCATCATGTTATTTAAACCCACTTTTCCTCGCAAGAGGGCATCCCATCACCAAGTCATCCAAAATCCATCAGAGTGTTGAGGTATCAATCAAATTTACTCTAATCAACTAATTCAATATTATCCATTCATCTTATCCAAACCCTCCATTTTCTCCTTGATCCTAATAAAGTACTCTCATTTTATCTTCATCCTAAATATCATCCTCAATTCCTAGCCATCCATCCCCCTTACCTAAAATCTATAAATTAACACATTATCCTATGCTAAGGGAAACGTTTGAAAATAAGTACATGCTTTGAGATTTAGAGCATTAATGGAGCAACTAGATTTCAATGTCTTGTTGATCATAATGGGCATGTCCATTCCATCAATGAAGTTCTCTGACAATGCATTATTTAAATATATATTTTGAACTTCATTTCTCAACTTGAGGTGACTAATATTTTAAAATAGGAAGATTTTTCTTTATTTTTTTTAGTTTGTTTTTGAACTAGTGCTCACAATTATGCTACTTTATTAGGATTCAACTATGTAGCACTTGAGTCAAACTCATTGACCCATATTTCATGGGAAATGATTCTCATGACACATTTGTATTGAACATGAATGGTCCACTTAGCACTCATTGCATCTAGGTGACACACTTTAGGGTGAAGCATTGAAACTTCCTAGGAGGTCACCCATCTTAGTACTACTCCAACTCAAGCATGCTTAGCATAGGAGTTTTCCCTAAGATCAAGCCCACTTAGCTTGCCACCTCATTTATAAAACCTTTAGTAGGTGTTATGCTTGTGAGCCATTCATTATAGAGCCCCTTTAGCTCATCTAAAAATAAATATAATACACTTTTGTAGTGTATCAAATTATGTTGTTTTGTGAATATTCAACTACACAACTTTTGAGTCAAACTCATTGACCTATATTTCATGAGTAATATTTATCACAAATTCATCTCTCATTAATATGAACAACATGTACTTAACACTCATTGCATCTACATAATACTCACATGAATAAAACATAAAAAATAAATCAAAATTTAGAATAGCTAATATATGCTAGATAGTGTATTGTCCCCTTCCTATGGTCTAACCTTTTAAAAGGTTGATTACATTCTACACTTAGAAAAGTATAAGTATAGTCCTATGACCATGAAATTCAAGCTCTAGGCACATCTTACACGACTATAACTTTCACATGTTTGAAATCAATGTTACCAATCCTACACCACTCTACTTAAATATCATTTGTTTCAATTATTGAACAATTAAATACCAATTTCACACCTTATCCATACCAATAAAATGATAACTAATACATGCTATAGTGTAACGTCCCCTTCATATGATCTAGTCTTTAAAAATTTGATCACGTCCTACACTTGAAAAGTCTTAAGTATAGTTCTATGACCATGCAATTCAAGCTCTAGGCATATCTTACATGACTATACCTTTCACATGTTTGAAATCAATGTTACCAATCCTACACCACTCTACTTAAATATCATTTGTTTCAATTATCGAACAATTAAATACCAATTTCACACCTTATCCATACCAAAAAAATGATAATTAATACATGCTATAGTGTAACATCCCCTTCATATGATCTAGTCTTTAAAAATTTGATTACGTCCTACACTTGAAAGTCTTAAGTATAATTTTATGACCATGAAATTCAAGCTCTAGGCATATCTTACGTGACTATACCTTTCACATGTTTGAAATCAATGTTACCAATCCTACACCACTCTACTTAAATATCATTTGTTTCGATTATCGAACAATCAAATACCAATTTCACACCTTATCCATACCAAAAAAATGATAACTAATACATGCTATAGTGTAACATCCCCTTCATATGATCTAGTCTTTAAAAATTTGATTACGTCCTACAATTGAAAAGTCTTAAGTATAGTTCTGTGACCATGAAATTCAAGCTCTAGACATATCTTACATGACTATACCTTTCACATGTTTGAAATCAATGTTACCAATCCTACACCACTCTACTTAAATATCATTTGTTTTGATTATCGAACAATCAAATACCAATTTCACAGCTTATCCATACCAAAAAAAAAAAAAAACTAAAAAAAAAACCGAAATTAACCTTTACCTATTAAAATTGATGATTTTTAAGAAACACTCATCCGTACAATGTTCAACATAATGGCTCCAATTTACAAGAACTAAGTTTTTGAAGTTAATTTTAGGGTCCAACAAGAGGATAAATATAGCCCCCTAGGACGGATAAGTTACATGAGGAGTAACCTCCCCTTAAAGGAAACATAAACAAGGTTTCTGAAATGGAAACGTTGGTTGGGAATCTGGCGTCGTTTTTAGCGTGCTGTGTTGGATACCACTCAGTGCCAACAGTGTTTCGAATCTCAAGAACAACTTTGGAAATATGTAGTTTATCCGGTAATACGTATTTATATTTCCACGATGATAGAATTAAATGCGCGTGAGCAATTTACAGTGTTCGAAAGCCACGTAGGCGTTAATTGAAAAAACGCCCGAATCATAACTGTACGCCTGTTTTGGATAATTTTTCACCGACGGATTAATTTGTTGTGGGGCATAGCCGCCTAGATCCCCTCGTTTATGCGGTCCAGGTGCCAACGAACGTAGTTAAAGGTCCTCTGCCCAGATGGATATTGTAGATTCCCCAAAAGATTTTAAAAATTTCAAACATTTTGATCTTATCTTACAGTCAATAACCATGAAACACCCTGTGGTGCCAGTTGTCATGGAGGGGAAGGACTGTGTTATTAGATCGGACGGTAGAGAGTGAAGGTCCGCGGGAAATGGGTTAGACCTTGGCCGTAGGATGAGTCTCTCAGGTGGCTTGCGTGGCTGCCTGGGCAACTTTATGAGGGGAAGGTGGTTGTAGCAGTGGGGGTACAAATGTCAGGTGTGGCTTCATACTCGGACACTAAAATGCCTGGACAGAGGTGGTAAGGCTGCCTTTACTGTCCTTTAAAGCTGGGCAGTTGACATAAAATCTGTCTTCTTGTGGATAGTAGCGTTATAAATTTCTAATTTTGGGGTAAGATAAGAAGTAGTTTTTTGACTTTGGTAAGGGCTCTTTTGGAAGGGAATTTGCTGTGTGTTTTTTTGTTTTTTCGTGGTGGTGGACGGCTGTGGACCTGGTGGTGGTCTCTCTTAGATTTGGATTCTGTGTTTAAGAGTTCAAAGGAGTCCAAGAGCCAAGCTTGTTTTGTTGGTTCTTTGAGGATTTTGCGAAAATGCCTTCCATGAGTTTTTCAGTCCGGAGGACCGAGGTAATGGAGTTTGAAGGTCGAATAACGCCTTATGTTGTCATGACATGTATCTTGGCTGCAAGTGGTGGGTTGATGTTTGGATATGACATTGGAATCTCTGGTATGTTACTTCTTGATTATTTGTTATCATTTTATTAACTTCGAGTTTTGAATTTTGATAGATGGCGTAATCAAAGAATATACTATCACTCTCATCAATTATGTCCAAACAATTAAATTACAACTTTTTGATGCCTTTCTTTTGTTTAAAATCTCTTGAATGATCTGGGATAGGTCTTAGTCTTTGATGTATTATTGTTTTGAGAGCTGCTGAAAAATTGTTATCTATATTTCTTCAGCTAAGAGTTAAAGATGAAAAGCAGTAGATGTCGGCCTCATCCTATACTTCATATCACATTTTTGAAAATTTTGAATTTTGATAGATAAAGAAATAAAAAAAGATACTATCACTCTCATCAATTGTATTCAATCTGCTTCTTTTGTTTAAAACCTCTGAATGATCTGGAACAGATCTTAGTTTTGATGTATTGTTCTTTTGAGAGCTATTGAAAAATTGTTGTGAATTTTTGTTTTCTTTTTCTGTAAACTCGGAATAGCATGCAAAAAATCTCAACGGTTATAAATGCTGGCCATGTCTCTGACTTTGACTACTTTTATGTTCATATGTAGGCGGGGTTACGTCGATGGATGACTTTCTGGAGAAATTTTTTCCAGTTGTGTATCTGAAAAAGAAAGAGGCCCATGAAAATGCATACTGCAAATACGACAATGAAAACCTTCAGCTGTTTACTTCGTCTCTCTATATGGCGGGTCTTGTGGCGACATTCTTTGCGTCGTATACAACCAAACATTATGGTCGGAGACCTACCATGCTTATTGCCGGCTTATTTTTTGTAGCGGGGGTGGTGTTGAACGCAGCAGCTGTTAATCTTTCCATGCTTATTCTCGGCAGAATTTTGCTCGGATGTGGGGTCGGATTTGCTAATCAGGTAGGAAAAATAATTCTATATCAGATTTTCACAGTTTATAATGATTTATTCATATTGTTTTGGATTAAATTATATGAGATTTGTTTTAATCAATATTTTGGTTCACTTTCTGTGATCTATCATAAAGATATAAAACAAAGTTGAAGAAAAAAAAATTCACATCCAGAATAAACATGAGTAATACATAAAATTTTCATAGTTTACTAGTATTGTTTTGAATTGAACTACACGAGATTTATTTTGCATCAGTGTTACGGATCATACTCCCTGATCCATCATCAAGATATAAAAGAGAGCTGTAAGAGAAAAATCTTACACAGTTGAATGACATAAAATTTTCACAATTTATGATATTAAAATGAGATGTTTTTTGATTTGATTATGAGTTTTTTTATCAACATTTCAGATCAAACTTCATGATCTATCATTAAAAAAATGATGGCCAGTCATGAAATTTGATCCAGAACATTACTTAAAAAAATTCACAATAAAATTCATAAACATCTCAGACTAAGAAACAAAATATAATATTTTAGAGTAAGATAACTTTCCTTTTTCAAACACTAAAAAAAGAAAGATTAGGATAATTTTTCATCTAGATTTTAGATCAAACTTCATTCCATCATAAATAAATAAATGACAATAAATCATGAAATTTGATCCAAAACTAATACAATAAAATCTCGAAACATCTTATCCTAAAAGAACTTCCTTTTTCAAATACTAAAATAGAGAAAGATTAGGGTTTGAATTAATGGGTAAATCTCCTGGTGCAGGCGGTTCCTCTTTTCCTCTCAGAGATCGCACCAACCAGAATTAGAGGCGCTTTAAACATTCTCTTCCAGCTAAATACAACAATAGGGATTCTGTTTGCCAACTTGATAAACTTCGTAACCAACAAAATAAAGCCCTGGGGGTGGAGACTTTCGCTGGGTTTAGCAGGGGTTCCTGCGGTCCTCCTTACCGTAGGCTCCATATTTCTAGTGGAAACACCCAACAGCTTGGTTGAAAGAGGATACCTGGAAGAGGGCAAGGCAGTACTGAGAAAAATTAGAGGAACCAACAATGTAGATCCAGAGTTCAACGAACTAGTGGAGGCCAGTCTAACGGCACAGCAAGTAAAGCATCCATTCAGAAACTTGCTGAAGCGGAGAAACAGGCCTCAACTTATCATAACAATCTTCCTGCAGATCTTTCAACAGTTCACTGGTATCAACGCCATTATGTTTTATGCGCCTGTGCTCTTTCAGACATTAGGATTCAAAAATGATGCTTCACTCTACTCTTCAGTTATTACTGGTGCAGTCAATGTTATTGCTACTATAATTTCAATTTTCTCAGTTGATAAAGTTGGGCGCAGAATGCTTCTTATTGAAGCCGGTGTGCAGATGTTTATTTCCCAGGTAAACAGATAGAATTTTTCTTTTAATATTGTTTTAGATTGTAGGAATCGGATAGCCCCTACAAACTGTATCACAGGGATGGGAGAGACTAGATCTCATGATCTTTTGTTTGTAACAGAATGTTTTAGTCAATCGAACTAGACCCCTCCCAATTTTCAGCTTGTGTTTCACAATTAATTCTTTTATGTTGAGTTTTGAGCAATAAGTTTTAATGGGTTGTTTGGACTTGCAGGTGATAATTGGAATTCTGTTGGGAGTAGGCTTGAAACAGGACGAAGAGCTCTCCCGTGGCACAGCTATTGCGATAGTACTGATGGTATGCACATTTGTTTCAGCCTTTGCATGGTCATGGGGGCCTCTTGGTTGGTTGATTCCTAGTGAAACATTTCCACTGGAAACTAGATCTGCTGGACAGAGTACCACAGTGTGTTTTAACCTTGTCTTCACTTTTGTTATTGCACAAGCATTCTTGTCCATGCTTTGCTCTTTCAAATATGGGATTTTCTTTTTCTTTGCTGGGTGGGTTTTAATCATGACCATATTTGTACTGTTTCTCCTTCCGGAGACAAAGAATGTTCCACTTGAGGAAATGACAGAGAAAGTATGGAAACAGCATTGGCTTTGGAAGAAGTATGTGAGAGACGTTGATATATCTGATGATGAAGCTGGAGATCCCTATTCCAAACAAGAAAATGGAACAACCAATTTCAACCACTAAGAAAGATTTGCATATATAAAATAAAGCAGATTTCATTCTCATATCAGCCCACTTGTTAATTGCATTTTGGAGATGAATAACTTATATGAATATCTAGTAGGTGGCATTCACCAATGTCAAATGAATCTGCTTAGCTCGTTATTGTGGTTGTGATTGGTTTTTTGTTGGTTCATGCGCAGTTCAACTCTTGGATTTTATAGATTGTCTAATCTAAAAACTTTCATTCCATTGTAATATGTATGATTGTGGAGTTCTCAATGTTTACTACAACACTTTAAGTTTTTCTCTAGTTCTACCAAATGCATATTTTTACATTAAGTTACCTTTGCATGCATTTTTGTTGGATAAGTTGTCTGCAATTAAGCCAGTTGTCTGCAATTAAGTCTTTCAAATCAGTTAGATCATTAATACCATATAATTATAGTGAGAACAGTTTGACTAGTGTAAACAACATATTTTAAGTGTTGATTTGTTTAGGTGGTTCATCTTAAATTACAATAATAGATAAGTTATATTAAAGAATTGAGTGTGATTTCAGAGGAACCACTTAAACAAATCAACGTATAAAAATGAATAATACCGTTCTTTGTAAATTAGAATCATAACCAGAATAAGCACTTGCTAGACTCTGACTAAAATTAAACAAATTATGAATTCGTATTCCACAATTAGAACGAAGCTGAGACGAATGTTTGCAGAGAAATATAAAGATATATGAAACTGAAAGCATATTAACTATCTTTAAATTTTTATCTTCCTGGTGTTTGCATGCAGATTGGCACAGTTCTATTTTAACGTTGTTCTTGGTAGATTTTGTTTCATCCCACAAATTACAGCTCATAGATTGAGGCCATGGACGATTTCATAAGAGCAGTGGTTAAAGGCTGTTGGTATAAGGCCATATTTAACCTATCAGTTTAGCAAATTCCAACCATAACAAATTAATAGCTAGAGGATCCAATTACCGTGTGGGTTAATTTTATACTTTTAAATAAGTTCAATTTCTATGTATATTTTCTTATTAAGTTAATATTTAAAGTTATATAGATTGGAGGTTAACAATAAATGTGGAATGATTTGTTACGTGGATTATACTAACTAAATAGTCAATTGCGGCTCAACATGCCCACTAAATTTTTTAAATATAATCCATTTGTTTAACTATCCATTTCACTCCACGTCTTCACTTATTAATATTTAAAAGTGCACCACCTTAGCACATTAAAGTTCAAATAAGTATTTAATTTTAAAATATATATTTTTAAATTAAATACAAATAAAACCATTAAAATATTAACATTGGATATTATTTAATTGATGCCCTTTGACTTGATGGTTTCGACCAAAACCTTAGAATCATATAGGTGTCCCTCACTCTCATTTTTACTTATCATTTCATAAAATTTCTTGCCACCACCTATATTCTCTAGTGTGTCCTCTCATGTGGTTGTTTGTTTCCATGCCATAAGCCATCAATGAAGATCCTTGATCAATATAGAAGTGGCATCAAGGGCATGAATGGAGTGTCATCAATGGTTAAGCTTCTCTTAGGGGATGTGACTATAGGTAAAATATTGCACCTTGTGCTTACCATCCTCTTTCTAGATTGGCTTTTATTGTGTATTGGATCTGGGTTAAAAAAATATGTTTTTAATTAGTCAAAATTATTAAATACATCTTTAAAATTTTATTTGGTTAGATAAAAAGTACATTTTGTTATGGTGATATCCATTTTGCTATATTATTAGTTCTTGTCATGGAATTATAGGCAAGGGGTAGATTTTAACTAGTGATTAAATGGTTTAAGCGACAAGGATTTTAGGAATCATGAGCATAAACTATTTTATAAGGAATTTTTCAAGGCATTTTTTATGTTTGAAAGTTAAAATTAAAGATTGTTAATTTTCAATAATTACAAATTGGGGAGCTTGATTTGAAAGCAATAGTAAAACTTATTTTCTTCAATAATGTTTTTACAAATATAATAATAATTAATATAAAATTTGAAACTATAAATATAAGATTTCTACATATTATTAATATTTTTTTAAATCAAATATCAAATTTTAAAATCAATCTAGTGAAACAAATTAATCTTTCAATTTAATAATAGAAATAGAATATTTACTTTAATATATTTAAGAAATTTTAATAGTTTATTTATGTAATGCAAGTTTTTAGAATATTTACTTTAATATATTTAACAAATTATGGTGAGAGATTACTTCATAGCAACACGACCTTGTTATATATTATTTTACATAAATTATATGTTATAATAAAATTTAAATTTTTATATATTATAATTTAATATATAAATAATATATAATATTATAATAAATTATTTATTAAAAATTTAATTACATGTATATTATTATTTATATAATATAATATTATTATATATGATTTATATATTATAATAATATCTAGTATTATATATTATAATATATAAGACTTATATCATATATACATCATATAATATATTAAAAAAATATCTCAAAAAGGGATATCAATTTTGCAAAGACAAAAGAGCTCAAATCAAGCATTAAATTGATGCTAGTGGGGCTGATATCTTTCTCATTCAAGAATCTAAGTTATCTACAAAAATATTTGAAACTTCTATTTCCAAATGGGGAAGATGGAAATCTGTAGTTGTACCAGCTCAAGGAGCTTTTGGTGGTCTAGTATCTTTGTGGAATCCCAAAACAGTTACAGTAGAGCCCATAAATGTTAATAACTGTAAACTCTTAAATATTCAAAGCTTTGATTTACAGTTTAAGCTCTTCAGTGTTTATGGCCCTACTTCAACTCAAGATAAAAAGAGGTTATGGGATTTGTTGACAACTTTAATTCAGAATTTCAATGATCAAAAAGTAATTACTGTTGGGGATTTTAATGCAATTGTGTCTCTCAATGAAAAGCAAGGAGGGATATGCCCGCCCCATTAAACAATATCAGATTTTGGAAATTTCATATCAGATAATGCTCTTAGAGATATCTTACCAGAAAAGGGGAGATTTACTTGGACAAATCGAAGAAAAGATTTCTCACAAATAGCAGTTCGAATAGATAGGTTTCTAGTGTCTCAAGAATGGACAGTTGCATCAGCTATTTTATCTTTACAAATTCCTCCCTTTGTTGGATCAGATCATTATGTTATAATGTTATCTATTACTCATCCATCAGGGGTATTAGCTCATAAGCCATTGTTTAAGTTTGAGAAAATGTGGTTATGAGACCCAACATTTCTCCCCTTATTACAACAATGATGAGAAAGTGCACCACTTCATCAAGGCACAAAAAATGTTCCAACTATTTAAAAAGTTGCAATATACAAAAGGGAAAATCAAAGAATGGATTGTGAGTGTGTTTAAAAACATTTTTGCACAGAAGGAAGAGACAACTCAACAATTGGCACAAATTCATGAATACATTATCCATAATGGTATGAATGCTATCATATATGATAAACAAAAAGAACTCCAAGAATTGTGGGAAGAGCTGAGTAAGAGGGAAGAGTTATATTGGCAGCAAAAGTCTCGAGAACTATGGTTAAAAGAAAGTGATCGAAACACAAAAAAATTTCATGCATCTGCTCAACATAAAAGAGCTGCTAAAACTGTCTTTTCAATTTAGGAAGCATCTTCAGGAAAACAACTAAATAATGATGAATAAATTAAAGAAGGAGTAAAATTTTTCAAAAGCCTCCTTGCCCCCCTTAAGTCTACTAATATTTCCATACAAGAAGAACATGAGTTTTTGTCTGTGATCCCTAATCTCATTTCTTCAAATGACAATGAAGCATTGCTCAAGCCATTCACATTAGTAGAATTAAAGGGTGTTGTTTTTTCAATGTCCCCAGACAAGGCTCCAGGCCCTAATGGTTTTACAGCTTTGTTCTTTCAAAAATGTTGGGATTTTGTGAGTTTTGATCTTCTTATGGCTATAGAGGAATCTCGTAGATTAGGAAAAATTCTAAATCATTTCAATACTACAAACATAACAGTACTTCCAAAGTCAAGGAACCTAAAATTTTTGCAGATTTCAGACCTATATCACTTTGCAACATAGTATATAAGATTTTCACAAAAGCAATCTATTTAAGATTGCAGCCCTTTATTTCAAAAAATATATTTTTAGAACAAGGAGGGTTTGTTCCGGGTAGAGAAACTGTAGAAGGGGCTTTGGTGGCACATGAGGTTCTTCACTCTATTAAGTCAAATCATTTGTCTTCCTTCATAGTTAAATTGGATATGATGAAAGCTTACGATAGAGTTGATTGGGAATTTTTTATAAAAGTGCTTGAAAAGTTTGGATTTGCAAAGAAATGGTGCAAATGGATATTCTCCTGTCTCTCAGCTACACATTTTTTAGTTATAATCAATGGTTCACCATGTGGTTTCTTTCAAGCAACAAAAGGGGTGAGACAAGGAGACCCATTGTCACCATTCCCATTCATAATCATGGCAAAAGCTTTGAGCAGGACAATAAAAGATAAGCACTCTAAAGGTCTATGACAAGGTGTTAGCATCCCTCAAATAGATATTTCAGCTACTCACAACTTATTTGCAGATGATACCCTTCTTTATGGGAAGGCTTCTGTTTCAAAAGCAAAACAAATAAAGGAAGTGATGGATATATACTCTTTAGTATTTGGGCAAAAGATAAACACTCAAAAATCAAAAGTATATGTTTCTAACTCCAAAGCTACAATAAAAAGGAAAATCATAAGAATTCTGGGATTTCAAGAGGCTAAGCTACCTTGCAAGTATTTAGGTATTCCTTTTTTTATGGGGTCTAATAAACCATCTTATTGGGTTAAAATCATAGATAGAATCAAGCAAAGGATCAGTGCTTGGAAAGCCAGATGGTTATCGTTCTCAGGCAGAATTCTTCTTATGAAATCAGTCCTTACTGCAATACCTAATTACTTCATCTCTATACTAAGGGCACCAAATTTAGTAGTTGAGTAGATTCAAAAGATCATAAGAGGTTTCTTGTGGAAAGGGAATATGAATGATGCAAAGAAAATTCCTCTTATTTCATTGGATAGTATGGTCTTAGAAAAACATAAAGGTGGTGTAGGATTGCATGATTTATCTAAACATAATCAAGCCTTTGGGGGGAAATTAATATGGAAAATGTATGCTAAACTTAAATCCAAATGGTGCTCTTTAATGAGAGCCAAATATTTGGATAGTCAAGATCCTAAGAGAATTTTTATAGTTTCAAATCCACCAGAAGGTTCAACTATGTGGAATTTCATGCTTTCATGTAGAAAATTAGTAACATCATACATCTCTTGGGAGGTCGATAGAGGTGATGAAGTTAATTTTTGGTCTGACTCTTAGAATGGTCATCCCCCGTTGAGCCAAAATAATGATTTGTAGTCAGCCATTCCAATTTTATCACAGTTGTGGGGAACAAAATTAAAAGATTACGTAAGTTCTATTGAACCTTCACCAGAGAGAGTAAAATGGAAAGACTTCTCCTCTTCACAGATATCATAGGAAAAAAAGGAATTACTATCAAGCATTCTTCAAAATAGAGCAATTTTCATAATAGATAAATCTTACCGCTTATTCAGGCACCTTCAAAGGATGGTTCTTATTCAATAAAACAGGGGTATAAAGAAACTCTCAGTAGAAGAGATCCTTCTCAGCCTCAAAGATAATTTTCCTTTTGTTGGAGTAGCTTAGTCCTCCCAAAAGTAGGTATTTTCGCCTAGCTAGTAATGAGAAAGAGAGCACTGACAAGTGATCGACTAGCTAAATTAGGCATTGCAGAACCCTTCAAATGTGTGTTATGTGATCAAGATTTTGAAAATCATGATCATTTGTTCTTGCATTTCTCTTTTGCTCAGTCTTGTTGGTCGTTTGTTTTGAGGAAAATGAATTATTCAATGCCCCTCCCTAACACAATTTGGGATCTTTTCTCTTCTTGAACAGTGCTCTACAAAACATCCTTTTTTGCATGCATTTGGCAAGTTATTCTAGCAATGGTAACTTGGGCTATCTGGTGGGAAAGAAACAAAAGAATATTTAGAAGAATAGTTTCATCGGTAAATTTTGTTCATGCTTTGATTGAAAAGTCTATCTCTGAGTCAGTAAATGCTTGGGTTCAAAATCATAAGAATGTTGGATCACTATTTTCAAACTGGGATAACTTCATTTTGCAAAATTGGAAACATATAGTTCTTCCCTTTAAGGGAATCTTGAAACAACCACACAATACAAAGATAGATAGGAACATAGTTAAATGGTCACCTCCATCTCAAAATCTCTCAAAATTGAATTTTTATGGGGCATCAAGAGGTAATATTGGAACTTCGGGAGCAGGCTTTTGTATCAGAGACAATAAAGGTTTTCTCAAGGCTTCCAAAGCTTTATCTTTACCCCCTGGAATGAATAATATGGCAAAATCATTATCTCTTCTTTATGGGTTGCTCTTGGCAAAACAATTGCAAATCAAAGCACTACATATAGAGGGTGATTCACTATTAATAATAATGCTTGTAAAGAGATATTATGTTTTAATTGGGCTTTGAAATATGTTTTGCAGATTGTATGGAAACTTTTAGATGATTTTGAAGAGGTTTAGATTTCCCATATTTACAGAGAGGGAAATGCTTTAGCAGATCATTTGGCTAACTTAGGTTGTGATAAAAAGGAATTTATTTATATTCATGATAACAATATCAATAATGATTTCACTTATATCCAGAAGCTGACAAATTTGAGAAGCATAATTGAAGTTGATTATTCCAAATAATGATCAGTATCTGACTAGGTAATATGCATACGCCCCTTATATTTACATTGGCACTGACATCACCAGGTTCTTCGTGCAATAAATCTGAATGGTCTGAAGCATATATTATAAAACATAAGCATTATCATGGGTACTTGCACCATTATTAAAGGACGGAAAATTAACACCTAATGATGTTAGAATCAATATAAATATTTGGTCAGGGTCACACCACCACATTCCTTTATGCTTCCTCAAGTTGGCAGCAACCTTTGGGTATAGGGTAATCATGTATTGTTAATGCAAAATCTACTGCTAAATATTTGGGTTTTCATTCGGCACGTATGTGCATTTATGGGAGCACTGCATTCTATGCATTTAGCCCTCAAATTTTGTTTATAATGATAGCTTTCTTTAAATTTAGAAAGCAGAAAGTAATGTTCGCAACATTTGACAACATTACCTTGCTAGTGAATGTTTTTGTGTTAAATTAATTCTGGTGCAATGGTGCTCTGTCCCTAGAATTATAGAGTTTCATTACCAGTAAATTTGTGGGAAAATCCCATTGAAGAGTATATTTCACAGGAGATATTGAACTCTATGTTCAAAATTGACTGTTTAAGAGTGGAGGAATGCATTCAAATCATTTTGGGTATAGAAGTTACCAGTCCTTGTGCTCGTCGTCTCCTCTTCCCCTCACAGGTGATTTCTATTTTTCTTTCCAATGCTTTGGGTTTGCTTCAATCTCTAAATGAAATTGAGGAACTAATTAGGAATTATATTAAGTTTCAATTTCGAATGGATAATGTTGTTCTTTGAGCTGTCCAACAGTATAATTTTTATAATGGGGAAGGGTTTATTGGGGGTATTTTCCCTAGAATATTGGTGCAAAAATGTCAAGGCATTGAGGAAATCTTTGATGCTATTCAACTTGCTCTGCAACGCATAAATGAAAATATTTTGTTGAGGGCTTTAAGGAAAAATAGGCGAAGTGTTTGCACGCCAATGGAACTGGAAATTAAGGATAGATTTTATGCTCCATCTTTTCTTCGTGCATACATTTTGTGCCTTGCTAACCAAAACTTGCAGTTGGATTTGCAATTACGGGTTAACTCTCCAATTCACATGTCTTCTTCTACAAGAGCTATGTCTCATGCGCTAACTCACATGGAATCTCAGGGTTCTCAATACTATGCTTGAAGGTATAGCAATAGAAACATTCCAAACATTTTGCAAACATAAGGGATGGGTGAGAATTCGACAAGTGAAAAAGCAACAGGTGGAAGAATACAATAGCTTTATGGATTTCTACAAACTGGATTTTGTGAATTTTGTATTGGGCCTTCGTATGGGATTATAAATGTTTGTAAGGGTTGGGGTAATGATCTTTTTCAAATGTTTTGTAAGGGCTTATCTGTTTAAAACATTAATCATTGTAAGGGCTGGGTTAATGATCATTTTGTGATGCTATGTAAGGGTTGGGTTTTTTATCATTTTGAGTCATTTCACAACTAGTTTGGTGGTTGATTGGGAAGAGTTTTCGTCTTAGTAAGTGTCATAGGTTAGCTTGGGACAATGTTGAGTTTTGAATTTTCAACATTCTTTGTACAAACGATTTGTTTCTATTTCTTTTTGCATGCTCGGAGCTATAACCTGAGGTTTTCTTACTAGTTCTTTCCTGCCAGTATGCTCCCCAGAACTAGTTTTTGTAATCTTTTATTTAATATATAATAAAATATAATAGTGGCTTGCCACTTTCACCAAAAAAATAAAATAAAATTGCAAAGACAATTTATTTTCATTTCTATATAATTTATATATGATATATAATAATATATATATTTTTATATATTATATATTAATAATATATATTTATGATATATTATATATTATGTCGGTGTCATTTACCATATATGGGACAGATGGCGAGCTCTGCAATGCGGGCTAGGGTTGTCGAGCCCTAGCTTTGTCTGATTTTTTCTATGCATGCAAAGATTGGGGGGTGCGTTGAAGGTTTGGGGGGACGTTGTTCTTGTTCTCAGCGTGTGGGGTTTAAACTATTCTCTCTATGCAAGTTTCCTTTCATCGTGCGCCTAGTTGGTTGGTGATTCTAATGTGTTCTTTTGTTGCATGTGATCGGTTTGTGGTCATTGGGATGGGGCCTGTTGTGGGCTTGTTTTGTTCCTATGTTGAGGGGTTGGCTAGTGTTTTCCACGTAGGCTCTTCCCTCTCAGTTTCTTGGTTTGGTGGATTGGGTGTCAGCTTGAGGGTTCAAAATTTTGGGGGTGTATTTTTTCCTTGTGTATGTTGCTTCTCATATTGAGTTGGTGCATGGTGAGGAACGTTTTGGTCTGGTTTCGGGTGGAGTGTTGTGTGGGGTGTGCATGTAGTGAAGGGTGTATCTTTTTTTGGATTCGATGCTTGCATGCCTATCTTGGGTTGTGTGTAATACTATGGCTAGTGGAGAATCGTTTGGGGCTCCTCCCTCATTGAACTTTCACTCAGCGTTGGGTGCTAAGGCATCGTCACATGTTGTGAAGGTATTTGATAATAATTTATTTTTGCCAGATCCAGGGTTTGATGGATCAAGCTTGTTTGGTGGTCCTCAGATTACAAAAATCAATGGCTATCTAGAACGATGTAAGGAGAGACCAAATTTGGTTATCCCGACGGAGATGATTGCAGATGACATTGAATATTATTCGAAGAATTCATTATATTGCAAGTTTATGGGAATGCGGATATCGTTGCAATTTTTGGAGTATTGGGCCCAAAGGACTTGGTTGCTGAAAGGAGAGATGGAGATTAATCTTTTGTCGAATAATTATTTCATGGTAACCTTTGATTGCATGGCAGATCACAATAGGGTTTTTGAAGGGGGCCTCTATTTCTATAACCAAATTGGGTTGTTTATTAAACCATGGCATGTTGTATTTAACCTCGTTGAGGAGCTTTCGAATTAGGTTTCGGTGTGGGTTTGGCTTCCACGGTTTCCTATGGAGTGTTGGCAAGATGATGTTTTGCACTTGCTAGCTTTGATGCTCAGAAAACCAGTTGGCTCTTCGCAAAAAAATTGGGTAAACCCACAAAATTGGTTTACAATTCCAATGAGGAAGGAAAACTTACAAAAAATGACCTCAAGGCAAAAAATGTGATTTTGGGGGTTCGTACGAACTACTGGTTCGAGCGAACTACTGGTTCGAGTGAACTACTGGTTCGAGCGAACTACTGGTTCGAGCGAACCCATTTGAATCTTGCTCGCCAAAAAAAAAAATGCATTAGTAAGGGTGGTTCACTCGAACCAAGGTTCAAGCGAACCCTGGTTTGAGCGAACCCCTAGGGGTTTGTATGAACCCCCCTTATCCCTCATTCTCCCCCTGAAACACAAAAAAAACCTAATTTTTTTCACTTCAGAGCTCGTTTTGAACATGAAAATGGAAGAGACTTCACAAACCCAACTGGAATCAGGTAGTCCTTGGAACGAGCTATCCAACGAATATAATTTTAATATGTTTTTGTTTTATATGTATTTGTTTTTTTAGTTTTATTAAACATAGTTTTTTCATCAAAAATGAAGGTCTCTATTTTGCACATGTGGAAAAATCCAAGATATTGAAGTCCTTGATCCAACAACAAAAAAATTGAATTTCGATATATACAAAAAAGTTACCGCTTTATGGTCGCACTATGTTTGAATTGTAATTGATTTGACTTTGAAACATGATTAAAGAAAAAATATTCAATAAAAATATCTAACCAAGTGGAAGCACTAGATATCAGTTACAAATCTCAATTCGAAAGAATTAGAATTTTATCCTTCATGGAAAAAAAGTTATGTGTTATACGGTGTGCATCACTTTTTTAAAATGTTGTTTTTAGAAAAAAAATAGTTTTTGAGGGAGATGGAAAAAAAAGTGCAATCTGATTCCAAAAATTTTGAAAAAAATATTTTTAGAATCTACAGAAAAAATGTGATGAAACTATAGTTTGCATCATCTCCAAATTCCTCATGGTTTAGCTGCTATAGGTGTCTGAAAGTGAAGATTTAGTTAAAAAAAAATTATTTCAGTGTCCAATTTGGCCAAAAATTGTGAACCACTATTGTGGGATCACCCACTAAGTTTAAAAAGGTGATGAATTTTGCTTGTATTTGTGTTGAGATTGATTTAAGTAAGCCATTTCCATATTATGTGGATATATGTGTGGGTCCTTATTCTTGGGTGCAGCAGTTGGATTACGAGACTCTCCCTTTTCGATGTCTTCTTTGTCATGAATATGGTCACTTGTAGTGAAGATGCCCTAGGGCTAGGCTTGTGGAATCCCAATCTTCTCAACCTCCTCGCAACACACCCGAGGTTGATAAGGGAAAGGATCCTATTCCTAGGGATGGAGTTGGTGCAAATGGTTTCGTCCTTGTCAAGGCTCATAACAGGAACCGAGGACTAAAGAGGACCTTGAAGGAGAGGAAGGAGGAAGGCACTTTTAATAGATTTGAGGTTTTAGATGATCTTAGCTAGTAGGAAGTGAATCTAGGTTTGGTGAATCTAGATTAGGTTGCTTTGAGTACAAGACAAGAGGGTCTTCCCTCTGAGGTTACTTAGGACATGTAGGATGTTGGTGCCTTGCAAATGGACACTAATCTTCGAATGGAAGTCCAGTTTGAGTCGGTTCCTGTTGTTGAAGTGAAGAAAGGTGGTGGGGATGGTTCTTCCTTGGCATTGAATGCAGGTGCTAAAGTGGTGAAGAATAACAAGTCTTCTTCTCATTTGGGCCTTCTTCAAAAGGATCCAAAAAAAGGGGTTGGGGAGAAGTCTTCCAAGCTGGGTAGAAAAAATGATTTGGAAAAGATTAAATTAATAAGGGAAACGTTGGTGGAGTTAGGGTTAGTGAAGACTCTGGATTCTCATTTTTCGAGCCCCTTGAAATGATTGCTCTATCCTGGAATGTAAGGGGCTTGAATAGTTTCCCTCAACAAAAATTTGTTCATGATTCGATTAGAAGTCGATCTCCTGATGTTCTTTTTCTACAAGAGACTAAATTATTAGTTGAGAGTATGTTTGGTCTGATGCCGAAGTTTGGGGGAATGGTGAGTGTCGGTGCATTGGTGCTCATGGGTCTATTGGGGGGTGGCTTGTTTATGGAACGCTAGGAAGGTTTTCCCTCTTTGGTGGATGTCCTTTAAGTCATCTATCTCTATGATTGCTTCTTGTATTGAGATGAGAGAGTCTATACTCTTCTCTAATATCTATGTTCCTATTGAGATATAGGGTAGGAAACTTTTGTGGTCCCATATCAGGTTTGTCTGAAGCACGGCTCCTTACCATCCATGGATTATGGCTAGGGACTTCAATGCTATTTTTGAGTTGGCCAAGAAGCCTGAAGGTAATTCGAGGCTAGAGCCCCCTGCATTGCTTCTTCGGGATAACATCTCGGCTTTAAATCTTGTTGATATCAAACCTAGTAATGGTCAATTTACTTGGAATAATTGGAGGGTTGGGGAAAAGTATTGTGGAGAGACTTGACTATTTTCCGGTTTCCTATTACTAGATTGGTGGTATGTGGTCCACTAGCTCTAAAAATTTGGATTGGAGGGGCTCAGATCACTGGCCTATTAAGATTTCCATTACTTCAGCTTGTGTGCCTCGGTCTCCTTCTTTCAAGTTTTAGCCTATGTGGTTGTGAGACCCATCTTTGCATGGATATGTTGCTGATTGGTGGAGGTATGGTAGACCCACTTATGGGACGATAATGTATACTTTTGCTAAGATACTTCAATTTTTCAAATATCAGCTTAAACGTTGGAATCGCTAGTGTTTTGGAAACATCTTCCATGCTAAGGTTGCTGCTCAAGAAGAGTTGGATGGTATTACAAGGATGATTAGGGAGGAGGGGGTGATTGAATATTTTCTCTAAGAAGAGGTTATGGCTTTCAAAGCACTGAAGGAGTGTGAACTACATGAGGAAGTTTATTGGAAACAAAAGGTCCAGATTGAATGGATTCTAGAAGGAGATAAAAATATTGCTTTCTTCTTCAATTCGGTGAAAGCCAGGAGACATGGAAACTCTATATTTGTTTTGGTGAATGACAGGGGTGAGCATCTATCTTCTTATTTTCATGAAATCTCGAAAGAGGCGGTATAGTATTTTGCTTCTTTATTCAAGGAAGACTCGCAGGAGGGTTTTGTTAAGGAAGCTCAGGTCCTTTCTTGTATCCCCTCTTTGGTTTCTTAGGAGATGAATGGGCATATTATGGGTGATATTATGCAAGAAGAGTTGGAGGAGATTGTGTTCTAGATGAAGAAAGGGAAAGCTCCAGGCCCTGATGGTTTCCTGATTGAGTTTTTTCAAGAATTATGGGATATTATCAAGGTGGATTTATTGGCGGTTGTTCATGAGTCTTAGAGGAATAAACAGATGTTATGTGCTTTGAATTTTACCTTCCTTGCTCTAATTCCCAAGCGTGATGGTTTGGATAGGTTAAGTCAATTTTTTCCTATTTCTCTTTGCAATGTGATTTATAAAATTATCTCTAAATTGATTGCTAATAGGCTAAAAAAGTGGCTTAAAGTGTTGATTTCTGAGGAACAAAGTGGTTTTGTGGTGGGTCAGAAAATTTTGGATGGGGTTGTTATTTCAACTGAAACCATTCACTCTATGGATAGCTCCAAAGATAAGGCAATGTTCATTAAGTTGGATATGGCTAAGGCTTATGACAGAGTTCGGTGGTCCTTCCTTCAGAAGGTTCTTGGTGCTTTTGGTTTTGGGGAGGAGTGGATTCAATGGGTTATGAGTTGAGTACATCAGTTTCCTTCTCGGTGCTAATAAATGGTGAGCATTTTGAACTTTTTGGTGCTTCTTGAGGTTTGCGCTTGGGAGACCCATCTCTCCTTATTTATTTCTTCTTCTTACTGAAGGTCTAGGACATTTGATGAGAAGGAATGTGGATTTGGGTCTCATTTAGGGTTGGAGGTGGGGAGGTGGTATGCCTCCATAGTCTCATTTGCAGTTTGTGGATGACACTGCTTTGATGGGTATGGCTACAATGAGCGAAGCTTAAAATTTGTGCAAGGTGTTGGATTTTTACCTTAGTACTTCAAGCCAATTGATTAATGAAGATAATTCCTCTATTTTCTTCTTCAATACTCCAAGACCCATCTAGAGGAGGATTGCTCATAGCTTGAGATTTCATATTGGGGCTCTCCCTTTGACCTATCTTGGTATTCCTATCTCTGTTGGTAGATTGCTCAGGGATTCTTGGAAAAATGTTTTGGAAAATTTTTGAGTGAAGGTTAATCATTGGACCCATAGATGGTTATCTTTTGTGGGTCATGTTCAGTTACTCAAGTCAGTGGTGCATGCTCTCCCCATTTATAGATGTATGCTTCAGGTGGCCTCAATAGGTTTTGTTAAGGAATTAGATTCTTTAGCAAGACAATTTTTATGGGTTGGTTGCTTGTCATCCTCTAAATGGAGCTTAGTCAGATGGGACGTTGTTTGTAGCCCAAAGCAGTTTGGTGGTCTTGGTTTAAGGCTGTCATTTTTTCCTGGGGTGGCATTGGCTGCTAAACTGTATTGGAGGTGGTGTGTGGAGTAGGATCATATATGGTCTAGGATCTTATATCATAAGTATTTCTCGAGAATCCCACGGATGGATATTCCTTGATATCCCCTTGTGGGGAAAGGTTCAGTGATTTGGAGCATGCTCAAGAAAGGGGCCATGCTCATTAAGGATGGCTTATTTTGGATTTGCAAAAGAGGGATGGAGGATCATTTTTGGTCTAATTCCTGGGATGGTTTTCCAATCATTGTTTCTCAGTTTCCTAATTTTCTAACTCTAAGCTAGTGGTTCCTTGAGGTTGGGTGGTCAAGGGTGAGTGACTTTAAGTCCCTCTCTTCCTGTGGTCAGCTAGAGGTGGCGAGATGGAAGATTCCTGATGATTGGCCTAATATTGGTATGGAGGAAGAGTGTGCTAAGCTTCACAGTATCCTTGCTAGTAGACATTGTAGCTCCCTCTGGGATGGGGATGTTCTTGCTTGGTCTCCTAATCCTAAGGGTGTCTATATTGTTGCTATTGGATATCAGGTGTTGTTGTCTCATAGGATGGATGGGGTGGAGGTTCATTGGGGGAAAAAAGTGTGGAACAAGTTCTTGTGGCCAAAGTGTAACTGCTTTGTTTGGAATTTGGCTTGGAATAGGTGTTTGACTTGGGATAATATTCATAAGTGGGGATTCTACGGCCCTTCTATTAGTTTTTTGTGTGGGGCTGAGGAGGAGGACTCATCTCACACTACTGAATTTGACTCCATTTACTGACAAACGTTCGTCGGTCTTGCGACAAAGCTTTGTCAGACAACTGACGAACTAATGAAATAATTTTCGTCACTAATTTTTTGTCAAAATTCAGACAAAGAATTAAACGTCGAAATAGCGGCCCCGATTCGTCAGTCGTCAGCATCATAAAATGGCTCTGTTGTTTGTCAGAATATCGACGACAACTCCATGTATCCATCGACGAATTATAACCAAAACACAATTGCAATGGCTCTTCCAAAGCGTTGAAACAACACTAGAATTTCATCACCATTTTGATGTAATGGGCTAGTAGTTACGACAAAGCATTTGTTGCAGCTATAGCAACTTCGTCATAACTTTTCGGTGATTCGTCGGTTTCCTTCATCGAAATTGTGACAAAACAATGCAATTTTTTTTTAAAAAAATATTTGTTGAAATGTACCATCGCAGAGGTTCTTGGCAATGACCACCGAAGCCAACCCATCGGTGAGAGATCAATCATTGGCACAGGATAGAAAACTCACTCTGATATTGCATGTCTTGTTGATAACTTCTTTCGGCAAGAAAGATCCAATGTCACACCGATCTGACCTCTACAGGAGTTTTAAATAGACCTACACCGTGTCATCGTGGAGACTCTTGGTGATGACCACTGAAGCCAACCCATCGGTGAGAGATCAATCATCAGAACATGATAGAAAACTCACTCTAATAGTCCATGTCTTGCCGATGTCTTCCGTCGGCAAGACATCCAATGTCACACCGATTTGACCTCTTTAGGAGTTTTAAATAGACCTACACCATGTCATCGTGGAGACTCTTGGTGATGACCACCGTAGCCAACCCATCAGTGAGAGATCAATCATCGACACGGGATAGAAAACTCACTCCAATAGTCCATGTCTTGTCGATGACTTCCTTTGGTGAGACATATCCAATGTCACACCGATCTGACCTCTACAGGAGTTTTAAATAGACCTACACCATGAAATTGTGGAGACTCTTGACGATGACCACTAAAGACAACCCATCGGTGAGAGATAAATCATTGAAACAGGATATAAAACTCACTCTGATAGTCCATGTCTTGCCGATGACTTCCATCGGCAAGACAGATCCAATGTCACACCAATTTGACCTCTGTAGGAGTTTTAAATAGACCTACACCATGTCATCGTGGAGACTCTTAGCGATGACCACCAAAGCCAACCCATCGGTGAGAGATCAATCATTAGAATAAGATAGAAAACTCACTCTGATAGTCCATGTCTTGCTGATGACTTCCGTCGGCAAGACAGATCCAATGTCACACCGATCTGACCTCTTCAAGAGTTTTAAATAGACCTACACCATGTCATCGCGGAGACTCTTGGCGATGACCACCGTAGCCAACCCATCGGTGAGAGATCAATCATCATCACAGGATAGAAAACTCACTCTGATATTCAATGTCTTGCCGATGACTTATGTTGGCGAGACATATCCAATGTCACACCGATCTAACCTCTCTTTAGGAGTTTTGAACACTGCTGGTTATCAACAAGACATTCTGAGGGTCTCGCCGATTAAACAAGTGTCTAAGAGCAAGTAAACAAATGGAACCTATTAATTTTCTTATTTTTGGGTTCTTTAAATCATAGAATAGATACCATCTTCTTGTGTATAATGTACTTATATTCATATTTGAATTCGAGACCAATTGTCATTGCACATTCCATTTTACTTGCACAAAGTATTCTATAAGCAATATATTGATAATGCCAAATGATTTATGGTGTTGTACAAATCTACCTATCATCACAGT
>VDFB02270651.1:143615837-143748933 GCA_007258455.2 Sequoia sempervirens | reverse complement strand
AGAAACAATTTCAGCCTAAAACAAATAACTTGCCTGTCGAGGAGAGTCATACACCCGTTGCAGAACCAAAAAGGAAACCAGTTGCAAGAATTGATGATGCAACTCGGGAGGAATGCAGGAAGAAACAACTTTGTTATTGGTGCAAAGCACCCTACAGCAAGGAGCATGATTGTCCTTTGAGACCGAAGGGCAGAGCCAACCGCGCCAGGTGGGTTTACTATGATGATGACGAGTCTGATGATTCAGACCAACAGGTTGTTTCAGAACATGCAGAGGCCGGGGATGCCTCTATGGAGTTTGGGCCGGATGCCAACTTATCCCCGTTGGTATTATCTACTAGTGTACGGGATGACTCATTCAGGTTTAGGGGATTAGTGGGAGGACAGCGATGTATTGCTATGCTCGACACTGGAGCCATACACAATTTCATTGATGAGAGCTTCGTCAGCAGATGTAGGCTCCAGACAGAGGATTTCGCTGGATTCAGAGTTCGGGTGGCAGATGGATATACACTCACTTGCACTCGACGGATTTGTAATCTCACTCTCATGCTGAATGATTATGAGTTGCAGGCAGACTTTTATGTAGTCAACTTGGGTGGGATGGATTTAGTGTTGGGTATGAGATGGCTGCAGGACATCAGTGTGTTCACCCTCAACTTGCCTAAAATGGAGATGAGATTTGAGGTACAGGGCAAGAAATATGTGTTGAGGGGTATTACAGATGGCAGCCTTCGTTCTATCTCTCTCGTTAGTGGAAAGAGCGAGAAGGTAGAGGAGGATTTTGTGCAGACCAGGCATGGTTATGCTCAGTACCCCGGGGGGTCTGAGGCAGGCGTTTGGGATCAGCCTAGTGGTTTGGTTCCGTTTGTGACCAATCCATTGTTTGAGACAGATGTTATATCTTCATACGACAATCCGCTCTTTGAGTTTGATGTGGGTAACTCACCTGATCCTGGTCTTGAGCAGAGTGATGATAGCGTTTGGGATCCTACTAGTGCACTGGGATTTCAGACTCAGCTCACGGAGGAGTATCACAGTGTGTATATGGTGCAGAGTGCATATGGCTTCATGATTGATCCGCCTGTACACAATTTGTTTCAGGTGCACAGTTCTAGCATGCACGTACTTGATATGTTGGATGATAGTATATCTCGTGCAGTTTTAGGGGGTAAGTGTTGCTCGTCATTTGACTTGCCTCCTTCTGAGTTTCTTGATCCTATGCCGGACCGCACTGAGGTTAATAGGGAATGGTATCCTATTCTTGCTGATCAGTTGTGGGAGTTACAGGAGTCAGTTGTGGCCAGCAGGAACATTGTCCGGTACTATCCTTGGGATCCAGGTGGTGCAGTGCAGCTGTATTTGCAGAGATTGCTTGAGGACAAGCAATTTCAGGGAGGGCGGACTGTCATGTCCCCGTTTTAGCTGACACTGTTTGTCGAGGTTAGCCTATCATTTCGATCCTCGTAGGCTGACAGGAGTGTGCAGAGGATCATCCGAGTAGCTGCTCGCGGTTTGATATAGCTCCATGGTAAGTAGGCTGTTGGGCTCTTTCGGGCATTCTTCTGTGAGAGATTTCGTAGAACTTTCTATTTTTAGAAAGTTAGGTCAGCAGTCATTATTTCGCAAGTGGCACTCGGGTTCAACTCTTTTCAAAATTTCAAGAGTCTACCCAGCTTCAGCTAGCTATATAAGGAACCGTATCTTTATAGAAATGTAAGGAGTAATTAATGATTTATTAAATATTTAATAATTTGACTTTATATTAAAGTCACTTTATTGAAATATTTAAATATTTAATTAAAATGGCCAGTTATAAAGTATTTATTATACTTTATAATAAAGTATTAATTTGTGACTTAGTGAATATTTATTATTCATTAAATTGAGGCGCCATTTAATTAATTATTTCTCCTAAGTTAAAAAGTGCGAAATTAAGTCATTTATTTAAATGATCAATTAAAAGGAGAGTGGGTCGAAATTCTTCAAGGAGTATATATTTACCAGTTAAGACAAAATCGAACTATCTTGATTATTATTCAATTTTGTCTTTATTGCTCTGAGCATTGGAGTTTGCAAACCCTAGGGTTTCTGGCAGACGATCGTTTCTGGAGAACGAAAACTCTTCAGAGATCAGGCAGACTGAGGCTGTGCAATACCAGCTGAAGCTTGCACTTGGTGGTTTCATACAGAGATCACAGATTGGATTTATTGAGTCAGTTATTCAGTGTTAGCAGAGAATCTTCATCAGATCAATAAGGCGACTTCATCAGAGGACACTTTCCAGAGATCTGGCAACATTTCTTGGAGGCCGTACCTTGTCATTTATTGCTGTCAGCCGTACTTTTTCTGTACCTTTCTTGGCCGTACTTTCACATCTTCAGAGGAATGCCTGTATTCTTCAACTTCTGGTGTTTTCTTTTTGGGCGCCTTGGTACTGGGGATTATTTCTTGCCTGTGACTGGAGAGCAAAGTGGAGTTATTAATTTCTATGTGCATTTATTGCTGCTACAGCCGCCATTAAAGAGAAATCAGGTTTTTTCAATAAATTTATTGTAACTCATGCTTTATTCAGATTTTTGTATTGTAAATGCTCTGGAAGTAATAATAAACAGTGCGCCTACCTTCTCTGATCATTTCCCAAGCTTTTCTAGAGTTATTTAAATTTGTATGAATTTATTAGCAATTTTGAGAGAAATCGCAGCTTTACAATTCTGCCTGAAAACTCATCAAAATACAAAAAAAACACAAATTTGCAAAAAACATCAAATCACAGTTAGGGTTTCATTTTGAGAACCACCCGGGTTCTGACAGAGAAGGTGTCAAGCAAGTCTATGACTGCTGCACATGAAAAAACAATAGAACTCCCTCCCCCATTGTCTACATGTTTGCCCAGTCCCCAAGCTTAGTAAAGTTCAAAATCCAAAAAGAATTGAATAAGAAGGGTCCCTTTCATAGGAAGTCGCCTTTTAAATAATTTGCAACCAGATTGCAAGCAAAACCTGGTGCAATGGGGGCACTAGGCTATGGAGATGTCATTTCTGTTGGCTTGAATTTCAATGCAGCATCACAAGAGTTAACGCACAGTTTCTTTATGTCACAAGCAAAGGTGTAGGAGTATGTTTACTTGAAAAAAGAATTGAAACAAATAGATAGTGGGGTTATACTTATGACCAAAGTCTTATACCTACCACTTTGCCATTGAGGGCTCCTACTCATAATACTACTAGGACCCAAATCTATGAGTTCCAACTCGTTCTACTTCTACTTTTCCATCTAGTTCAAGGGCAGCCACAACAAAGCCTAAGGGGAAACATAGAATGACCACTAGTGATGCTGCAAACATGATGGTAGAGTTATTCAATATGCGGAATAGGAATGAGACAAATGATACCATTGGAAAATTCTTCTTTGCCAATTGCATTCCATTCCATGTGGCTCACTCTCCTTATTATAAGGAGATTGAAGCAAAAATAATCAAAGCAGGACCATCATATGTGCCACCAAGGGAGACAAAATTGAGGACAACAATCTTGGATAAGAACTATTCCAAGAGTAATATTCTAAAGGAGAAAATGAAAGCTACCTAGATCACTAGTGGATGTAGCATAATTATGGATGGGTGGATGAATATCAAGCATCGTCCACTCATCAACATTATGTTTACATATACAAAGGGCCCTTACTTCCTTAGGCCTATTGATTGTTCAGGGAACCACAAGGATGCTGATTTTCAATTCCAAATCCTTAGAGATGCTATTGAGGAGGTTGGGCTAGAGAATGTGTTGCAAGTAGTGAGATGTAGTATACATGTGCAAAACTGCAAAGAAATCGATTGAGGCAACCTACAAGCATATTTGGTGGACTCCTTTGTGATGTCCCCACTCTAGTCAGTTCTCGGGAACAGTGTGCTAGCCTTTTCTTGGACCCTTGTGGGCTAGCTGGATTGGTTAGAGGGTCGGTGGTGTTTTCTGGAGGAGTTGATCGTTCTCGTTTTCAGAGCCCAGTGATTGGTTCACAGCAGGCGATAGCAGTTCAGGGGTTGACAGCTTCTAGCTGCACGGGAATATTTGGAGTTTTGAGCGAGTTATGGATTTTTAAGTGATTTGAGTTAATTAATTAACTTAATGCCTTTTTATAAAGTCAAATTGACTTTATACATTTTATATCACTTAAATATTCTATAAAGGTGATTTAATATTATAATCACTTAAAATATAAAAGGGCGCCCACTTTATTTAAGTCAAACTATTGAAAGTGACTTAAATTATAATTTAAAAGATTTAAATGATGAAGTGGCGTATCTTCTTGGAAATGCGTGCCTTTTTTATATAAGGCAATTTGGCAATGAGAAACCCTATTCTTGATAATTTCGACTTTGCCTTGGATATTTTGTTAGAGTAAAGGTTTTCACTTAATTATATTAATTAAGTCACCTTTATTCTACTCTTAAGATTTCACTTTAGTGGCATATTGTGACATTTAATAATTATATTAATTATTAAATGTCTACCTATTAGGGTTTCTTTTTAGGTTTTGTTTGATCTCCTTTTAAGGATTGATCTTTGTAAATAATCAATTGATTGTTCTGATAATATATCTCTGATATTACAGAGCTTCAAACCCTCGCTTGCTTTTTTCTCTATACTCTTCCCTGTGACAGGTATCCATTTGCATGCAGGTGTTCTTGGACTCTGAAGTTGGCTTTCTCAACTTCTAAATGGTATCAAAGCCGACCTGCTGCAACCTGTTCTTGTTTTGAAGATTTTGGAGCTACGAGGATTTGATCAGGCTTTCACAAGTTTTGGGTTGTTTTCTTGTGGATCCAGGTTTACTTCGTTTTTTGGGTTCATTTTGGGCCCAAACGGACCTCGCCGTTGGATTCGTAGCGCCCAAAAAACCCCATTTTCATATAAAGCAAGTCCATTTTGGCCACAGTCAACCGAAAAGGCAAAAAAAATTTGCCCCAAAGCCGTATAGCCCCAGGGCACGCCGTTCGAGGTCAAAATTTTCAAAAAAAAAATCAAAAAAAATATAAAAATCAAAGGTTTTTTGTTAAAACCCTACGCTTCCAGTTTGAAACCCGGGCGCCGCCGAGCCGAGCTGCGCCACCACCAAGGGCCGCCGGCTCCAGCTTCAACCCCTGCGGGCTTATCCTAGAGCCCTGTGGTCACAAGGGTGACCAGCACCCCGCCGACAACCCCTGAGGGCTTTACTCTGCAACACCAGGGTCACGTGGGTGACCAAGGGCCACCCCCAACACCCAGGCCCCCAGCCCCCTGGTCCGCCCAGGCGACCAAGGGCTTATTTTTTTGGCTCCTGAGGGCTCCTTGAGGCCTGATTGTGCATTTTAACCTACTTTCACTCAATCGGGTATAAAATGCTCAATTTTTCTCCGTTTTCCGAACGAAAATAGGCGTTGGAAAGCTGGCTCCAAGCCTGTTCTGGTGGTGCGGGAAATTTTTCAAAATTTTGCAGTTTGGTTGCATTTTTTCGCAGTCAAAGTCAGATGTTTGTTTTGCACTCTGAGGGGCATAACTTGCTCATTTTTACTCCGTTTTGCGCAAACGAATAGGCGTCGGAAAGGTGGTTTTGTGCTCTTTCCAGATCTACAGTTTATTTCATCACAAAATTCTTCAGGTACACCGAGATTTGTCTCAAACATATACTGCTTTCTATTATTTTTTGGCTTTCAGTTTGTACTGGGGATTGGATTTTTGCATTGTGGGGGGGTGTTTTTTCTTGCTTTCGGTCATTTACATCAGAAAACCAAAATCTATAAACACCAAAACAAAAAAAAAATCCCTTCTACATCTTCTGTCTAGTTCTGAAAGACCACTAAATAATAATAATAAAAATTAAGAGCAGTTGAGGCACAGTTCACAGGATGGCCAATAGATCTATTGAACCTCTCACACCGCATAATTATCACACTTGGAAGGGTCGCATGATGACACTTCTCCAGTCTCGAGGGTTATGGTCCTGTTTGGATGAGGTTCAGCCTCAGTTGACTCGCCCCTTTGAGGTTATGCAGCACAGGAACAATATGGATCAGGCTATGGGATTGATGGCTTTGCACATTTCAGACAGTCTCCTGTTTCATCTTGAAGGGTGTCTCACACCTAGAGCCATTTAGACCAAGTTTGATGGACTTTTTGGCACTGTCAACGAGTTCAGAGCATTGCAGCTTGAGGCCGAGTTGACTTCCTTGGTACCTGATTCGTTTCCTTTCATTGAGGACTTTCTGATGAAGTTCAAACAGCAGAGATCTATCTTGCAGGGTTGTGACAAGATTAAGACTGATACAGAGTGCATCTTCCTGATTCTCTTCGACATTCTATTCCACCATGGATGCATTGGGAAACCGCTTTACCATGCCTACATTTGAGGTGTTTTGTGATCGGTTGACACGAGAGCAAGCCAAGATATCACAGTTGGATGCTCTCACAGGATCACAACACCAAGCATTAGTAGCACAGTCATCTCAAGGGAAGCAGAAGCAGAAACAGAAACCAAAGACCATAGAGCATTAGACGGATTCCAGTTCACAGCACACCTCTGATTCACCTTCTCCTAAGGGGGAATCATCGAAGAAAGACAGACCTAAGTGTGCTTATTGTACTAAGCCAGGACATGATGAGTCCAAGTGTTATGAGAAGAAGATAGATGCATATGCAAAACAGGTTTCAGATTTGACAGCTCTTCTTGAGAGGAACAATATTCATCACTCTTCTTCATCTACATCAGGCAGGTCTTCTTCTTCTTCATCATCTTCATTCCAGACAGATGAACAGGCCCCACATAAGGGTCATGCATTATGTGCAACCACCAGTTCACATTCATCTAGATGGCTACTAGATTCAGGTGCTTCACACCATATGGCATCTTCTCAAACATGTTCTCATCTTTCGAGGCTACATCCTCACCACACATATTGATGGGTAATAACACTTATATGAGTGTATGTGGGAAAGGTTCTATCGACATTGATGATGGTACATTCAATGATGTACTATGTGTTCCATCTTTGTCCACTAACCTTCTCTCCATCTATCAGATTACTCACAATGGGACAGGGAAAACAGTTGAGTTCACACCTGATTCAGTGCACATCAGAGACATTCAGACTGGCAACATTGTTGCAACAGGGACAGTTGATCATTCTTCCCGTTTGTATGCATTCACACACTTTGGTCCACCATCTCCACTGTCTGAGTTTTCCTCTCTTTCTACAAGAGAGCATTCAGTATCTGAGGTGAAGTTTGGTCACTTGAACTTATGTGTTCTTCCATCTATTCATGAGACTAGTGTTGAGACTTCTACACCTCTACCTCCTGTTGAGATCACATCTGTTCAACAGGATTCCTCTTTAGCTATGGCTGACATTGTTGCTCCACTCATTGAGCCATCACGTGTAGTTGTTGAGGCCATATCAGAGGATATTCCTTTCCTCACAAATGACAGTTTTTGCACACCTGTTATCCCATCTTCATTGGAGATTCCATTTTAGGATCATCTTGAGTTGTTTGATTCACCATCTTGTTATTCAAACACTCCTACTGCAGTTCCGTTCTTTAGTGAGCATCATCCAGGACTTCTATTTTCACCTCACATCCAGGGATTTCCTCTTCCTCGACCGATGGATTTGTTTCTTCCTCCGAGGAGACACATTGTTTTGATCATTGGCACAGGGGTTCTCTCATTTTGGGCGGGCTTTGGAGTCTCTTCTCTCTCCTATGGGGGGACTATATTTTGTACTTGTGTGATAGAAGCAGTTCTTGGGGGGTCATGTTGAGTCCTCCTTCTATCTCTCTTCTTCTTTCACTCTTGTTTATCTCTTTTTGGAGAGGAGTTTTTTCCCACTGGGTTTTCTCCTTTTCTCCGCTTTACAGAGATTTGGTTGTATTTAGGTACCTGATCAAGCCTAGTTGCTGGGACCCAATTTTACTTTCATGCATTGTAGTTACTTTTTCCTTTTTGCACATGTTTGTAGCTGCACTCTTGCTCATCTTAAGGGGGGGTGTTAGAGTAAAGGTTTTCACTTAATTATATTAATTAAGTCACATTTATTCTACTCTTAAGATTTCACTTTAGTGGCATATTGTGACATTTAATAATTATATTAATTATTAAATGTCTACCTATTAGGGTTACCTTTTAGGTTTTTCTTGATCTCCTTTTAAGGATTTATCTTTGTAAATAATCTATTTGATTGTTCTGATAATATATCTCTCATATTTCAGAGCTTCAAACCCTCACTTGCTTTTTTCTCTATACTCTTCCCTGTGACAGGTATCCATTTGCATGCAGGTGTTCTTGGACTTTGAAGTTGGCTTTCTCAACTTCTACATATTTTTCCTGTGCCTTCCTCGTGATCGGGTTTGAGCATTATTTTCCATTGGAGAACGATTCCTCTTCGATGTTGAGCACTTTTGAGATTGTGAGAGATCAGTCGAATCAGTGCAGTTGAGAGCTTCATTCAGAGGTTCTACATGCTTCTAACAGAGTTTATTATTCAATTTATATGTGTCTACAATAAGGAAGGGGTTTTCTACACTTGAGGCGTCCTCTTCAGCAATTCCACAACTTCCATCTTTGGCTCTTCAGCATTCTACTTGGGCCGTACATTTGCATTGGTAAATGTGCCTGTTTTGGAAAGGCGTGTGAAGGAACTAGTTGAAACGCCTTTCTCTTGGCTTCTTTTTGTGACCCTTTCTTGGCGTCTACCTCTCTCAGGGGATTGTATCCTGTTTTGGAGTGGGAGAAGTCAGATCTGGAGCTTTGGCGAGCTTTTTTGTTAGTTTTCATCAATTCCGGCTGGCAAACTGAGAAACTTCTTTATTTAATTATTCTAGAGCATTTTTGGTATGTGATTCATTTGTAATCTCATTGTATGTATTACAGAATAACATCTATTACATATGTTGCTCAGAATATGTCTATATTGCATTTTTATAAGCTTTAATATGATGCGCACCTTCTCTTCTGTCTACAAACATTCTCTAAAAAACTAAGTAAAACACTTTAAGACTTAAAAAATTATTGGGGTTTGAGTTGAGAGCCAGCAGGGCTCATCACATCCTTGTTATGTACATGTCATGAATAATTCACTCAAGAACATGGGAAAAATTAGATGGATCGAAGAGGTGGTTAATGATACTAGAGATGTGCAAATGTTTATCTACAACCACTATATTTCACATGCAATCTTCAGGACCTTCTCTAAGAAGGACTTTTGAAACCTATAGAGACTACATATGCATCATACTTCATTCTCTTCGAGAGGATGATCGAATTGGAACAGACATTGCAACTAATGGTCATGACAGCAAAATGGAATGAATGGCTCGATTCTAAGTCAAAGCAAAGAAAAAGAGTGAACAATGTGGTGAAGGGTGACACTTTGTAGACTAATGAAATATACATTCTTGTCATCACTAATCCAATCTTCGAAATTATTAGATATGCGGACGTGTTGTGACCTATTTCACACATCGCCCCATTGCAAATGGGGACCCTCGGTGGTTTGCTTTTAGGGTTTAGCTTTGAGTTGCAATTTCATAAGTTCTTTCAGTCCGAGAGTTTCAAGTCAGAGTCTAGAGTCATCGCCCAAGCAAACTAGAGAATTCAAGCCTAAAACTATGCTTAGACATCATAGAAGTACTCAGAAAACCTGGAAGACGAGGATCGCCTGTGCTTTCACTCAATTCTAACACTTCCTATTTTTTAGGAATTTTGCTTTTTTGCTTTTTGATTTTTTCATTTTTGGCACTTTTGGACTAATCTGGGATTTACTATTTTTAGAAAGTTGCTTTTTTCCTTTTTCTATTTTTAGTAAGTTTCTATTTTTAGAAGGTGTCAGGGTCCCACTGATAATGGAGTCAAAAGTTTCCACCTTTAGAATCAAAAGGCATGCAAAAATCAAGCAAAAATCTAAAAAAATCTGAAAATCATGAGAAAAGCAAGCAGAAATCAATCAAAAAGCATGCAAAAATCTGAAAAATCAAGTGAAAATAAGACCTCTAGAAGAAAAAGCAATGAAAAATCTGGAAAATCAATGAAAATCAATGAAAAAGAATGAAAAATCAACCAAAGGGCAAAAAAAAGGCAAGAGATTCATGGTGACAAGCATGAAATTCATGGTGAAAAATGGCCCAAGTCTGGAGAGGTGCGCCCAAGAAAATGGAATAAAGTCCTTAGAGTCCGCCATGGAGATGGCAAAGACAATGGCAAGAACTTTTGGAAGTCCGCCCAGCAATGTAAAGAATTTCTTCAAGTCCACCCTCACCTTGAAGAGGAAATGACAAAGACATTGGGAAGTCCGCCAACACTTGGAAAAGGAAATGGCTAGCCAACAAGGAAGTCCGCCTTGGATGAAGTGGAAAGAAACCTTTGAAGTCCGCCTTGGAGATAGATGGAAAAGGCATGAGAAAGTCCGCCACAAGGACATAGGTAATGGAAAAGCATTTGTGAAGTCCGCTATGCCTTGGAAAGGCATCACTAAAGTCTGCCCAAACCTTGAATAGGCAATGGAAAGCCTTAAGGAAAGTCCGCCAGCATTTGGAAAGGAGGATGGTAAGAAATTCTCCAAGTCCGCCCAGCACTTGAATAGGAAATGGCAAGACCACCTTGAAGTCCGCCTAGACATTGAAGTGAACATGGAAAGAAGTCTCCAAAGCTCGCCATGAAGAGAATATGGCAAGAAAACTCCAAAATTCGAACTTGGAAAGAAAAGGATAGAAAAATTCATGAAGTTAGAAAAAATTCGCCAGAATAAACAAAAATACATGGATAAATTAAAATATTGAAGGTTAAAAAATCAAAAATTCATATATTAAACCTTTAATTATTTTCCAACACTTAGGAAAATTCGAGCTCCAAAAGATAAACATAAAAATTTTGGATAAAGATGACGATAGCAACTGAGGAAAATTAGAAACTTTCCTTGATAAACGAGGAGAAAACGAGTCTAAGTTCGATGAACTTAAGAAAAACCATGAAACTGCTAAAATGGATCGAGCTTCTCAACTTTATAAGGTGTTTTCAAGTCATTTTCAACTCACAAGTTCGATTGAAGAAGTTAAGCTCTCTGCAATTCACGAGAGATATAAGTTTCAAGAGATAAAAAAATTTCGTGAGATAGAAATTTTGAGAGAGATAGAATATTGAAATTGAGTGATTTTTTCAAGGCGGAGAACAGAGAAAGAAGTAAAACTCTGAGTCGAATATCGAAATTTTCAAGGGAATAGCTTGCTTTTTAAGTGATCAAGGAAAAATTTTCGAAGTTTAAAGTTGAATTGCCATCCAAAGAGTATAATTCCAAAGTTTGATGGAATTCTTCGTTTTTTACTTCTGTCTTCATTTATCCTTATAAAAAATTACTAAGTGTTCTTACTTCCAGCTTGATTTTTTTCGTAGAATATAACCTTCAACAAGCTAAAAGACTAGAATTTTCAGGAAGAAAATTTAAAGAAAATCATAATTAAAAGTTTTAAAATTAATATATTTTATTTTCTCGCAGGTTGATGACCACCCCCAGAGAATCTTCGAAGAAAGCATAGATGAAGTTCGCAAGCAAAGGAGTTCAACAAGAATCAAAGATTAACTCCAAATAGAAGAACATCACGGATACAAACCTTGGACACGTAGACTTTGAGGAATTCAAAAAGAGGATGTATGGACTAAACGGACTCCTGCCAACAGCAATTGCCCGCCGGATGATGTGGAACGGAATTGCTCAAGTAGCTAGATTTCCTCCAGCAGTCGACTGTGTTGAGTTGATGGTCGAATGCACCAGGCATTACAATCCACAAGAATGACAGATCATTGCTCCCAATGGAAGGATTTTGGCACATCTCAAAGAGCTGGCTATCCAGGAAGCATTCGGCATTCCAAATTACAACAAACTTCATATAAGACCAAAGAAGAGGCAAGGAGAATTTTTGAAGACCGAATAGATCAGTGTGCAACCGTCATCAACAAAACACGGTTAGAAAAGCCAAGGGCTTCTACAAAGAAAATGCCTAAGAAATTGCGCAAAACAGACTTCAAAGAAGACTATGGTGATATAATCTTCCTTTTGAACCGGATAATAGGCAGTCCTCAAGGTGCGCCATTCGAAACATGGATGTACTTTTTCATCGATGAGATCACGTCGAGAGTCAGAATGTTCAACTGGTCAAGCATGATCAGTCACAACATCCATGAGTAGTTGAACTTGGAGAGGACTAAATCGTTCTATATGAGTTCCTATGTTATCTATCTATTGGCAAAAGCCTATAGATATTTCGGACTAATATGCAAAGGCATTGTAGGCAACGGAGAAAACGAATTCAAGGTATATGAATGCTACCCCCAATTGGAGTTGTCTGCAAAATCTCACTTCAGAAGAGCGCATGATGCATTCCTGATGTACATCACGAGGATATTGCAAGGAGGAACGCACCAAAAACATGAGGTTCCATGGAGTATATCCAGTTGACACTTGGAGATGTCCGTTCAAGCTCCCAATTTATAAAGGTTCTTCAGCTTCTTATATAGTAAAGAGCAAAGCAGTTCCATTCTATGTTATCTATCTATTGGCAAAAGCCTATAGATATTTCGGACTAATATGCAAAGGCATTGTAGGCAACGGAGAAAACGAATTCAAGGTATATGAATGCTACCCCCAATTGGAGTTGTCTGCAAAATCTCACTTCAGAAGAGCGCATGATGCATTCCTGATGTACATCACGAGGATATTGCAAGGAGGAACGCACCAAAAGCTAACTCATGAGGTTAAGAGCCTTATTAGCAAGTATGGACCCTGGTATATCCAGTTTCCGAGAATCACATACATCAGAATTCAGGGATTCATGCGATGTCCGTTCAAGCTCCCAATTTATCCCACCCACAAAATCATTTTGCTTGAGGTTCTTAGGCAGCTTGAAACTTATCAAGACTTCTAGAGAGTAAAGAGCAAAGCAGCCATAACTTTTCCATTCTTTATTGGAAATATGGAAGAATCTTGCCCATCGGCACAGGCAGCTGAGGGTGCCCGGCTAGAGATGCAATGGTATCCATTCACGTCCTATTGGTCCAGAGCTAATTTCGACCCTCACCATCACATTAGGGTTGTCAATGGAGTAAAGTACAAACAAAAGGTAGATTTGGAAGACTACTGGGCCAATGATGCGGATGAATTTGATGTTAAAAAAAGATTATGGTCCAGATTGTCGATCAGCTTAAACAAGACAACTGAGCTCTTCCGTGTGCCGAATCAATTGGAAGATGATGGCAAGTATACGCAGCCAGGTTTTGATGAGTCTCGGCCTCTTCTTTCCATAAGATGGTCAGAACCGAAGCTTTTAGACTTGACCACCTTCATGAGGCCAGTCATCAAGTATTTGCAATGGTGGGTAGACCAACAGATCAAAGAGTTGCGGAAAAAGAGTGTGCCTTTGACATACACTTTGATTGGCGAAGCAGAATCTTACTCCTCAAATGCTGGTGCGTCTCAAGGTGATGAGCCAATCGAGAGCACCAATCCCAAGAAAAGGAAGGATGCAAAAGGAAAGGGGATTGCAAACGAAGAACTTACGAGGAAGAAGCAAAGATCAGAGCACCTTCATTCTGCTGTGTCCGCAAACATAAATGAAATATTAGATATTGATGAGTCTCTAGGAGACATAAGGATTCCTTCTCCCATTGCAGTTCAGCCAGAGGATGATTAGCCTCCATCTCCCACAGGCACCAAGATTCTGGAGTCTGACAATGAAGTGGACATTCTAGATAGTGAATTTGAAGAAGGAATGATTTCAGCCCTTAAAGGAATTCAAGAGATTCTAGGCGCACAAGATATTCAAGAAGAACAAGACACTAAACAGCTTACTATCCCCAATTGGCTGAAAGACAGAATAAAGATAAAGGAACAAGAAGAAGTTCCAGAAGAAAACGACATGGCCGATTTCTTGGCCAGATTGGAAGCAGTCAATGTAAGGAAGCTTACCAAAACGTTCTCCACTATCCAAAGAGATGAAGCCGGCCATCGTACAGTACAAATTGTTGTACCGAGAGTTGATAAGTCTAGGGAGGATATTACTCCTCAGGAATATGCCATCACCACTGTCAACTTGGGCCCAACCACGAAAGGACAAGAAGTGGAAGACTTAGATAATTCAGTTGCTACTAGCAAAGCAAGGCTGGAAAAGGAGGTAGCAAAGAAAAAGGAATACAAACGAGAGGTTGAATGACTAAAAGAGTATATTCAACATCTGACCAAGCCTCTTGATCAAACCAGCTCGGCGGCTCCTCCATTGATGAACACTTCCCAGGAGACTTTCGAAGAGGAGAAGACTACAGCCAAGGAGACCAAAGAATGGATAATCAGCAAAAGTGAAGAAGTGGTTGTATTTGCAGAAAAACTAATGTTGGCATACCAGCAAAATTCCTCGTTGCTCTCAAGAATTGCAGCTTTGGTGGAAGCGTGGGACAACGCTCAGGATATTCAAGACAAAATCATTCCTTGTCTCAAGGTACTAAAAGGAGTTCTAAAGCAAGAACTAGTTGATGGAAAGGTGATTGCATCAGGCGTAGCATATGACTTCAACAGTTGATAAATGGCATTAATCACACGGAATGAAGTCCTAGAGAAGGTAAAGGTTGATGCTATCCAAGTTGAGGAAAGGACGAAGGATATCCGGGAGAAGATTCTATCTGTGGCTGCAAATTCACTTGAGAAGGGCATTAATCGGGCAAATAACATGCAGCTTGAAAACTTGAAGCACAAAGTTCAAGAAATCTTCACCACCATTGGGTCGATCCTCAGACAAAATTTGACTAAGGCAGCTGACTTCCTATCCATCTAGCATGCCTTCCAACGATAGGAATCAAAGTGGGAAATTGCTTTTGCAGAATGTTCGGATGATTTGGATCTGCTAGAATACAAGGTCAATGCGCTGCCACTTGTCACGATCGAGGTCAGCACAATAGTTTCTAGATTCATCCAATAAAATGCCACCAAAGAGGATAAGGATGCGCCCCCTCAAGGATAGCTCTTCACACCAGTTCACTCGCTATTCACTCACTGATCACTGATTGTATTTTGGGAAACCCTAATTAGGGTTACTGTCTTTTAATCTTTTCCATTGATCTTTAATTAATCTTGGTCGTTTATTTCAGTTTCAAAACTATATATAAACTCTTGTTTTCCCATTTCATTGCAATGGGAGAGAGACTTATGAAATTGTTGCTTAAGACTGCTTTGAGAATAAAGTTCATATTACATGAGTTGCTTTGAATCCTTCTATTGTCAAGTGGTTGCATGGTTCCATATTTTTCTTCCATATAGAGTAGATTAAAGTAGTATTTGATTTGAATGCATGTTAGATGAATGATAGATTGATAGTATAGATTGGTGGAACTTTCACTCATACTTTCTTTTGATGGATGATTTTCGTTCAATGCGTAAAGTTAGACTGAGCCTATAATGTGGATGCTTTAATGCTTGCTTTGAATGATATTGTTCTCTTGATGGTATCATTCATGGTAAAGAAATCTTAAGCACAAATCCTAGAAGATTGCACTTGCTTTGTGTAGTTGTCGTTATCGTGGCGAAACAAAGTATTGTCCCTTAGTTTCACCTAATCTTACCGTCTCTTGATTTCATAGGAATAGTATAGGACTCCTAAACCCTCACCCTTTTTTCCTTTTTTTTTTAAATCTCAAAATCGAAAATTCCCCAAAAAAAATATAGAGCATTCAACGTCAAATCAACCTAAGTCCTTACTTTTGAGTGATTTGCTGACATAGGTCCCTTTGTGTCACCAGCATATCACAACGCCCATTGAGCTTGTCCACACCTGACTTAAGAAACATTGGAATTGTCGTATGATCTTTCTTGCAATCTTAGCATACGAAATAGTTTTTCAAGAGAGGATAGAGCGTCTTTGGACTCTTTACTCTAGAGTGTTTGGTGTGTCATAAAACACACATCAACATAGAATTGGCGCTAGGAGGGCCCACAAACAACAGTAAATTACTCTCAAAGAAAGCAAGATGCAGTATGGTGTTGCCGTACAAATTTCCTTTTGACATACCTATTGAGCAACCAAAGCAAGGACAGACTGATATTATTGATCAGTTGTACGCACTAGCTTGGAAGTCACAAACAAACCGTGCTCAATTTGGACAAACATGCCGTGTTCTCGCTAGGGAGGAAGAAAAAGGACAACGAATTGAAGAAGCAATTCAAAGGGATTTGATAAGACAAAAAATTGATCATCTAAAACAAGCTTTTGACGAGATAGAACGATCAGTCGCCGCCAGCTCATCCTCAACAAATTCAAGTCTTCCTAATATAATGAAGAATGGTGCTTCCAGGCAACGTTCCTAATCCAAGACAAGATCCCCAGCTAGTATTACAATTGAACTTGGGTTTTCACGACGAGCAAGAAGACATCATCACCGAATTGTTCAGCCTTGCATGGCAAGTAAGAAGAAACGCTCCTGACTGGTTTCGAATGCGCTTCATCCTTGAAGAAGAAGAAGAAGAGAGCCCGGCGTATTGAGTTCAATATCCAAAGAGATCTTCTTGTCGAAAGATTTGAAGCCCTTCAGCGACAGCAGAATCGACAAGCTAATCAACAAGCCAATCAACAAATTCCTCACAAGTAAATCAACCAACTCCCGAAGCAGCTCCCACGCATCCTCAACGAGATTGAAGACACACTGGATCGAATTGGCTCTTTCTCACCTAATAAATTTCGAAGAGTTACTAGATCCACTCCAAGTTCTTTCAAAGAATTTGTGGAGTTATCACCCTATAGAAACAAGCAGAGAAAGAAAATAGAAGCTTCACGAGAAGAAACGTCCAGTGCAATTGGTCCTAGTGAAGAAGTACTCTCACCCAATGAAGAAGTACCAAGCGTAGAAGGTTTTTCCGGTTTATTCCAGACACCACCACCACAGATTCCCATACCGAGCACTATTCATCAACAAGTTCCAATATTTGGACAACCAATTCAACCAATCCAGATAAATCAACAGAACGTTCCAATGGCTTGGCGTCCGCAGAACACGTTGCCCCTCACTACGTTCGCTGATTATCATGACATACCAAAGAATCTAGAGCAGTTTTGCTCCAAATTCAAAGTTGGTGATATGAATCAGACAGCTGATGAACACATCAAAATTTTTGAATATACTCTCCAAAACTGAGATATCCAACATGAATATGTAGCATGCCGGTTATTCCCATGCTCTTTAGGAGAAGAAGCATATTATTGGTACGTGAACTTACCGGTGAATTCAATCCGAACCTGGCAACAGTTAAAGGAAGCCTTCTTGGCAAAATTCAGATTGCCAACCACACCAACTGAACTTTACAGGCAGTTTGTTGAAGTGAAAAGACAAGAGCATGAACCAATTAGCACCTTCAACAACAAGTTTCATAAGGCATATACAAGGTTACGTGATCCATATGAATTGAATGATGCCGCAACATTGCCAATTTACTATGCCGCCTTGGATAGTCTTACATCTATGTTTGTAAGAAGAGCCAACCCAGTGCCTACTGATCTCAAAGGAGCATATGCAGAAGCAATCAAGGTTAATTCCGATCTGGGCATGAATGTTGTTGGACCACTCAATCATCTGGGGTACGTTGCTATGCCGAACCAGATAGAAGGCATCAATCAAGCATTGGCACATCATACGCCAATTATGAACCCTATTCCACCTCCCAATAATCAGCTAGTAATTCACCCAGGAGGTCCTATTTCTCAAGCACAACCTTCACAACCAGTATATTTGCAGAGTACGACAACGTCCACCAAGACACCAGAAGAAAAAGAAGAAATGAGAGAGTTGATTGAACAAGTGAAGAAATTGTCTACTAAAGTAACTCATTTGAGAAATCAAAACAATCAACTTCATAGCATGCAAAGGAATTCTCAAGGATACCCAGGTAATTATCAAAATTACCAAGGTCAATCAAGCAATGCTCAAGGTTACCGTAATAATAATCAAGGTTATCAGAAGAAAGCATGGAATACGAGACCGAACAATGGAAATGTGCCATCACCCCTAGACAATCCGACAACTCGAGAGAATTGACCAATAGAGAGTATACTCCTCACTGAGTCAGCCTTGTTAGGATGGTGTCGATTACACAACACTAATCAACATTCTGAGACACAGTGCAGAGAATTTCAACTCGCAGCAAATATTTTCCAGAGAGAAATACAAAAGGAGACACCAGAAGATCCATCCACTACTATAGTCCATGTCGTGAAGTATGATCAAGCTTTAGTTTTGGAGGACTTCACGTTTCCACCACAATTTGAACAATATCAAGCACCTAACCAATTTGGAAGATTTCCACCAACATTAGCTAATGAGCCAATGGAGGCGCCACCTCCTATGTATTCACATGCGGTTGCTAATGGACCAATTGAAGACACAACAAATTATTATTTCCCACCTCTAAATAACAGTGTGTTGGTCGAAGGCATAAAAGAAGTTCAATCATTTCAACAAACCGGGAACCCACCAAAAGTCTATTATAGGAAGAATTAAGAGCCTTTGACTTCATCTGTTCCTCCACACAACTTTCAAACTCCACCGCACCGGAATGCAAGCAATAATCTGCCTCTTCCGAGAGACGCGCCTTAGTATAGGCAAGGCAATAATGCTACTAGTTCTCCTAAAGATGAATTGAAAAGATTAAGTCAATACGTGACATAGGAGGTGAAGAAAATCAAAGTGAGCATGTCATTGTTCGAACTGATGAAAGTACCAAAGATAAGGAACACGTTTATGGATAGCTTGAAGGATCCAACGCAAGATTCAACCAACACAGTTCAGAAGACTACAAGTTCCACAAACAATGTAAATTTTGTTCAAGATGAACAGTCACAACTTATCCAAGAACAACCACAGACAATAAATGTTGCTCAGGGATCTCGGAGTTCCAAAGTAACTCGAGGCCTATATGAAGTAAAAGAAAGCATAGAAATGCCAGGTCAGAAGGCAACTAAAACTGAGCAAGTAGGCCAAAGTTCAAAGGAAAATAAGATAGAGAATTCAACAAAAGAAGCAGAAGCTCTACAGATTGAGAAGAATAATAAGATAAAAGCAAAAGAGATAGAAGTTGGTGTACAAAAAGGAAGCCTTGTAATATTTTATCAAGGAAAGGATGAGCCAGCTCCTTTCCTTGTTTCGCTTCGAATTTTCAATAAACTTCTGCATGATTGTCTAATTGATTCAAGAGCATCCAGAATTGTAATGCCTTTAGCTGTGTGTCATAGATTGGGTTTGACCCCTACAAAGAAAAACAAGAAAGTGACACAGTTGGATAGAACAGAGGTTCCAGTCGTAGAAGAGTTAAACAATATTCATATGCAATTATCATCCGATCCAAGAATTCAGCATTTCATCGATATTTTTGTAGTCGATATCCCAAGAGGATATGGAATGGTTTTAGGAAGAGACTGGAGCCGCAAGTTGAACGGTTACTTCTCAACTGACTTTTCACACGTGGTTACCATGGAGGGGTATTCCCAATCAAATCAGAATTGAAAGTACACCAAGGCTTAAGCTGATGATTACTGAGTATGGAGAAAACAATGAAGTTTTGTTTTGTGAAATAGATCGAGGTCAATATAGACCAAAGGCACAAGAAGTCTTGATGCTGCACTGCTCAAATAATTAGGAAGATTCATTGAAAATTTCAGATTCAACAAAGGTTCCTATTGAAAGTGATGATGAGCTATCACCAGATGAAGATGAAAGCATGTTTGAAAACTTCAGAAGATTTGTGCTCAAAAGTGCAAGACAAGAAAAAGAATTGGGAAGTCATGCTTTTGTACAAGACTTATTGTTGCCCAATTGGTGTTGGATTCATAATGCTTTTCATTCTTAGTTCTCCTGTGCAATGTGTAGGGTTGCTTTAGACCAAGTTCGCAAAAGGATTTCCCAAGTCCCAGAAGATGAATATTTTAATTTGACAATACAAGATGAAGGTAGTGACGCTGACACAGAGATCTCACTAGAAAAAGAAATGATCCAGGAAATAAACAAAGTTTAGGAAGATCATTCAGTTGCAGAAATTCAGAAGAAAGAAATACCCAGCCCTAAGCAGTTACAAGATCGAAAGCAAGTTTGGACTTTGAGGTTTGACAATTCTAAATCCAAGAAGGGCAATGGGGTTGGTTATGAGCTGATTAGTCCATCCGGCGAGACCTACCTAGCTGCTCTGAGGTTACAATTCCCATGCACCAACAATGTAACAGAATATGAATCATTAGTCCATGGATTGTTGCACGCAATTCGGAAAAGGGTCAAAATCTTGCATGTTTATGGTGACTTAGAAGTTGTGGTAAGACAAGTGAGAAAGAAGTACGCTTGCCATGACAAGAGACTGAGAGGATACAGAAATCAGGTCTGGGATATCATTGAAAGTTTTGATGCTGTCAATATCAAATCTATATACCGCTCTCAGAACAAAGTTGCAAATTCATTGGCACAATTAGCAAGTTCATTAGAACCACTTGAGATGGATGTTGTGAAGAAATTCACAGTTGAAATCACTTCAACACCATCAGTACCAAACAATGTCACAAATTTCCAAGTATTTGATGATGACAAACACATTTTGGATTTCTTAACAAATTCAGATGTTTTCCTCACCCAGATCATCGATGAAGAGGAAGATCGAGGCGAAGCTGAATTTGTTGCAGAGGGTATAATGAATTTAAAGACCAATAGCATTCCCAAAGGAATGATACAGCTTAAAAGGATCTTTGATCAAGATCAGATCAATGCAATTAAATACCAAAGAAATGAAGGAGGCCAACATGAAGCAGTAAACCTAGGAACAGAAGATGAAGTTAAGAAGGTTCTCATTGGCAAAGTGTGCACCCCTGAAGAGAAGGAACAAATAATCAAAAGCCTAAGAGAGTTCGGAGACATTATTTCCTGGAGTTACGAGGATCTAAAGACATATGACACTGCAATCATTACACATACAATTCCCCTCAAGGCAAGTAGTAAACCATTTAGGCAACGTCAAAGGCTAGTAAATCGATTGTTGGAGTCCCTCATTTTTTAGGAAGTAAGGAAGTTACTGTCAACAGGCATTATCTTTCCAGTACGCCACTCAACGTGGGTCGCCAACTTGGTACCCGTTCGCAAAAAGAATGGAGAGATACGACTATGTATAGATTTTCGAAATCTCAACAAGGCTTCAAAAAAGGATAATTACCCACTGCCATCACTAGATGAAGTAATCCAGATTGTAAATGGGTCCCAAATGATGTCTTTCCTTGATGGATACTCAGGATATAATCAAGTGCTAGTGAACCTGAGGATAGACTTAAGACCGCATTCACGACAAAGTGGGGCACATTTGCATACCAAAGAATGCCATTTGGGTTGATCAATGCCAGAGCCACCTTTCAAAGAGCCATGGACATCGCATTCAAAGATCTTATAGGAAAATGCATTATTGTCTACATGGACGACCTCACCGTATTTTCAAAGAGAAGAGAAAATCATGTTGAAGATCTAAGGAAGATATTTCAAAGATGTAGAAGGTATGGAATTTCATTAAACCCAAAGAAGTGCATATTCGGGGTGACAGAGGGAAAATTACTTGGCCACATGATAACAAAGAAAGGGATTCTTATTGATCCTGATTAGGTAGAAGCTATATCAAGAATCGGCTTGCCATCAAGTCAGAAAGAGTTGAAGTCTTTCTTCGGAAAGATTAATTTTGTAAGAAAATTCATAACAGGGTTTACTAAAATAGTCAGGCCTTTGAGTGAAATGTTGAAGAAAGATGCGAAGATAGAATGGACAAAGCCAACAAAGAAGGCATTCGAAGAGATCAAACAAGCCATAATTGATGCTCCCGTCTTGGTCAGCCCTGACTACATGAAGCCCTTCTACCTCTATTCTTTCGCGTCAGAACATACATGTGCCGAAATGCTTACCTAAAGGACAGACGAAAAGGATGAACATCCCATAGCTTTCATGAGTGCACCATTCAAAGATGCAGAGTTGAGATACTTGAATGTAGAAAAACAGGCATATGCTTTAGTCAAGGCAATCAAAAAGTTCCGACATTATATTTTGAGAAGCAAAGTCTTTGCCATAGTCTTTGGCTATTAAAACCCTCTTGATGCAAAATGAATTAGGAGAGAAAAGAGGCAAGTGGGTTACCATTATTCAAGACTATGATGTAGAGATCCAACAAATGAACAGCCAAGCCTTAACACAGACTATAGCCACGGGACCAGGACTGGTGCAACAAGTTTATGAATTACAAGAAGTATCTCTTGATGAATGGTACGATGATATCACTTACTTCTTGCTCAACCACAGGTGCCCTAATCATCTAAATCCAGTACAAAAGAGGGCCTTAAGAATGAGAAGCCAAAGATATATGTTGCAAGGGGCAGTACTATATAGAAGAAACCATGAGGGAGTTTTCCTAAGATGCCTGGGAAAGGAAGAAGCAAGACAGATAATGGAACATTTTCATTCCAGGTTTGGGACCGGCCATGGAGGAGTACTAGCAACAGCACACCAAGTTCTAATGGCAAGCTATTATTGGCCAACAGTGTTCAAAGATGCGTACGATCATGTGAAAGCCTATCACACATGCCAAGTAACTGCTGCACGAGAGAAGAACCCAGCTATGCCACTTCAACCAGTGATAGAAGTACGACCTTTTGCGAAATGGGGACTCGACTTTATTGGTATAATCAACCCACCTTCCTCTGCGCAACACAGGTATATTCTAACCGCAACTGACTATTGCACTAGATGATCGGAAGCCCAAGCTTTAAAATTAAGCACAACGGATACTGTAATTAAGTTTTTAGAAGAAAACATTATCACTAGATTTGGTTGTCCTTATGCTTTAGTATGTGATAATGGTTCTACATTTTCTTCTTTGAAATTTTCTAACTGGGCATTTGAATATGGTGTCACTTTGAAGTTTTCATCAAATTACTATCCCTAAGGTAATGGATTGACAGAATCCACAAACAAAAATTTGTTGAACATTATCAAGAAGCTGTTAGACAAGAACCCAAGGGACTAGCAAACACAGTTGAGATTCGCCCTTTGGGCGGATAGAGTAACAGTAAAAAGTTCCTTAGGGACATCACCCTATCATTTGGTATACGAACAGGATCCTATGTTTCCCATACAATTGAGAATTCCAACTTTACAATTCATGCAAGAGTGTTTGGATCAGGAGAATAGAGTTAAAACCAGATTGTCACAGCTGCTACTTTTGGAAGAAAAAAGAGATCAAGCATTGGAAAATTTCGCAAAACATCAAGGTATCGTAAAGAGATGGTTCAATCGGAGAGCGAGAATAAAGGCATTTAGAATTTCTGATTTAGTCCTTTGTTGGGACAAAGCCCATGAATGAAAAGGAGACCATGACAAATTTCACAACTTATGGATGGGTCCCTATCAGATTTCAGAAATTCTAGGAGATAATGCATTCAAATTGAAGACGTTGACCGGAGAAGATGTCCCATTGCCAGTCAATGGGCAATTTCTCAAACATTATTTCCAGTCTTAGACTCCTAGCGAGTCTTGCTTTTGTACATAGTTAGGTTAGTTTTCTTTCCGGTTGGGTTTGGTTTTGTTTGGTTTGTCTTAGTTTAGTTTTCCCTTGCTTTCGTTTGCTTTAGTTTAGTTGTCCCTGCATTTTTAGATTAGATTGCTTTGTTTGCTTTTGTTTGCTTTGCCTTAGTTGCTTTAGGTTTGGTTTTGAATAAGGAGGATTTCCCATTTGTGAGAAGGGTAATGTTGCTTACACGCACACTCTGGATTGACCTTGCCAAGGTATGTTCAATCCATTTCTTGGATAAATACTTGTGGATAATCTTAGAATCCTAGATTAATTGTTTCTAAAGTATCTTAAGGTTAAGGTTAGTACTTGACTGGAAAGGGAATCATCTATTGTATCTTGACATTGAGTCTTACAGTTATTATATCTTACACACTTAATGAATTCTCTGAGTCATTATGGTTTCCTAGGCGAAGTCATGGCTAAGAATTAAAAGTCTTACTTCAGCGCCACTATAATGCTCAAACCCATGTGAGCTTCATTGTTTACAAGCCAAAGTGTGGAAATATGGGAAAAGAAAAATATCAAAACGAATCAAAAGAAGAGAATGAAAAATCAAAACACTTGGCTTTGGGTGTGCGGACATCTCTACAAGTGTACAAAGAATCAAAAAAATAAAATAATAAATCGCCGGAAGTAGAGCAACCTCTGTGAGCTTATAGATATAACCTCGTCGGGGCTATGGACGCTCGCTGACAGCGAGGTTCTATCCAAGGATGCTTTTAGAGTTAAGCCAAACTACACAAATAGCCATGATGGAACCGAAGAAGTCATATTGCTCTTATGAGACGAGAATAAATGCATCCGCACACACTCGTAACTGCAGGATAAAAGGTCTTGATACAGTTTAGGATTCCTCTTTCTTTTTGAGTACTCTTCTTAGCCAAGGGGTAACTTAGTTAGAATTAATTTAAGATTTTGGGTTTGAAGTGGGTTTTATCTTTGGAATGTTCAAGAACATTCCTCACGTGGAGTCGCCAGATGTTGTGACCTTTTTCACACATCGCCCCATTGCAAATGGGGACCCTTGGTGGTTTGCTTTTAGGGTTTAGCTTTGAGTTGCAATTTCATAAGCTCTTTCGCTCTGAGAGTTTCAAGTCAAAGTCTGGAGTCATTGCTTGAGCCAACTAGAGAATTCAAGCCTAAAACTGTGCTTAGACATCATAGAAATGCTCAGAAGACCCAGAAGACAAGGATTGCCTATGCTTTCACTCAATTCTGACACTCCCTAATTTTTAGGGATTTTGCTTTTTTTTCATTTTTGGCACTTTTGGACCAATCTGGGATTTACTATTTTTAGAAAGTTGCTTTTTTCCTTTTTCTATTTTTAGTAAGTTTCTACTTTTAGAAGGTGTCAGGGTCCCACTGATAATGGAGTCAAAGTTTCCACCTTTAGAATCAAAAGGCATGCAAAAATCAAGCGAAAATCTAAAAAACTTTGAAAATCATGAGAAAAGCAAGCAAAAATAAATCAAAAAGCATGCAAAAATCTGAAAAATCAAGTGAAAATAAGACCTCTAGAAGAAAAAGCAATGAAAAATCTGGAAAATCAATGAAAATCAGTGAAAAAGAAGAAAAAATCAATCAAAAGGCAAAAAAAAGGCAAGAGATTCATGGCGACAAGCATGAAATTCATGGTGAAAAATGGCCCAAGTCTGGAGAGGTGCGCCCAAGAAAATGGAATAGTCTTCCAAGTCCACCATGGAGATGGCAAAGACAATGGCAAGAACTTTTGGAAGTCCGCCCAGCAATGGAAAGAATTTCTTGAAGTCCACCCAACAAAGGAAAGAATTTCTTCAAGTCCGCCCTCACCTTGAAGAGGAAATGACAAAGACATTGAGAAGTCCACCAACACTTGGAAAAGGAAATGGCAAGCCGACAAGAAAGTCCGCCTTGGATGAAGTGGAAAGAAACCTTTGAAGTCCACCTTGGAGATAGATGGAAAAGGCATGAGAAAGTCCGCCACAAGGAGATAGGTAATGGAAAAGCATTTGTGAAGTCCACTATGCCTTGGAAAAGGCATCACTAAAGTCCGCCCAAACCTTGAATAGGCAATGGAAAGCCTTAAGGAAAGTCTGCCAGCATTTGGAAAGGAGGATGGCAAGAAATTCTCCAAGTCCGCCCAGCACTTGAATAGGAAATGGCAAGACCACCTTGAAGTTCGCCTAGACACTGAAGTGAATGTGGAAAGAAGTCTCCAAAGCCCGCCATGAAGAGAATATGGCAAGAAAACTCCAAAATCCAAACTTGGAAAGAAAAGGATAGAAAAATCCATGAAGTTAGACAAAATTCGCCAGAATAAACAAAAATACATAGACAAATTAAAATATTAAAGGTCAAAAAATCAAAAAATTCATATATTAAACCTTTAATTATTTTCCAACACTTAGGAAAATTCGAGCTCCAAAAGATAAACTTAAAAATTTTGGATAAAGATGAAGATGGCGACTAAGGAAAATTAGAAACTTGCCTTGATAAGCGAGGAGAAAACGAGTCTATGTTCGATGAACTTAAGAAAAACCATAAAACTGCTAAAATGGATCGAGCTTCTCAACTTTATAAGGTGTTTTCAAGTCATTTTCAACTCACAAGTTCGATTGACGAAGTTAAGCTCTCTCGAATTCACAAGAGATAGAAGTTTCAAGAGATAAAATGTTTTTGAGAGATAGAAATTTCGTGAGATAGAAATTTTGAGAGAGACAGAATATTAAAATTGAGTGATTTTTTCAAGGCAAAGAACAGAGAAAGTGCTAAATTTTAGTGATCAGATTAATGCACAGAAAATTAATTCAAAAATCAGACACAATAACACAGCAGATACCCTAGGAAAACCCTCCTCTTGAGGGAGAAAAACCCAGCAACAATATATCACTTATATATTAAATCTCAACAAAGAAAATCTCCTTTTACAATAGGCCAATATGAAGGCCAATATGAGCACCAAAGAAGGATACAACTCAGCCAACTCAAGATAACAATTCGCTGATACAGAATACAGCCTCAATAGATATCGAACTGCCTTGAAGACTTCACACTTGATGAAGGATAATCAATAACCAATCTAAAACTAATAACTCGAACTTTTGCTCTTGACTTGAACTCGCATATGAAGAACAAGAACTGGATAATGAATGATTACAAGAAGTGAAACATCGAATATATATACAACATTTGAGAGAGGACGTGCCTCTTCAAATGTTCTCAAGTCGGCCTTCACCAAGAGTCGGCCACCAATAATAAATGGCGCCTTTGTATGGAAGATCGCGCCTAGTAAAATCGTGTCTCATGGAGTATGATGTTGGCTTTAAGAAATTACATCTTCATGGAAGTCGGCCTCAATAAACAAATCATAATCCTTCTTAACAAATGAAGTTGGCCTTAAATAAATTGCATCTTATTAAGAATACGTGCTTCTTAATTAAATCGCAACATATTTATAAATTAGCTAGTCAAAGACTATCATCTAATTTATTCAAATATGTAAGGTAGATCGGCTGGAAGTCAAGACCGATGCTGGTATGAACATCAACAGAAAGAAGTAAAACTCTGAGTTGAAGATTGAAATTTTCAAGGGAATAGCTTGCTTTTTCAATGATAAAGGCAAAATATTCGAAGTTCAAAGTTGAATTGCCATCCAAAGAGTATAATTCCAAAGTTTGATGGAATTCTTCGATTTTTACTTTTGTCTTCATTTAACCTTACAAAAAATTACTAAGTGTTCTTACTTCCAGCTTGATTTTTTTCGTAGAATATAACCTTCAACAAGCTGAAAGATTAGAATTTTCAGGGAGAAAATTTAAAGAAAATCATAATTAAAAGTTTTAAAATTAATATATTTTCTTTTCTCGCAGGTTGATGACCACCCCCGGAGAATCATCGAAGAAAGCACAAATAAGTTAGCAAAGGAGTTCAACAAGAATCAAAGATAAACTCCAAATGGAAGAACATCATGGATACAAACCTTGGACATGTAGACTTTTAGAAATTCAAACAGAGGATATATGGACTAAACGGACTCCTGCCAACAGCAATTGCCCGCTAGATGATGAGGAATGGAATTGTTCAAACAGCTGGATTTCCTCCGGCAATCAAGTGTGCTGAGTTAATGGTCGAATGCACCAGGCATTACAATCCACAAGAATGACAGATCATTGCTCCCGATGGAAGGATTTTGGCACATCTCGGAGAGCCGGCTATCCAGGAAGCATTCGGCATTCCTAATTACAACAAGACTTCATATAAGACCAAAGAAGAGGCAAGGAGAATTTTTGAAGACCGGATAGATCAGTGTGAAACCGTTATCAACAAAACATGGTTAGAAAAGCCAAGGGCTTCTGCAAAGAAAATGCCTAAGAAATTATGCCGAACAGACTTCAAAGAAGACTACGGTGATATAATCTTGCTTTTGAACCAAATAATGGGCAATCCTCAAGGCGCACCATTCGAAACATGGATGTACTTTCTCATCGATGAGATCACCTCAGGAGTCAGAATGTTCAACTGGTCAAGGATGATCAATCACAACATCCATGAGCAGTTGACGAACATGGAGAGGACTAAATCGTTCTATATGAGTTCCTATGTTATCTATCTATTGGCAAGAGCCTATAGATATTCCGGACTAATATGCAAAGGCGTTGTAGGCAACGGAGAAAATGAATTCTAGGTATATGAATGCTACCCCTAGTTGCAGTTGTCTGCAAAATCTCACTTCAGAGGAGCGCATGATGCATTCCTGATGTACATCACAAGGATATTGCAAGGAGGAATGCAGCAAAGGCTGACGCATGAGGCTAAAAACCTTATCAGCAAGTACGGATCCTGGAATATCCAATTTCCGAGATTCACTTACATCAGAATTCAAGGATTCACGGGATGTCCGTTCAAGCTCCCAATTCATCCCACCCACAGAATGATTTTGCTTGAGGTTTTTAGGCAGCTTGAAACTTATCAAAACTTCCATAGAGTAAAGAGCAAAGCAGCCATCACTTTTCCATTCTTTATTGGAAATATGGAAGAATCTTGCCAGTCAGCACAGGCAGCTAAAGGTGCCCGGCTAGTGTAAAGTGCCTTGCCAATCTGATCCAAAAACACTAATTTTCTGCCTTTGGAATTTTGACAAACACTTTGCTTGCAACTTCCAACTTGCTGATAATAAGTTTTAGATTGTATTTGAAATGCTTTTGATGAATTGCAAATGCAATATGATAGCTCTCCAAATGATTATAAGCATTTACCAATGTCCTAAGATGGTGTGCAATATGTTTTTGTTCCTTCCAAATGCAAAAACATGAAATGTTGATGTAAAATGTAAGCCTACATCCAAGGGACATTTATGCAAACACTTGGCAAGCAACCTAATGTGCATCTACAGCAGTAAGGGATTATTACAACATTTCATATGCATTCTATTGTAAGAGATGATCACCTACAACAATGAGCATTTTAACAAACACTTATCATGGAAACTAAGAGTGCAATGATGACTTTCAGCTTGTAGGCATTATAGCAAACACTTGCCATACAAAGTACATATGCAATGAAGAATTATTATAACAACAAGCATCCTTATTTCTCCTTGGTTCATATAATGTCCTGATTACAAAGCAATGCCAAGACTCTTGGCTTATACAAGAATATGGTAAATCTGATATAAATGCAATGACTTCTTATTTGCCACTACAATATGCAGCTACAAGCATTCTAATGGCGGTGAATAATACACTGTCCAAATAAGATACAAGATAGATGCAAATGATTGATTTTATAATGCTAATGACTGTGAATGACAATAACCTCCTATATTGTGCAAATTGAGACAAAATGAGAACCTGATATATTCGTATGGCAGCCACATAAGGTGAATCGATTCTCCACAATGAAGATACTTATGCCCCAAAAGAAATGGCAATTGTCTCCATATGTGCCCAGCAATACCAATGATGCCTTTAACTGATTTTTAATGAGCTCTTGTGCAAAAATCAAACCATCTATGAGTGCGCCCAGCCAAGCACAAAGTCTGATTTTAATCTCCAAGTCTTCTCATCCAAGGCCACCACAAACAATGCAAAATCACCTTTGACAATGTCGACTCAAGCTATGCAAAATCATCCGCCAAGGACATGAACACAATCGACCTCCTCTAATACCAAAATCGATTTCATACATAGATTGAAAATATCCTTCAATGCAGCTCCAAAATTAATTTCTCCACAATCCTCAAAATTTGGTTGAAAGCCACAAAATTTGGCCGATGAAGTTCCAATTGAGAAGTCTAAAGTAACCCCTCCACAATTCCAACTAGGGTTGGTGTTGCACAACCGAAATTGGCACTTAACCAACTAGGTTTGGTCTTTCACAAACGAAGACTGGAAAACAATAAGCTAAGCATTCAGCTTCAGCAGCGTAGTAGAAAAAGTGTATTCAACTCTTGATGTCCAAATGCATAGCCCAAGCCTCTTTTTATACTTTTTCAACCTCATCACCAAGAGACTTCTAGAAGATTCTTGCTTAATCCTTAAGTGACTTTATTATTTTATTATTTTATTATTAAGTCACTTAAGTCACTTTTTATTATTAAATTAATTAAATAATAAGTCATCCCTTTTGATATTTTAAATTTTGGAATAACTTAATAAATAATTAATTTAATAACACCTTTTGATTTAATTAAATCATCAATTAAGCTATCCTCATAAAATATCAATAATTTGGACAACTTAATTAAATAATTTAATTAAATCACCATCCTCCAATTCGGGGACATGACAGCTAGAGATGCAATGGTATCCATTCACGTCCTATCGGTCCAAAGCTAATTTCGACCCTCACCATCACATCGGGGCTATGAATGGAGTAAAGTACAAACACAAGGTAGATCTGGAAGACTACTAGGCCAATGTTGCGGATGAATTTGATGTTAGAAAAAGATTATGGTCCAGACTATCGATCAACTTAATCAGGACAACTGAGCTCTTCCGTGTGCTGGATCAATTGGAAGATGATGACGAGTATACGCAGCCAGGTTTGATGAGTCTCGGCCTCTTCTTTCCATAAGATGGTCAGAACCGGAGCTTTCAGACTTGACCACCTTCATGAGGCCAGTCATCAAGTATTTGCAATGGTGGGTAGACCAACAGATCAAAGAGTTGCGGCAAAAGAGTGTGCCTTTGACATACACTTTGATGGGCGAAGCAAAATCTTACTCCTCAAATGCTGGTGCGTCTCAAGGTGATGAGCCAATTGAGAGCACCAATCCCAAGAAAAGGATGGAGGCAAAAGGAAAGGGGATTGCAGACGAAGAACTTACCAAGAAGAAGCAAAGATCAGAGCCCCTTCATTCTGTTGTGTCCGCAAACATAAATGAACTATTAGATATTGATGAGTCTCTGGGAGACATAAGGATTCCTTCTCCCATTGCAGTTCAGCCAGAGGATGATGAGCCTCCATCTCCCACAGGCACCGAGATTCTAGAGTCTGACAATGAAGTGGACATTCTAGATAGTGAATTTGAAGAAGGAATGATTTTAGCCCTTAAAGGAATTCAAGAGATTCTGGGCACACAAGATATTCAAGAAGAACAAGACACTGAACAACCTACTATCCCCGATTGGCTGAAAGAGAGATTAAAGATAAAGGAACAAGAAGTTCCAGAAGAAGATGACATGGCCGATTTCTTGGCCAGATTGGAAGCAGTCAATGTAAGGAAGCCTGCAAAAAACATTCTCCACTATCCAAAGAGACGAAGTCGGCAATCGTACAATGCAAATTGTTGTATTGACAATTGATAAGTCAAGGGAGGATATTACTCCTCAGGAATATTCCATCACCACTGTCGACTTGGGCCCAACCACGAAAGGACAAGAAGTGGAAGACTTAGATAATTCAGTTGCTACTATCAAAGCAAGGCTAGAAAAGGAGGTAGCAGAGAAAAAGGAATACAAACGAGAGGTTGAACAACTAAAAGAGTATATTCAGCATTTGACCAAGCCTCTTGATCAAACCAGCTCGGCGACTCCTCCATTGATGAACACTTCCCAGGAGACTTTCGAAGAGGAGAAGACTACAGCCAAGGAGACCAAAGAATGGATAATCAGCAAAAGTGAAGAAGTGGCTATATTTGCAGAAAAACTAATGTTGGCATACGGGAAAACTTCCTTGTTGCTCTCAAGAATTGCAGCTTTGGCGGAAGCGTGGGACAACGCTTAGGATATTCGAGACAGAATCATTCCTTGTCTCAAGGTACTGAAAGGAGTTCCGAAGCAAGAACTAGTTGATGGAAAGGTGATTGCAGCAGGCATAGCATATGACTTCAACATTTGATACATGGCATTAATCACACGGAATGAAGTCCTAGAAAAGGTAAAGGCTGATGCTATCCGAGTTGAGGAAAGGACGAAGGATATCCGGGAGAAGATTCTATCTGTGGCTGCAGATGCACTTGAGAAGGACATTGTTCGGGCAAATAGCATGCAGCTTGAAAACTTGAAGCACAAAGTTCAAGAAATCTTCTTCACCACCACTGGGCCGATCCTCCGACAAAATTTGACTAAGGCAGCTGACTTCCTATCCATCTAGCATGCCTTCCAACGGCAGAAATCAGAGTGGGAAATTGCTTTTGCAGAATATTCGAATGATTTGGATATGCTAGAATACAAGGTCAATGTGCTGCCACTTGTCCCAATCGAGGAGGTCAGCACAATAGTTTCCAAATTCATCCAATACAATGCCACCAAAGAGGATAAGGATGCGCCCCCTCAAGTATAGCTCTTCACACTAGTTCACTCGTCGTTCACTCACTGATCACTAATTGTATTCTAGGAAACCCTAATTAGGGTTACTGTCTTTTAATCTCTGCCATTGATCTTTAATTAATCTTAACCATTTATTTCAGTTTCAAAACTCTATATAAACTCTTGTTTTCCCAGTTCATTGCAATGGGAGAGGGACTTATGAAATTGTTGCTTAAGACTGCTTTGAGAATAAAGTTCATATTGCATGAGTTGCTTTGAATCCTTCTATTGTCAAGTGGTTGCATGGTTCCATATTTTTCTTCCATATAGAGTAGATTAAAGTAGTATTTGATTTGAATACATGTTAGATGAATGATAGATTGATAGTATAGATTGGTGGAACTTTTGCTCATACTTTCTTTGGATGGATGATTTTCGTTCAATGCATAAAGTTAGACTGAACCTATAATGTGGATGCTTTAATGCTTTCTTTGAATAATATTGTTCTCTTGATGGTATCATTCATGGTAAAGAAATCTTAAGCACAAATCCTAGAAGATTGCACTTGCTTTGTGTAGTTGTTGTTATCGTGGCGAAACAAAGTATTGTCCCTTAGTTTCACCTAATCTTACCGTCTCCTGATTTCATAGGAATAGTATAGGACTCCTAAACCCTCACCCTGTTTTCCTTTTTTTTTTAAATTCTCAAAATCGAAAATTCCCAAAAAAAAATATAGAGCATTCAACGTCAAATCAACCTAAGTCCTTACTTTTGAGTGATTTGTTGACATAGGTCCCTGTGTGTCACCAGCATATCACAACGCCCATTGAGCTTGTCCACACCTGACTTAAGAAACATTGGAATTGTCGTATGATCTTTCTTGCAATCTTAGCATACTAGGAAGTTTTTCAAGAGAGGATAGAGCATCTTTGGACTCTTTATTCTAGAGTGTTTGGTGTGTCATAAAACACATATCATCAGGACGCAAATGCACCTAGCCTTAAAGAGGTGTATGAGTGCATTGACGATATGCTTGGAAAAATAAAGGCCATTGTACAAAAGAAAGGCCTAGCATTAGAGTTTTACAATGAACACATTCAATTAATCATTCATCGCCAAAGGGAGAAGCTCAACACTCCCTTGCACATTGCTACCTATGCATTGAACCTGAAATGGTATGTGCAAAGGCTTGGCAGAATCACCCCTATACAAAATGTTGAGGTGAAAGCAAGGTTCATGAAGGCCATTTAGAAGATTTATGATTCTGCACAGGCCAACATCATTCGTATTGAGTGGACATAGTTTGCAACTCTTAAGGGATATTCAAAAGAGGCCAAGATGGATAGGGAGACTATGGCATTGGAGGATCCAATTCTATAGTAGACTATGCATAGGCCTAATTCTTTGAATCACACTAGCCATGTATCTACTATCCCAAGTTTCTAGTTCTTTTGCAGCTGAGAGAAACTGGTGTTCTTATAATTTCATCCACTGTTAAGAGGAACCAACTTACCTCTAGGAGGGTGGAGAAGCTTGTAGTTGTACATAGTGCCTTGCAACTCATTGACCGCAACACACTTACGTACAAGGAGAGTCCAGCAGCCCAATGGAATGTAGAGCCAAAGGAGCCAACACAGATTGATGAAGATATAGCATACAAAAGGTTGGTTAGTATTGCTTTGGAGGAGCTTGACCTTGAAGAGTCTAGCAATTTGAGAGATGAGGAGTGGCATGAACTTTGGGGATGAATGATGATTCAAGGCATTGGATCATTAGCAAATTGTATTTTTTTAATGTAATAATCATTTTGAATATAATGATTTGGCATTTTCATTGTTCATTCCATGCAATATCAAATACATTTTATTTCAAAGTTTTGTATGTTATTCCTTGTATATTCTTTTATAAAAAAAAATTAAGTACTATATATTTATGCTACCGTCCCCAAATCTAGGCCCTCAGTCCCCTTGTCCCCAATACTTAGCCCCACAATCCCTCGTCTCAAGACTCCGTGGAACATAGGTAAAATGTCATATGAAGGATCTTTTGTGATTTGATGTGGAATGACGCAAAAGAAATTGAAACTTGGGCAGTTATCCTTAGGGTGTTGGATGGAATTTTGGGTTTAGAGTAACTGCTTGATTTCAACCACATCAATGATTTGGAGCTTGTCTGTAATCAACCAGAGCAAGGTCTGAAGTACATGTTTGAAGATAAAGGTTTACTGATGGTTTGTTCTGCGCCAAATTATTGCTATTGTTGTACTTGTGGCAATGTAGCTTCAATTTTAAGCTTCAATGAAAACTTGCAAACGGACTGCATGAAGCATTTTGTTCTCTCAACGGCAGCAAATTGAACTATCAAGGAGATAGACCCTTTGAAAGCTCAGTCTATGAAAGGAGTTGCCAAATTTCTCTCTGTTGATACAACTACTGCAGATAGCTATTGTAATCTTGTAATATGAGCTAGTTTTTGCATCTTAAAGGGTTCTTACTACGGACTAGCCATGGGGTTGGTTGTAGCAAAGACAAAATCCATTGCAGAGGTAGCTGCAAATCTTGGACATATTATTTATACAGATGTCATTGAGCAGATACTCACAATAGAAGATGTTCATTCTTTGATGGCAGAACTTGAAATATGCTAACCAATTTTTTCGAAGGAATTACACAACATAACCAGCAATAGTTAACTGGATTAGTGTTAGCATCAAACTGAAAACTGAACTTGGAATGAAAACTACTCAACGTCAAGAATGTGCACTCAAGATCCCACTGAGGGCGAGGTGCTAACATATGACGGAGTGTTGAAATTTGAAATTAAGAACTGATAGGCGGATAACCAGCCATGAGAAACATTTCCACACTACCACCAAACAGTGGGGGGAAAAGATTACAATAAAAACAATTCGTCCGCTGCGGCGGGCATCCACAGAGCTGTGGGGATTCACCACTATGAGAGTGGGTATAAGAGAGTTATAAAACAAATTGTCCACACTAGCGGTAAACCATCCAAGGGTAATTAAATGATAAAGCAGAAAGTAATTGCAGAATTGAAAGATTGGTTGGATTAGTAATGCTTAATCTCAACCTTACAAAATAACTCTGCAGATTACAAATTACAATGATAATAAATGAACCTTAGTCATGTAGTATGATCTTTTACAATGATATAACTCTCAAATACTGAAGTATATGATCAAAAAACTGGAAATTGCAACAGTCTGATATAAAAATCAGAATTCTGGAAATTCAACCAGCAAATTGTGAAATCATAAAATGCTCATAAGTTGATCAATTTACCTCCGAATGATGTGATATCAGTTGCAGATGTTTTCTAGAAGTGTGGCGCCCAAGATGCAAACCAGAAACCATCACCAAAGACTCCAGTTTATTTAGCACGGATCCCAATGCTCATTCAAGTGGTACGGCCTCCTTGGAAAATCGACTTTGCAAGATAAAATCAGAAGTTTGGAATTAAATTCCAATTTTTTGTGGAAGGTGGCGCCTTGAGTCAACAAATGGATTGCCAAAGTACCCAGAACAAATAAAAAATCACTCCAAAAGATATATTCAAAAATCAGCTTCAGCTGTAGAAAAACCAGGAAACTCAAAACTGTGAAAATACTCCAAAATTCTTCAATCTTTGATGATCAATCTGCTAGTCTGATGTGAGAAGCAGAAATGTTCCAACTAGGTGTTGTATTTCAAACACGAAATTGGGAAGGGGCTAGGAGGTAGCATCCTCGAAGCAACAGCAAAATGTCCATAGTCATTTTGACAGCATAACAGTAAGGTAAACAATGGATACCAAAAGCTGGAGAAAAGACTTCATTTTATAGAACACTGAGAAACTCTTCACCTTCCATGAGAAACGCCAACAGACACCTCTTGAAATTCTTTTTTTCAACTTTCAAAAATATTAATTCTTCAAAAAGTGGTGTCCAATTTCAAGCTGATGAATATTTCAATAAAGCATAAATAATCTTTTAATGAAGGCGTACCCTTCATGGCCCCACTTTAAAAACAACTTAAGTTATCACCTTAGGCCAAGGGGGGGGGGTCAACAGTGAATTAAAACATAATGCCTTTAATTAAATATTTTTCACCAAATGAAGCTTTTTGAAGACCAAGCCAGAATAACAACAACTGCTCCAGCTGAGAAAGACTGATAATAGACAACTGCAACTGCAAAAGACTAATATTTACTATAAATAGTAAATAACATGAAAGCCACAAACTCCAAGCCAAGAAACCCTAATTTCACCTCATTCCAATCTACGGGTTCCGGAATAGACTGATGAACTGCAAGGCTAATCACTGATGAGAAGGGGACATTACAGAACTATAGACTTCCAAAAAGCAAATGTAATACTACATTCAGATCTAATGAAGCTATTGTTGAAGGAGAGTTGACACTCAATCAGATATCTCCTCATCCAACCAACCAAATGCTGATCTTGGTTTCAAGAATAATCCCATTGATGGGGATTTTGGCCTCCTCCAAAACCCGCATCCCACACCAATCTTCCCCAAATTTTAGCTCATCTATCTCCAATGAAATAAATCGGATCTACAAAGGTAATCTGTTTCAATTAATCAAATACCATGCAAAGACAACAGTAAACAGGCCAAGCATCCCATCCATAACAAAAATGATTATTGCCTCGAGATGGAGAATCCCTCTACAGCCAGTTACTCCTTAAATGAGATGGAAAATAAGTTGTGTCTAGTCAGAGACACGGCTTCTTTTGAATTATATTGCATAAAAGAAAAGATTTACAAAAGTCTGGGTACTGTAATAGCAAAAGCTAAGGAATAGAGACATGCTAAAATATAACCACCAAGTGGTTTTACTACAATGGGTACAAAACCATGGGCCATGACCCTTCATATTCCACACATATCCTCATGTGTTACGCATGACCCTTCACACCCCAAACATTAATCTTCATGTTCCACACATGTGACTCCTCATACCCCACACATGCCTCCTCACATTCTATAGCTAGGATGCCACTAGGAATGATAGGGTGCAACACATAGTCCTGAATACATAGATCAATTGCTAAGTGCAGCTATACCCATATATCTCCTTCACCAAGAAAAATTCTTAGTAATCACTAGCTTGATCATGTATCTGCTCAAAACTCCTGCTACATAGGATGTAATATAAGACCCCAATTTTTCTTCCAAATTTCTGATGTTCTGTTTTGCTGTTTGAGGGTTTGCTGTGTATGTTTTTGCTTGGTATTTCATATGCCATACATCATTTTGCAATGCCAATAGAGAGATAATAAAATGCAGATGAAAACATATAAAAACTAACTTGAAAAACCAACACTTTCAGTCTTAAATGCTCATAATACAATATCAGAAAATTTAGAGTCATTCCAATTCATTACAAACTCAGAATATTCATTTTCAGACCTGGTTATAAGCTCCCTAACAGCAGATTTTTAAAGCTTCTTTGCCACGTCCCAACTCCCAAGAATAAGGTCTTCAAATTGATGCAAAGCAGAGCCAAAGACTCCCTACAACAGCTGCTACAAAGTCTGAAACACACTCACAGAAATGGCCGACCAGAATAGTGAACACACCCAAGAAAGGGCACACCCAGCCAGGGGGGCAACTTGGCTTATTAAATCAATGCTTGTTTCAAAAATACCAAGTGACATATCAATGGAAACGCCTTGAGGAGGAGCATACTCAAAATTAATACCCACAAAATGATCTCAAAACCCTGATGACTTATGAGCAAATCTTTACAATCAGACCCAGTTGCCTAGGTACCCAGAAATTGGTGAAACCACTCCAAAACTCATCATAAAATCACACCAAAATGAGACGAAACAATTTCAATCCAAAACCCAACTGAAACTCATCAAAAATGCTAAAAGATCTTCATCTTAAATGACTGAAAACTGCAACTTGAAGCTCCAAATGTGATTTCTAGATGAAACCACTCTTCCACCGGCTAGGGCAGGTCTTGCACTACCGAAACCAGTCCAAGATGTCAAGGGTTTTCATCCTCAACACTCACTTTCAAACCTCCTGGCGAAAAACCAGCAGCATCTCCTTATGCAATCAAAATCATTCATACTAAATGAGAGCCAAAACTCATATTTATAAAGTGGGGGAAGGATTAGGGCAAATTACATTTGAGTTTGAATATATTTTCCTCTCATTTCACTTTATGAAATGTCATGAAATTACCCCAAGAGGGGCGTCCAACCTTTTGCCTCCAAAATTCCACTTTTGATTTTTAATTTAAAATTGACTTTTAGCCCAAACTAGGTGCCCCACCTTATGAGGCATAACATTATCCTTTAAAAATGATAAATAAACTTTTTTTCTAAGCATCCATTTGAAATACATGGCCCCTCTTTTAAAACAACGTTGTGCAACTAGGCCAAGGGGTATGCTCATAAGGAAACTAGTTGCACTTTTGTAGCCTTCTAAAACGACTTAAAGTTATCACTTAGGAACCAAGGTACTTTTCAATGTCCCCTCCACCGCTCAACTTAAAATTATAAAGTAACTTTATTTTAATTCACTTTTGGAAGAGGAGAAGAAATATTTAAATATTCCAACTTTAGCAACTAAGAGCCTCAACTAAAATAATGCTACTGAGAGAGTCTAACCAGGTCCAGCTTCTAAAAATAGACTTACTATTTTTAACAAGTCCTAAAAATAGTAAAAACACCAAAGACTCAAGCTGGAAAGACGATAGATATGCCAAAGAGCTTACTGTGAACAGTAAGCATTGGATTGGTCCCCTGCTAAAAGTAGAAAGCCATGCCTGAACACCGAAAAAACCCCATAGAAAGGACTAGCACAAGGCATGAAAGCTCATCGGACAACTTCCACACATTGCCCAAACAGGAAAACCTACACTCCTCTTCCTGCCAGACCAATTACTAAATATAGCATTTACTAAAAATAGTGTGTCAGAACTAGACTAATCCAAAAGAGGACATCGAAAATGGGGACATTACAATCCGCCCTTCCCAAAGATTGCTTGTCTTCAAGCAATGCAATTACAACTCTGCAACCAACAAACTAGTCCACACTGAATCCAAAAATGATCCCAGGGTCCCAAGTCAATATTGGAGATCTGTAGCACCATCTGCTCACAACACTGACCTGCGGGGTACCAACACAAGAGACCTCCTGAAAACCTCCTACATTAAGCGCAATCAAATACTGCATAGACTTGACCAACTCCTTAAAAGAATGCCCCTCGAGAGAACCAAACTGTTGTGCCACAAGAGTAAACTCTTGAAGGTTAACACTGGCTCTCTCATCCCAAACAATAGTTGAACTACAACATAGTGTGATTCTCGGGTTCCAAATGAGTCTCAAAAAGGAACCATCATGCTAACGCTGTGCTGCACTAAGCATAACTGTCAAACCAATGTGCCCAAACTGCACTCTCCTATCCTGGACCTCCAAAGAGTAAAAATCATCAAAGCCCATACTAAAAAACCTAAAAGGGCTAAAGTCAATGTCATGAAATATATCCTGCCAAGGCAACTCAAAGAAACTGCATCAATAAACTCACTACCAATCACGATCCTAATCACCATGAAAATCACCCTGCTCAACCATAAAAAATTAACCTCGGCATGACACTTCATGATGCCCAAAATAGGAAGCAAGTCAACCACAACCATATCTCTGAAATCTACCAACCAGGAAATGCCTATGCTGATGCAAGCCAAAATCATAACATCAACACTCAACCTCCGTGTGTCAATGGTCCTGAACACACCAGCACACCCAAACCACTGCATCAATAAACTCACTGCCAATCACGATCCTAGTCACCATGAAAATCATCCTGCTCAACCATAAAAAATTAATCCCAGCATGACACCTCATGATGCCCAAAATATGAAGCAAGTCAACCACAGCCATATCTCTAAAATCTACCAACCAAGAAATGCCTATGTCGATGCAAGCCAAAATCATAATATCAACACTCAACCTCCGTGTGTCAATGGTCTTGAGCATACCAACACACCCAAACCACTGCAATCAAAACGACATCATCTGAAATAATGCATATCTCTGTGAAGTAACTACAGTGAGTGTCACTCACCAAAGTGGAAGCAGTAAATGAATGAACTGTGTCCGGAAAAACTCTCTCAACCAACTACCCCAAAGCCTACCCAAACTCAAAATCAATCTACTCATCAAAAGGTGCCATCATAACCAACGAAAGAAAGTAAGGGCAGCGGTAATCAAACTCAAATCCTAATGAAAACATAGGAGAGATGAATATGGAGGTAGCAACAAAATCATCTCCTAGGACCAAATCATCACTGCCATCCAAACTCAACCATGAACTACTCAGCTGCTGAACTAAAGAAACCATCCCACTCATCCGCAGATCTGAATCCGAAATCATATGCAAGTTGATCAAAAAGTGGACAGTGGTACTAAAACTAGAAGTTGACCCACTACTCCAATCTTGAGACAACACTTCATGACTAGAAACTGCACCTGGGTCCCAAACCTTACTATTTTCACCCAATGCAATGCTACAACTAAGAGTAATCCCATCATCCAACTCAAAAAGCGAATTGTCATACGTCATACCAACATCTACCTCAAACAAAGGATTATCAATATACTAAAGATTATCCTCAACTCCCAATTCAAACCAGTCCTCTTGCTGATCCGAATTCCTATTTTCTAATTTTTTGGGACAATGGGCAAGATCATACTCCTCCTGAATGAAATCAAGCTCCTCCATTTACATGTTTGATCTCCTTAGCCCTTTCTTTGTTATTCTGCTCTATAAAATGTTGAGCCTCATAAAGCTGATCATTTGCTTCGAGAAGTGCCCCTTGGACACTTTCCAAAGTGAGCTTCATAGAGTTAAGCTCAATGGTGAGCTCATTAACCTCTTCCCTTAACTGCTTAGACGTAGACAAGATTTCATCTGCAAACTTGGTAGCTATATCTCTATCATGCATCATGTGTAAGTAAGTTGTTTTAAATTTTTCCATAGAGCTCTTCAATGTATGTAAATCAGAAAGTGAAATATTAAGCTCGCTTTGCCCTCTTGATGCACTTTGAATTAAACTTTCCACATGCATATGTTCACTGTCCAAACGAGTTAAAATGTGCACCTCATTTTCAGCGGACACCCAGAGTTGTCTTTTCCAATCATGATCAAGCATGGGTAACAAATTGCTGTTATGTTGCATGCTAAAATCAGAACTATTATACCTGTTATCAAAGTCTCCATCGCTGTCCCAAATTACTTGTGCCACTCCCTGATTATCCTCAAAAGAAGATTGTGAATCGAGACCAACCAGGCTACAAGGTCTTTGTTCAAAATCAGCTATCTGCAATGTGAAATCAAATTCCCTTTCAAGAGTGAAAACATCACTATCGATGCCATCCTCTATGCATTGCTCTCAGGATGAAGTAAGGACATCATTACAATCAAAAAGAAATTCGTCCTATGTGGATCCTTGTCATACTCAAGTGCCAACACACCCGGATCCCATGTGTAAAAAGGTTGATCACTTTGTTTAGAGAATAAGTGTTCACTGTGCTCCTCATGAGTAGTTGCCTTTCTAAATAAGTCAGTCTCTAGCTCATTATCACTGAAAACATCATAAGCATCACTCTCCATGGGCTTGATTTGGTAGTCTAACCCAAAGCCACCTGTGTCACCATAGCCCACATGGGGTAAAGAATCATCATTAATAGCTGATTCGATGTCATCATCTATTTTGGTTTCATCATGCCCATCATCTAAAGGTATCTCAACTTCATTGGATAGCTCTAAGGGAGTATACAAGGCTGTTGTTTCGTCATTTCCCTCATGCAAAACCTCATCTACAATAGTTGCATGCATGATCAAAGAGTCATCCTGAGGCTCTGTTTCACCTTCATCAAGCTTCAAAGCAATCACTTCATCTGATTTTTCTACTATGAACTTCTCTTCACTCTTCATTGAACGCATGAGGTTTTTGTAAGAGACCTATCCGTCTCTAACCTTCGGAAACTGACTAGGGTTTATAATTTTTATATTTTCTCAATTTTTTACCAGGCAAGAAAGATGCATGTAAGAGAAATAACAATTTCTGAAAGAAACATAGATAAATGCTGAAAATCAAAGCTTTATTGATATTGCATTATTTCTGAAAGCTTTACAAAAATACCTGGAAATAATCTTCGAAACTGGAAAAGATGCTGAAACTCTTGTTCTGGATCTCTACTGCAAATCTGATGAAGCGCAATGTTGACTTCAAAATGAAGCCAATCCACGGGCAACCCTTTGGAAGATCTTTCACAACCTCAATTATGCCAATCACTGAGAGTTTTCGTTCCCAATGATCAAGAATTCTGAAAACCCTAGGTTTCCAGCCTCAAGAGCCAAGCTCTCCAGAAACACAAATCCAATATATGAAATGATCCAATGATCCCTTCCTTTACTTTTCAATGGCCTTTATATAATTCTCCAATTAGGTCGAACCCTTCTAGAAGTCTCTTTAATTTATTTAAAATGATATTTAATATTTCCCTTTCACTTTAATAAAGTGAATTTTAAAACTTTATAGTTGCACCTTATAATTAATTATTAATAAAGTAATCACTTTATTAATAATTAAATAGCATAACTCCACAAATAATCATTATTTCTCAGTTCCGTTTGAACCTGGGAGTTAACCATTGTATCCCCTATGCATCCAACTGCCTTACTAAAAATAGTAAGGGTCCCTCTCTGACATCTGCTGACTTACTATAAATAGTAAGTCCCTTAAAACTGAACCAAAGACCTCCGAATATCACTGCCTCGGAACATAAGAAGGATCTGGAGAGATAAACACTGATAACTGCCACCTGGAGAGATCCATAATGCCCAAACTGCACCCTCTAATCCACAATACTAGCCTACGAGGGTCAATTGATAGGCTAATCCTTCGAACTCTGATGCTCACGAAAAATGGGGACATTACAGTCCGCCCTCCCTGAAATTGCTTGTCCCCAAGCAATCTCCACTGCAAAGAAAACCCACTCCTAGGAAGGCCCAAAAGTAGCACTATGAAATGTCCCAAGCATCTCTAACTGTCTCCTGAAACACCAGCATAAATACAACTGCGCAAGCTATCCCTGGATCCCAAACCCAGAATGAAAATCTGTCATCCTCAGACTTCCGATGCGCTCTACTATCTCCAACTTCACCATGTTGTGAGTGGTGAAGTAACCCAATGGGACCGATCCAATACTTAGTGCCAAACCTATTACCACCTGGATCCCAATACAATCTAAACTCACATCCATCTGTCATGTGAAGGTAAAAACATCTAGAAACATCTGCTACACCAAAACTCTCTTTGTCCTCTGCAAAACCCTCATGGATGTGATAACTAACCAAGCCATCGTGCCTATTTACACCATAGTCACCCTGTAACCATGTACCTGTATGAAAAATCTGCGACATAGAAGTAGCAAGCCCTGTCAAATACATATCAGCATGATGGATAACTAACTGCTGTCCCTGCAAGTAATTCCCCACAAACAACTGAGTCGAGTACTTGCAGCCGCTAATCCCATCTTCTGAAGATGGTGAATACCCATCCCACAACGGATGGTATAATTCCGGAGCCAATCCACACCGATGCATCATCAAATCCTCCATGTGTGGACTAAAGGAGAAGTGATGAACACTCCTCACTATGCAATCAAGATAAAATGCTCCCACCTCTGTCAATGGCTGACCATCATAGTCCTGGGGAAACAAATCAGCATAAGTACAAATCTCCATACTGGATGATGCCCTACATATATCCTGTGACAACGATGGAGTAGTGACGTGATCTGTCACACAATTCTCGAAAAAATCAACTATCTCATCACAAGAGCTCTCAACCAAAACACTCATCCCATCTGAATTAACTGCACCAATATCTGTGATAGATGTAACCACATCCCCACTACAACTCGTAGAGATAAGATCCTCATCAACTGCTTCTGTATGTAACTGCACTATATCTGCAGCTGGTGGGGACTGTGCCAAACTCAATTCCACGGTAAGCTCCTCCAACCGTGACTGTGACTCTTGAAGGGCCAACTGAGCACTCTCCAACGAGTCCATAGTCACCTCAAGCTCATGAGTGAGCTCATCGACCTGCTCCTCCTTTCCCTTCAATGCATCATAACAAATGCAATCCCACTCGAGAAGAAAATCCCTGTCTGCAAGTAGTTTTAGGTAATTTTGTTTCATCATTCCAATTGCTTCTCGAAGTGCATGTATCTTTGCAAGGGAAAAACCACTATCACCGTGCTCATCTGTCAAAGGAGTACTCCAACCATAGGTAGCCAACATCTAACGAGCAACATCAAAATGCTCAATGGTTGTGGCAATCATATTGTCATTCACTTTTATTTGCCCAACCAAATGATGAGGACTCTGTAGCTTATGACCCCCATACGAGTTTTCCGGTTCACAATATGCACTATGATATGAGGCTGATTCGTCATCACTCACTATATGATAAGCAGCATCATGTGTGCTTTCATCCATGCACACCTCAACATCTAAGGTACTGCTGCTATGTACCTCAAAGGATGGCTCAACTGATAAGGTAGAAGCTGCTGATATGATAGTATCTTCACACACTTCCACTTCCAATGCAACTATATCACCATCCAACTCATGATCCTAGGATTCTATGCCAACACTTGAACCTTCTAGCTTGTTTTCTAAGGTCTGGTCTAGAAAATCAGACTCACCATGACATGAAACCTCAAGATACAATGCACCATTAGTACCCAATTCCTGAGTACGTTCATGTAACAACTCAATAGTAGTTTCTTGCACATGTGTAGCCCCTGCTGTCTCGAGCTGATGCATAATATTACTACTGTTGTCATGTAAATCAGATCCGTTATTGGTCACCTTTTCTATGAAATCTTCATGCTTGTCATCCATATTTTGTGTGTCTACATTCAAAGTTTCTTCCATAACATTTTCCGCACTGGCCATGACACCTAACCCGTTGTTATGCTCAAAGAAAAGACTGCTGTTATCAAAATCAGGATTGTTAGCATGACTGATAACAACTTCTTGGGTGCTGAGAGTACCAACATTGTCCTCAAGTTTCATCCTCCTTTCCATTTCCTGTGTATTGATAAGGTTATTTGCATTAGTGTTTGCTTTCTTCTTCTTTGCAAACAAGGAATCCAATTTTTCCGGATGCTGTAGAAGCCTAGTCATACTCTTGTCATAATCCTGAACAGCTTGTGTGAGCTCTGCCATGAGTTCCTGTATAGACTTTTCCTTCTGTGGTAGAGCAGGAAGAAAGGTAGGTAACAGTCTCCCATCTTCAGTTCTATAACGGCTATAGGCAGCCATTGATGTACCCTTTTCTACACCTGCCGTATGTAGCTGATTTCCAATTGAAAACCAAATCCAGCAGACTTGTGCACAACTGATTTTACACCTCTGCTATGCAATACATTTCATCACTGTAATGAGCCTTGCTTGTTTTGTACTAAATTTTCAGTTTCCATGCTTGGACATTTGGTCAAACGGTTTGTCTGCACTCTAATCAACTTGCTGATTGTGGCTGTTTATTATGTTTTCAATGGATTTCATGAGCATACACTAAGTTGTCTAACTTATGCAAATCTGTAGCTACAGGATGATGACATTATGTCAAACAGTTCAATAGCAACCTCCAAATGCCTTATAAAATTGCAATATCCCAACTGATTACAGTCTGCTATCAATAATAACTTACAATTGCAACTCAGACCACCGTATGCAAACTTAATTTTTATAAGCTTGAAGTATTACAATATGTTTGCTTCTATAGACAAAGATCTTCTTACAGACTAACATATATCTAATATGCCAAATGATAAGCAACGGCTAAGATGCTGAATGCTAACTCACAAGGAACCTGGAATGCTAGCAGCGATCCTCAAAGAAATATGCCAAAATGTGGAAGGTGCAACTTCAAATCTTCTTCAAACATTGACTCCTGTAGGCAGCGCCTCTGTTTCTTGATGCAAGACGTCTCAACTCCAACCCAGCATCGAATTTTATCCAACCTCCAGATACAAATCAAATCTGTTATTGTCTTTAGAGGCTACGGCTAACTCCTGTTGAGACTGAAGTGCGGTTGGGAATGCAGTAGCAAAAAGCAACACTTCACATTACCAAATTCTGGCTTATTAATATTTCAATTTGTCTTCTTCTGAATATTTGTCTTTACCAACAACTTCAATTTGTCTTTCTCACAGCAGGAAGAATATACTTAAAATGTGTAAGCACGACTTTATTTATCAGTGTCCCATTCTCATATCCCAAACCCGACCTGGCAATTGTAGCTCCACCAATATGCTCACAGCTCACATTTTGTCTCTAGCTCAAACCCACGATTTTCTTGAAAATCGAATTCTGTATGTTTCTTAATGACGCCAAAGATTTGACTTGAAACGGCTTCCTTTATTTCCTCCACGGCAGCAACGAATACAAGCAGCTCCCGACAATAATAACCAACGCTCCAATAAATCGAACTCCTTTTTTGTCTCTTCTTAGATGACCTGGCGGCTATGTCGGACTCCTTTAGAAATAAATCAGCATTAGTAGACAAGCAGCTCCCGATTTCTTCAGATAATAACTCCCAATTTTGTTATGGCAGCTATAAACACTTATATTTTATTCACCATCAATATGCCACGTCCTTTACTACTTATAAAATCACGTCTTTCTCCTGACTGAAGACGTCTCTTCTCTAAATCGTCTTTTCCTGTGTCTTATCTGATGTCTTTAGCGGACTTGCTCTATCGACACCTGGAAGCAATTCCCGTAGCAATATAATCACCTAGAACATTTATCGGCCCCTTCAGCTAGTGAAATATTCCGAGCCAATTTTTTCGATTTTTTTGAATTTCAAATTACAAAGCAATGCACCCGTTAAGGTTAGAAGATAAACCAAAACGTGCTGAAGCAACTCTAACCAGAATGTACACCAGGATCCCGATGTGGGCAAGGTGTGAGCATTGGTCAGAGGATCTAAAACAAATTGCTTATGCAGGAACTCTAACCAAGAATGGCGCCGATGATGGCGAGCATATGGTCAAAGGATCTTCTACTCTAATTGCTGAAAGGGAACTCGACACCAAGTATGTGCTACCCAATCCAGAATGGAGTGAGGGGCGACCATATGGCGGAGTGTTACAAAGTACAATGCTTGAAAAGAAATGCTGAAAGCTGAAAATACTCAACACCCAGAATGTGCTTGCTAACCCAGAGTGGGAAAGTAGCTACCATAGGGCGGAGATGTAACTATTACAAATAACTTCAAATGAAAGTGAGCATTACAAACAGAATTGAACAAGCTTGATAATTACTGCCAGTACTACTGCCAGTTTACAAATTGATAATCATTCGCCTGTCAAGAGCATAGAAACTGGAAAGATTAGCATTACAACATATTAAGGATTCCCCTTGGCTTGATTCAAGTGCCAAATCAATAACTCTCACAGTGACTGGAATAATACTTCTAATTTTCTCAAATCTGCATTTTGAATTTTAAACCAGCAACCTATGAAATTATTCAAATGCTCATATCTCACTTATAACTCACTCAAATTGCATAAACTCTGATGCACAATACTCCTATTATGATGGCGCTCAAGCTAGAAACTAAACACAGACTTAAAATGCAACTAACAATTAATGCACAAATCCCAAGACAGGCTGAAAAGTACGGCCCAGCTGAGAAAGGCGATTTCTCTTTAAAAATCACAGCCTCCAAATTAAATTCTATAACCTTGGGAATATGATCGGCCCTTACAAACAAGAAGATTAAGACGATACCCAGAAGCAATATTTTTGTCTTTTTTGATTTACGAATAAAAACCTTAATCTGCTATAGCTAAAATGCAACAACTGGAAAATCTAATATGCAAGAATTCTGATCTAGACAGCCACAAGCTGATTATAATGCAAACAAGTAAATGCAAACTCACAAATGAGACTATATCACCACTAGTTGCTGTATTGCAAGCAAGAAGCAATGCCTGAGCTAGGAGGCCTTCATTCCTCGAAGCAGTTCCAGAGCCAAACCGGCAGCGTAGCGATACTATAGACCAAAGATGTGAAATGAGGCTCAAGATCTTCCTTTTATAAATTCCTGTTGACTTCTCAAAACCCTAAAATCCACTTCAAGGTCAAAACCCTAATCCTTTCTCAAAGATGGCGTCCTTTTTCTTCAAAGCTCAATATTGACATTTTAAATAAATTCCATACTTTGATAAATGCGCCCACTTTAAGCTTGCTTTGACTTTGGTAAATAATAAAATAATCTTTAATGAAGGCGCCACCCTCAAAAGACCACTTTTCAAAACAACATGAAGTCAATAGACTAGGCCAAGGGGTCAACGTTAAAATATAATATTAAAACGTGACTTTTTAATTAAATGACTCAACTTATCTCTCCAAATGTGCCCTGAAGCCATTAATGAGCAAGTCAACTGACCAAACTGAAGTAGGAAGTTAACCATGCTGAACCCAACTGAAAAACTGCCAAAAATAGAATTTACTAAAAATAGTAAATTTTTGAAACTGCTAAGAAAGCCGAGACGAACATACCACTGCGAAGCTCTCTGAAAACCCAAAAAGAATCCACACTTGAAACAATCAACTCATAGCCAGAACATCCTTCAAAATAGAAAACCCTAATTTTACCTTCTGACTAGCCTACGGGTCTCCAGAATAGGCCAACAGTCACTGAAAAAGTCAGGCTTGAGACGGGGACATTACAGTCCGCCCTCCCCAAGATTGCTTGTCCTCAAGCAATTGCAAACCTGGATGCTGCAGAACCTCCTCATTTTCCCAAGTTGCATCTTCCAAGGGCAAATTTTTCCACTTCACCAAGTATTCTCGGATTGTTCTTTTCCTCAAAGAACGTTCTCTGAAATCAAGTATCTCCTCTGGAATTAGAACCAACTGTCCTTCTTCATCCAAAGGTGGCAACTGTGATGAAGCAACTACATTATGTCCAAGTACCTTTTTGAGGCGAGACACGTGGAAGACATTGTGTACTCTGCTGTCAGAAGGTAGCTCCAACTCATAAGCTACTGCCCCAACCTTTCTGATGACCTTGAATGGTCCATAGAAGCGAGGTTTGAGCTTCTCAGCTCCACTCTTCTTGAGAGTAGACTGTCTGTAAGGCTGTAATCGGAGATAAACCATATCCCCAACCTCGAAACAACGTTCAACACGCCTCTGATCAGCATACATCTTCTGCTGATTTTGTGCAATCTGCAGATTATCCTTCAATGATTTCATAATGTCTTGACTTTGTTGCAACAAGTCCTTGGCTTGAGGTGCTTTGCTATCACCAAACACCAAATCGGCAAAGCTAGGTGCTTCATACCCATAGAGAACCAAGAAAGGAGACATCTTAATTGACATATGAAATGAAGAATTATAACAATATTCACCAATGTGCAACCACTTAACCCAAACCCTTTGCTGTTCTGACACATAGTTTCTCAAGTAGCCTTCCAACCACTTGTTCACTATTTCAGTTTGTCCATCTATTTGGGGGTGATAACTAGTGCTTGGAGTGAGCACCGTACCACTCATTCTGAAGACCTCTTGCCAAAAAGTGCTTAGGAACTTGCTGTCCCTATCACTCACAATGTTCTTTGGCAAACCATGCAGCCTAAACACCTCACGAAAAAACAGATCTGCAACTTGGGCTGCTGAAAACGAGCTGGTAATGGCAAAGAAGTGAGCAAATTTGGTTAGCCTATCCACTACCACATAAATACAATCCTTCCCTTGGGCCTTGGGCAACCCTGTGATGAAATCCATTGAGATGCTTTCCCATTTTTGATTGGGAATAGGAAGTGGTTGCAGCAACCCCGCTGGTAGTGTATGCTCATTCTTATTCATTTGACAAACAGGACACTCCTGAATGTAGCGTTGTACTTCTCCTTTCAATCCTTTCCAAGAAAACCTTTCTCGGATCTGCCTGTATGTCTTGAAAAAACCTTGGTGACCAGCAACCAGAATATCATGAAATGTCAAAAGAATCTTCTTCTTAAGCTTAGAATCAGCCACCAGAAAGATTCTCCCCTTATAGTGTATCAATCCCTCAATCACCTTGTACCTTTCATCCTGAAAAGTACCCTCAATAATGCTGGTTGCAAACTGATTTTTGGCATAATCAGCAAGCAACATGTCCCTCCAATCTGCAGTAAGCTCACACAATGAGCTAAGATGGGGTCTCCTGGATAGAGCATCTGCCACAATATTATTTTTCCCTTTGACATACTCAATGTCAAAATCGTAAGCTTGTAGCTTACTCACCCACTTCTGCTGTCTCTCATTCAAGTCCTTCTGATGCATGAAGTGCTTGAGACTGTTGTGATCAGTCTTGACCACGAATTTACTCCCCACCAGATATTGTCTGAACTTGGCTAATGCATGCATGATTGCAAGCATTTCTTTGTCATAGATAGAATAGGTCCTTTCAACCCCTCTTAATTTTCTGCTTTCAAATACAATTGGATGCTTATCTTGCATCAAAACAGCCCCAATACCTTCCCCTGATGCATCACACTGTAACTCGAAAGGTTTGGAGAAATCTGGTATGGCCAATATGGGACAAGAACTCATGATTTTCTTGAACTTGTCAAACACATTTTGAGCCTTTTCTGACCACATGAAAGCCCCCTTTTTAGTGAGGTCAGTAAGAGGAGCAGCACTTTGAGAATACCCCTTTACAAACCTTCTGTAGAAGCCACAAAGACCCAAGAATCCCTTCAAATGAGTCAAATTTTCTGGAGGTGGCCAATCTACTATAGCCTTGATCTTTTCTGGATCAACCTTCACCCCTTCAGCGCTGATTATATGGCCAAGGTAGAGCAGCTCCTTCATTCCAAATTCACATTTGGACTCTTTTGCAAACAAACTTTCTGATTCAAGAATGCTAAGCACTTCCTCCAAGTGCTTGAGGTGTTCTTCCCACGTCTTGCTGAAGATGAGAATATCATCAAAGAAAATTAACACAAATTTCCTCAACTGTTTCTGGAAAACTCGGTTCATGCAAGACTGGAAGGTGGCTGGAGCATTAGTCAAGCCAAAGGGCATGACTAGGAACTCAAAATGACCATAGTGGCACCTGAATGCCGTCTTCTCAACATCTGAACCTCTCATCCGGATTTGATAGTAACCCGACCTCAAATCAATTTTTGAGAAGAATTTAGCACCATGTAGCTCATCAATGAGCTCATCAATCCGAGGAATAGGATACCGATTCTTTATTGTGCTTTGATTCAAGGCACGATAATCCACACACATGCGGATGGTGCCGTCCTTCTTCTTCACAAGAACCACAGCTGAAGCAAAGGGGCTCTTGCTAGGGCGAATGAAGCCCATCTCCAGAAGTTCCTTTATGTTCTTCTCAATTTCATCCTTCTGCTTCTTAGGATATCGGTAAGGAGTTGTGATGACTGGTTTGGCCCCTTCTTTGAGCTCAATGACATGCTCAGCTCCTCTTTCAGGTGGTGGCCCAGGAGGTAGATCAGCAAACACCTTACTCCTCTTGGTGAGTATAGACTGAATATCTGGAGGGTATTCCCTCTTGGTCTCAACTGGACTAGCTGGAAGAACCATGCATTCCGCAGCCCACTCCACTTGGTCATGTCTAATCAGCCTCTCCATCCTTTTGAATGAAACTATACGAGGGCCACCATTGGACATTCCTCTCAAAACAACCCTCTTGCCATCAGATTGGAACTTGAGCTCCATTGTTTGTAGGTTGAGAGAGATTTCACCAAGTGAACGTAACCATTGTATGCCAAGAACTGCATCTGTGTCACCAATAGTAACCACATAGAAGTCATCTTTGACTTCATAGTTTCCCAACTGCAAGGACATGTTAGGAACTCTCCGTGTGCAGGAAATGTGAAACCCATCAGCCACCATGACTTTGAAGCCTTCAAATTCTTCAGTTTTGAGACCTCTCTTTGCAACCACACCATCAATGAAGTTATGCGTTGCACTAGTATCAATTAATGCACAATACGATGACCTCCAACTCCACCACGAACCTTGAAAGATTCGTTCTTTTGGAAACTAGAGAGTTGGGCAATAGGGCCCCCAACTCCTTGCTCATGATCGGACTCTTCTGTGGCTCTTTCATCTTCGCTGTCCCCAAAATAAGACTGCTGATCAGACATATCAGATGCTGATTCATAATCAGAATAGGTTCCCATTTGATTATAACGCCCTCTTCCAGGACATCTATGGCCTTTAGTCCAAGGCTCTAAACATGTGTAACACTTGCCCTCCTTTCTGAGTTGTTCACGTTGCTCTTCAGTCAACTTAGGTGGGAACTTCTTGTGCTGATTAGAAGAATGTCTCTTATCCTTCTTATGGCCAAAAGGCTTAGGCGGAAATTTAGGCCTATGTGATGTCCCCTCGCTAGACAGTTCTCGAGAACAGAGCGTTAGCCCTTTATTGGACCCTTGTGGGCTAGCCAGTTTGGATAGAGGGTCAGTGGTGCATTTTTGGAGAGTTTGTTTGTTCGTGTTTTCAGTGGACAGTGTTTAGATCACAGTGAGCGTTGGCATTCCAGAAGTTCATCGCTTCTGACGGCACGAGATTATCCTGAGATTTGAGCATTTTACGGGATTTTAAGTGATTTAAGTTAATTTATTAACTTAAAACGGTCTTTTTAATAAAGTCACATTGACTTTATTTATATTTTTATATCACTTAAATGTCAAAAGGAGGATTATAATATTTTAATGACTTTAAATATTATAAAGGTGCGCCCAACTATTGAAAAGGAATATATTAAAATGTTATAATATTTTAAAACCCTAAAAAGGGCGTATCCTCATGGAAATGCGTGCTTTTGCTTAAAGAGGCATTTTGGCAATTGAAACTCATATCATTTTGACCATTTCTCTTTGCCTTGTGCAACTTTTCTCTGAGCATTCTCCTGAGAGCAGGGTTTGATCATTGTGTCCATTGGAGAACGGAAAACTCTTCAATGTTGAGTACGTTTGAGGCTGTGAGAGATCAGCTGAATCCGTACAGTTGAGGGCTTCACACAGAAGTTCTACAGATTTGCAGACAGAGCTTTATTTATGCAGTTATTTGTGCTTGATAATAACTGAGGGTTCTTGGTGGCGTACTTCTTGCTTCAGGGATTCTTCTTTCAGAGATTCATTTCCTTCTTGTTCATGGCCGTACGGCCTACCTTGGTTTTTGTGCCTTGAGAAAGGCGTGTGAAGCAGTTAAGGAAAACGCCTTCTTTTTGAGAGGGTTTTGGCATCCATCATGGGCGGCTAGCTATTTCAGTGCTTTGTGACTTGTTTCTCAGCAGGAGAAACCACTTCTGGAGGATTGGCGGCCTACAAGCTGATTTTCACCTGTTTCCGGCTGTAGATTTGGCTATTGCTTTATATAAAATAACTGGAGTATTTCGGGTATGTCTGTTATGCATATTCTAATTGTCTCAGTATAATAATAGCTTCTGTATTTCCAATTTGTTAATTTTTGCTTTAAATTTCATCTTATGAGCAAAAATATGCTGCGCCCCTCTCTCTTCTGTCTACTAAGATTTCTAAAAACTCTAAAAACACACTTTAAAGACTTAAGAAAAGAGGGTTATGAACTGAGAGCCAGTAGGGCTCATCATGCCTAGGGGCTGATAACTCCATACTATGAGCCTTCTTGATTGCCTCATCAAGACTTGGTGGATCGAAAGCTTTAACCCACCCTTTCAAGGGTTCAACCAAACCTTCAGAAAACAACACAACCAATCTTCTTTCGGTGATGTTGGGCACCATCACAGAAAGCCTCTGGAAATCAGCAATGTAAGAATCCAAGGAGCTATGCTGTTTCAGTTGTGCAAGCTCACGAAATCTTACTTCGGGATCCTTAGTGTCGAACCTTTCAATCAGCTTGTTGGTGAATTCTCCATAGGTTCGGATAAGGTTATGGCCAAGTGTGACCAAACCATGGTACCACCATTCATGGGCAGCTCCCTCTAAGTGAAGTGTTGCAAACTTGATGGCATCTTCTTCTGGCATGGGACGAAGTGAAAGGTAGTTGTCTAACTTCTGAACCCACGATCTTGCTGAACACTTATCACTTCCATCGAAGTGAGCCAATGTTACCTTCCCTAAGGCTTGATGAAAATCAGTTCTAGGAGCCATGTAAGCTCGGTTATCAGCTCTTCCTCCATTTCTTCTGTTTCTCTGGTTCAAGAATTGATCAAAGGACCATTGGTCTCTAAGATCAGGAGGTAGGGTGGTGTACTCCATGTAGGCTTGCCTAGCATCGTCTACCAAGGGAACGGTAGCTTCAACTTGCTGTTCTTCCCTGGGAGTGAATGTAGGGAAAAGCGGTCTAGAGGCTGATCCGCTAGAGATGGCATCATGCTGTCCGATAGTTCTACTTCCTCCATTACCATTGTTCCCATGGTTCCCATTGTTCCCATTGACTCCACTGCTTTCTCCTGTAGCATTGTTTTGATTAGGAACGAGGTTCTGAGGAGTTTGCTGGTCCATTCGAGCAAGTAATCTAGACATCAACTCAATCATTCCATCAAACTTCTTTTCCATCCTTGCTTCCTTCTCCTCCATGGCCTGCCTGAGATTGTCTGACATATTCTCAACTGTTTTACCCTTATCCACTGCTGTTTTTGTTTCTCTCAAAGCTTCTGAAAGAGTATCTGCTTCTGGCACTGGCGGAAACTGTGTCTGTTGTCTTCTGGCCTGACCTCTGGTGTAGTATCTGCAATCACTGTCACTCATCTGACCACTGAATCACTGTGGGGCACAGGTTGGCAGAATCATGGCTCTGATACCACTGTAATGAACCGGACCAATTTTTTTTTTATTTTTCACAAATGATTACAATGCAACACGCTCCCGTTAAGGTTAGCATAAACCAAAACGATGCGGAAAGTAACTCTAACCAGAATGTACACCAGGATCCCGATGTGGGCAAGGTGTGAGCATTGGTCAGAGGATCTCAAAGGAAAATGCTGAACAAGAACTCTAACCAAGAGATGCGCCGGTGAACGACGAGCATACGGTCAGAGGATCCCTATCTAATGCAATACTGAAAAATCAGCTCAACACCAAGTATGTGCTACTCAATCCGTGATGGATAAGAGGCGACCATATGGCGGAGATTAAGGAAATTACAATGCAAAACAAGTAAATAGGCGGCAAGCCAGCCTCTTCCACTTATTCAGTGGGAAGATACAAACATTGAAATTGCAAGAATATTAAAGATGCTGACAGTACTACTGTTCAGCTTACAATATATGAAGAATGCCTGCAATATCAGAAATTTAGAAGCCTTTAATCAAAGCAATGTTAATTGAATCTTCCACAAAGATCTCCAAGGCTTTTTAACACCATCTCAGCTCTAAAACCCGCCCAAAATATAGACTGATATGACTGTAACAAGGTCTGAAACTGACAATCAGCAACACAGAAATCTAATTGAAATGATCACAGCTCACCCAATACTCAACCGAATGATCCCAAACAAAATGCCATAGCTTCCTATAACCAGGGCGACCAAGTGAGACCCAAGAAACAGACCCAATCTGCAATATTTTATTTTCTCACGAATCCCAATGCAAGTACAAAGGTACGGCCCAAGAGAAAGGGCGATTTTCTTCTATAAAAAACAGCACTTCATTAAAAATTATGAAACTCTACAAAAGTTGGCGCCTTCCCTAGACAAATGCAAATGTGAAGTACCCAGAATGCAATCTTTTTGTATTTTTGAAATATGAGTGAAAATGATTATCAGCAATGAACTCAGCAACTACTGAAATAACATGAAAATGCATCTAAATGAACTACAATGCCAAAACAACCCAATTACAAGCTAACCTCTCAACTAGTTGCTATCTTTCAAGCAAGAAGATGAGCCAATGCTAGGAGGTGTGCTTTCCTCGAAGCGAGTGCCTGAATACAATCCAGCAGCATAACGGTGTAGTAGACAAAAGATCCCAAATGAAGAGCTGAGGCCTGATTAAATAGACGAGAGAGAAACATCTAGAAGCTTCCAGAGGGCGCCCAAACCCTAATTTCAAATTCACCTTTTCCCTCCAAAAGATGGCGTCCTTTTTCATCAATAAAATATTTCACTTTTTAAAATAAAATCAATCTCTCAAAAAGGCGTCCCTTTTCTTAGTCACAATATTTGACATTAAAATATAATTTATCTCCTTATGACGCCTTGACCCTCAAAAGTCCCCTTTTTAAAAACAACATAAAGTTGTACTGCTAGGCAAGGGGGTATAATATTAAAATAATAATATTGTAATGAAAATACTTATCTCTCCAAGAAAAATGCGCCCAAGGCCAAGAACTGAAGTGCCAGCTGAAACAACTGAAGAAGAGGTCCAACTGAACTGAACCCAAACTGTCCACTACCAAAAATAGGATTTACTAAAAATAGTAAATTCGCGAAGTTGCCCGGAATGCCAAACTGAACACACCACTGCGAAGCTCTCTGAAAACCCAAAAAGAATCCGCAATCAGAATCCCAAACTCCAAGCAACAACCTCCTCAAAACTAGGAAACCCTAATTTCACCATCCGCATAGCCTACGGGTCTCCGGAATAGGCCAACGGTCAACTGAAACGATCACCGCTGAGAAGGGGACATTACACCATGACTGAGAGTCTCTGAAACTCAACTATGTAGGCATCAACTGTGCCATACTGCCTTAATTGTGCCAATTCTCTGAAATGAATTTCAGGATCCTTTTTCTCAAGTCTCTCGATGAGCCTCGTGGTGAATTCATCATAAGTTGTGATAGACCCATGACCCAAAGTAACTAGGCCATGGTACCACCACTCATGCGCCACCCCATCAAGGTGTAGCGTACCAAACTTGATCGCCTCTTCTTCTACCATGGGTCTGAGAGCTAGATAGTTATCCAGCTTCTGTATCCAAGCTCGGGCTGAACTGTTATCACTCCCGTCAAAGTGTGGAAGTATAACCTTGTTAACAGCTTGATACAAGTCTCCTTGAGTTGATGGTCTTCTTTGATCATAATGTCTACCCTGTCCTTTATTTTTCCTTTTATGATCCATGAAGTCATTGTAGGACATATCCATCTTGATGTCGACAGGTAAAGAATCATACTCTGCACGACCAAGTCTCAACTGCTCCACGAATGAAGCATTCTCTTCAGGATCTGGCTGAGTGTTAACAGGTGCCACGAAGGTGGGTTTGAAGGGCCTGGCTGAGACATAAGTGTTGTTTGAAGTATGCTGAGCAGCATGTCCATCATGCTGGTTGGAAGCACTGTGCTCTCCTCTATGCCCAGTGTTGTTCTGTGGAATGGTGTTCTGTCCCACTTTTCCCATCATGAGCGATACCATGTCCATCAAGGCATCCATCTTTCTTTCGAATCTCTTTCCGGGACTCAATGATCTTTCTCTCCCTTTCCCACTGTCATCTCTGTTGTTGGTAAGCCTCTCGTTACCCCCAACTGATCTCTCACCCTCTGCCATGTCTGTTTCCTGAGAAGACTCCCAATGAGCCCTCAAGACTTCTGAAGCTGTCTGACCTTCTGGAGCCTGATAGGGCTGGAACTGTTTTCCAACCTTCTTGTCTTCCCTTGCAATATACCTCTTTTCTCTGTCACTCATAGACAGATTGTTCACAGGATGGCAAGATCTTGGCTCTGATACCACTGAATTTTCGATTTTTTTGAATTTCAAATTACAAAGCAATGCACCCGTTAAGGTTAGAAGATAAACCAAAACGTGCTGAAGCAACTCTAACCAGAATGTACACCAGGATCCCGATGTGGGCAAGGTGTGAGCATTGGTCAGAGGATCTAAAACAAATTGCTTATGCAGGAACTCTAACCAAGAATGGCGCCGATGATGGCGAGCATATGGTCAAAGGATCTTCTACTCTAATTGCTGAAAGGGAACTCGACACCAAGTATGTGCTACCCAATCCAGAATGGAGTGAGGGGCGACCATATGGCGGAGTGTTACAAAGTACAATGCTTGAAAAGAAATGCTGAAAGCTGAAAATACTCAACACCCAGAATGTGCTTGCTAACCCAGAGTGGGAAAGTAGCTACCATAGGGCGGAGATGTAACTATTACAAATAACTTCAAATGAAAGTGAGCATTACAAACAGAATTGAACAAGCTTGATAATTACTGCCAGTACTACTGCCAGTTTACAAATTGATAATCATTCGCCTGTCAAGAGCATAGAAACTGGAAAGATTAGCATTACAACATATTAAGGATTCCCCTTGGCTTGATTCAAGTGCCAAATCAATAACTCTCACAGTGACTGGAATAATACTTCTGATTTTCTCAAATCTGCATTTTGAATTTTAAACCAGCAACCTATGAAATTATTCAAATGCTCATATCTCACTTATAACTCACTCAAATTGCATAAACTCTGATGCACAATACTCCTATTATGATGGCGCTCAAGCTAGAAACTAAACACAGACTTAAAATGCAACTAACAATTAATGCACAAATCCCAAGACAGGCTGAAAAGTACGGCCCAGCTGAGAAAGGCGATTTCTCTTTAAAAATCACAGCCTCCAAATTAAATTCTATAACCTTGGGAATATGATCGGCCCTTACAAACAAGAAGATTAAGACGATACCCAGAAGCAATATTTTTGTCTTTTTTGATTTACGAATAAAAACCTTAATCTGCTATAGCTAAAATGCAACAACTGGAAAATCTAATATGCAAGAATTCTGATCTAGACAGCCACAAGCTGATTATAATGCAAACAAGTAAATGCAAACTCACAAATGAGACTATATCACCACTAGTTGCTGTATTGCAAGCAAGAAGCAATGCCGAGCTAGGAGGCCTTCATTCCTCGAAGCAGTTCCAGAGCCAAACCGGCAGCGTAGCGATACTATAGACCAAAGATGTGAAATGAGGCTCAAGATCTTCCTTTTATAAATTCCTGTTGACTTCTCAAAACCCTAAAATCCACTTCAAGGTCAAAACCCTAATCCTTTCTCAAAGATGGCGTCCTTTTTCTTCAAAGCTCAATATTGACATTTTAAATAAATTCCATACTTTGATAAATGCGCCCACTTTAAGCTTGCTTTGACTTTGTTAAATAATAAAATAATCTTTAATGAAGGCGCCACCCTCAAAAGACCACTTTTCAAAACAACATGAAGTCAATAGACTAGGCCAAGGGGTCAACGTTAAAATATAATATTAAAACGTGACTTTTTAATTAAATGACTCAACTTATCTCTCCAAATGTGCCCTGAAGCCATTAATGAGCAAGTCAACTGACCAAACTGAAGTAGGAAGTCAACCATGCTGAACCCAACTGAAAAACTGCCAAAAATAGAATTTACTAAAAATAGTAAATTCTTGAAACTGCTCAGAAAGCCGAGACGAACATACCACTGCGAAGCTCTCTGAAAACCCAGAAAGAATCTGCACTTGAAACAATCAACTCATAGCCAGAACATCCTTCAAAATAGGAAACCCTAATTTTACCTTCCGACTAGCCTACGGGTCTCCAGAATAGGCCAACGGTCACTGAAAAAGTCAGGCTTGAGACGGGGACATTACAGCTAGCCAGGATTTGATAAGAATCTACCACAATAATATTTCACTAAAATATTAAGCAATTTCTTATGGAAGTATGGTGCTGAGGACCAAGGACGGCATTTAGAAATTCACGGAAAAATGATTCTTATTACAATCGGTCGACTGCTAGTCAAACCATTTGTCCTTTTCACCATTCGATAACTAGTCTCTGGTCTCCTTATGAAATACGTCTCCTTCAGAAATGTCGGCCACTTCAGAAAATGAATTATTTAATATAACTTGGCTCCAAACTTTTCAATTTCGTCTTTTTCTGGAAACCTTAATTTTTGTCTTTTACGGCTTCTGACATCTATCGTGGCTCAGAAAAACCACGATTTCTTTCGATTGAAAATTTGACTTAATTGAATTCAAATATAATACGATTTCATCTAATTTATATTTCTGCAAATACTCTCAAATAAATTCTAATATCAAATCAAAATAAATCTGAGATTCATCAAACCCTAAATTTTGAGATTTTTCCTTGAAATTAATTTCTTTTCGAAAAACGAACAGGATGGCAGGAAAACCGCTCTGATACCACTGTAAGAGACCTGTCCGTCTCTAACCTTCGGAAACTGACTAGGGTTTATAATTTTTATATTTTCTCAATTTTTTACCAGGCAAGAAAGATGCATGTAAGAGAAATAACAATTTCTAAAAGAAACATAGATAAATGCTGAAAATCAAAGCTTTATTGATATTGCATTATTTCTAAAAGCTTTACAAAAATACCTGGAAATAATCTTCAAAACTGGAAAAGATGTTGAAACTCTTGTTTTGGATCTCTACTGCAAATCTGATGAAGCGCAATGTTGACTTCAAAATGAAGCCAATCCACGGGCAACCCTTCAGAAGATCTTTCACAACCTCAGTTATGCCAATCATTGAGAGTCTTCGTTCCCAATGATCAAGAATTCTGAAAACCCTAGGTTTCCAGCCTCAAGAGCCAAGCTCTCCAGAAACACAAATCCAATATATGAAATGATCCAATGATCCCTTCCTTTACTTTTCAATGGCCTTTATATAATTCTCCAATTAGGTCGAACCCTTCTAGAAGTCTCTTTAATTTATTTAAAATGATATTTAATATTTCCCTTTCACTTTAATAAAGTGAATTTTAAAACTTTATAGTTGCACCTTATAATTAATTATTAATAAAGTAATCACTTTATTAATAATTAAATAGCATAACTCCACAAATAATCATTATTTCTCAGTTTCGTTTGAACCTGGGAGTTAACCATTGTATCCCCTATGCATCCAACTGCCTTACTAAAAATAGTAAGGGTCCCTCTCTGACATCTGCTGACTTACTATAAATAGTAAGTCCCTTAAAACTGAACCAGAGACCTCTGAATATCACTGCCTCGGAACATAAGAAGGATCTGGAGAGATAAACACTGATAACTGCCACCTGGAGAGATCCATAACGCCCAAACTGCACCCTCTAATCCACCATACTAGCCTACGAGGGTCAACTGATAGGCTAATCCTTCGAACTCTGATGCTCACGAAAAATGGGGACATTACAGTTTCAACTTTGCCACCTCCTTAAAATGAAGTTCCAATTCCTTCTTGTCAAACCTTTCTATGAGTCTCCCAATAAACTCAATATAAGAAGTAATCTGAGCATGCCCCATTATGATCATCCCACGATGCCACCACTTATGTGCAACTCCATCCAGGTGCATAGCAGCATTTTTATGGATTATTCTTCAGGCATGGGGTTTTGATTGAACTATGTGTCCACCCTCTGAACCCATGCTCTTGCTGAAATCTCACCAGACCGATCAAAATAAAGAAGGCTAAGGTTTCCAACTTTCTTTCGTAAGTCATTATGATGTTCTCTATTGCCCATTTTGGGTGTATGCCTCATCCTAAGATCTATATAATCCCAAAGTGATATGTCATGTTGGAAACCATGGCTTGCATCCAACCAATCATGTATAAATTGATCCTGCAACTTAACTAAGGTAAGCTCTTGATTGGGTTGTGCTTCTACTCTTGGTGGAAATATAGGCATAAGAAGCCTAGCCAAGGCTGCTCCATTCTATTGATTGGCTTCTCTTCGCTGTCCCACAACATTATCTTGCCCCAAACGATCCAATCTATGTACCAATTGTGCAAGTTGCTGATTAATCTCTTAAGCATGTTGGGCTGCTCTTTCTTGCCCTCTAACCAATGCATCAAGGAGTAAAATCATCCTATATGGTGGTGCATTCTATCTCTCAACTTCTTCTCTTCTTTCACCCATATATTTTCTGAACTTGATGATTCAACTGAAAGAGAATCTGAATGCTGTCCCTCTTCCTCAAAAGGCCCATGTTCCCACCAATCCTCTTCTTTTTTCCTCAATCTTCCTCGATACCTTCTTTCACAGTCACTAATGCTCATAGATATGTTTTACCCACTGGTTGGTAGGATGAATTGCGCTCTGATACCACTATAATATAAGACCCCAATTTTTTTTCAAAATTTTTGATGTTCTGTTTTGCTGTTTGATTTTTTTGTTGTGTATGTTTTTTCTTGGTATTTCATATGCCATACATCATTTTGACATGCCAATAGAGAGATAATAATATGCAGATGAAAACATATAAAAACTAGCTTGAAAAACCAACACTTTCAGACTTAAATGCTCATAATACAATATCAAAAAATTTACAGTCATTCCAATTCATTAGAAACTCAGAATATTCATTTTCAGACCTGATTATAAGCTCCCTAACAGCAGATTTTTAAAGCTTCTTTGCCACGTCCCAACTCCCAAGAATAAGGTCTTCAAATCGATGCAAAGCAGAGCCAAAGACTCCCTACAACAGCTGCTACAAAGTCTGAAACACACTCACAGAAATGGCCAACCAGAATAGTGAACACACCCAAGAAAGGGCACACCCAGCCAGGGGGGCAACTTGGCTTATTAAATCAATGCTTGTTTCAAAAATACCAAGTGACATATCAATGGAAACGCCTTGAGGAGGAGCATACTCAAAATTAATACCCACAAAATCATCTCAAAACCCTGATGACTTATGAGCAAATCTTTACCATCAGACCCAGTCGCCTAGGTACCCAGAAATTGGTGAAACCACTCCAAAACTCATCATAAAATCACACCAAAATGAGAGGAAACAATTGCAATCCAAAACCCAACTGAAACTCATCAAAAATGCTAAAAGATCTTCATCCTAAATGACTGAAAACTGTAACTTGAAGCTCCAAATGTGATTTCTAGATGAAACCACTCTTCCACCAGCTAGGGCAGGTCTTGCACTACCGAAACCAGTCCAAGATGTCAAGGGTTTTCATCCTCAACACTCACTTTCAAACCTCCTGGCAAAAAACCAGCAGCATCTCCTTATGCAACCAAAATCATTCATACTAAATGAGAGTCAAACTCATATTTATAAAGTGGGGGAAGGATTAGGGCAACTTGCATTTGATTTGAATATATTTCCCTCTCATTTCACTTTATGAAATGTTATGAAATTACCCCAAGAGGGGCGTCCAACCTTTTGCCTCCAAAATTCCACTTTTGATTTTTAATTTAAAATTGACTTTTAGCCCAAACTAGGCGTCCCACCTTATGAGGCATAACATTATCCTTTAAAAATGATAAATAAACTTTTTTTCTAGGCATCCATTTGAAATACATGGCCCCTCTTTTAAAACAACGTTGTGCAACTAGGCCAAGGGGTATGCTCATAAGGAAATTATTTGCACTTTTGTAGCCTTCTAAAACGACTTAAAGCTATCACTTAGGCACCAAGGTACTTTTTAATGTCCCCTCCACCCCTCAACTTAAAATTATAAAGTAACTTTATTTTAATTCACTTTTGGAAGAGAACTAATATTTAAATATTCCAACCTTAGCAACTAAGAGCCTCAACTAAAATAATGTTGTTGAGAGAGCTTGACCAGGTCCAGCTTCTAAAAATAGACTTACTATTTTTAACAAGTCCTAAAAATAGTAAAAACACCAAAGACTCAAGCTAGAAAGACGATAGATATGCCAAAGAGCTTACTGTGAACAGTAAGCATTGGATTAGTCCCCAACTAAAAGTAGAAAGCCACGCCTGAACACCAAAAAAACCCCACAGAAAAGACTAGCACAAGGCATGAAAGCTCATCGGACAACTTCCACACATTGCCCAAACAGGAAACCCTACACTGCTCTACCTGCCGGAATAGTTACTAAACATAGCACTTATTTAAAATAGTGTGTAAGAACCAGACTAATCCAAAAGAGGACATCGAAAATGGGGACATTACATGGGGAATGTCTAGACTAGGCCACACCATAGCAGCATGGCTTATGTGCCCAATATCCTTAAGACCCTTTGATTTGAACTTCTTCTTATACCCATTTGTAACCAACAAATTTTCTTCCAACAAGCAAATTATAATTTTCAGCCTCAAGAACTATGGAAATATTACATCCACCACTTACAATGCTTGTATACAACTTGAATAGAGTCCCAATATGAACAGCTTGTTGGAAATACTGTTGTCATTGATGTCAAAGGAGAGAAGAGAAAAGTCGTTTCCATCATATTTCTGTTGTCAAAGGAGGTTCAATGTAGAGGATATATGCTAAGAAGAGTTAAGCAAAAAACAAAAATATTTATTGTATTTTAAAGTTAAAATGGGCCAACCCAAATTGCCTTATATTGGCCCCCAAATTATGGTGCCCATGTTGGGTGAAATCACCCTTCTTTGATATGGGTCGACCATACATGGTGTGTCGCCCCCTTTGGGGGAGTTAAAAATTTAAATTATTATTTTTTATTTTGGGCCAAACCGTCTTGGAAGGATCAACCCTCTTGGAAGAGTCACCCCTCTTGGGTGAAGAGGAGTAAGGGGGATATAAATAGAAAATGTGATGGGAAAAGATAAGCAAGCAATTAATGTAATATCTTTCTAATTCAAGCAGATTTTTGAAGGAGAAAATATATGTGAAGAAGTTGCAAGCAGATTTTATGAAGGAGATTCAAATGATCATCATCCATTGAAGAAGCAATATTCAAAAAGGAGAAATTTTTGTTCATTTGGAGATTGGTGTCTCTCAATAGAAGAGATTGGTGTCTCTTGCTAAGTTGGTGCTTAGTAGTGGGGATTGGTGTCTCCAATGGGTTGGTGCCTACAAAGATTTGTAAATGAATTTTTATTTTTGTGGCTGAATTTGGACAGTAGATCCAAGCAGTCTTCCTTTGTGGTTTTCTCTCGAAAGAGTTTCCACATAAATTTTGTGTTCCCTAGTTGTTAGATCTTATGTGATTCTTTATTGTGGTTGTTGATTTTTAATAAGTGAAAAATTGTCTTATACAGATTCACTCCCCTCTCAATATAAGTATCACAACTCTCACCAAGACCATTGCTCCTCCAACCATCTTGCAGTTAGCTTTGTTAAAGATTATCTACACACCTATATCATTCATTTTACTCAAGGATATCAAATTTCTTCCTAAACCTAGAATATAAAAAACTCTAGGGAGTGACTTGACCCTTCAAAATCTCTTTGACCTTATCATAGCAAAAAGATCTTATGACTTGAGTTATCACCTAAGAAGACATCACTTCCATTATAACTTTCATATTCAAAAAATCATTCCTTGTTATTCTTCTTAACCCTTCATTGCCTTTTAAAATGTCCAGATTTACTATAATTCTAACCTTATTTTTTAAAGCTTCCAAGAGACGTACCTTTAGAACTTGATTGTCTATGTAATAACCACCCCTGATTTTTTTCTTGTTTGTTTACTGAGTATGATGTAGATTGCAGATCCGTTTTGTTTCAAGGTTCCATTCAACATGTGTGGCATTTATAAAAATAACATTCCATTGAAAGGAAATGACATGGACTTGCAACATATCATATTGAACCATTACAAATCATCTTAGCATATAATAATAATTCAAATCAGACTAAAAAAATACATATCAAACCTGACTACAGTCATATAAGGTCCCTTCCACTCTCATACATTTAGCAGCAAACACATACAACTCCTCATGGAAGACTAGGCCAACATTCAACTGAGAAAAGACACCATTAACACGCTGTTGCAAACCTCTGTAAGTTGTTGTTCTCAGAAGGAAGTCTGAAAATGCAAACCCCCAAAATGGTATGGCTCCCTAGGAGGGGCGATCAACTCTAGTAAATTAATCCCTCACCAAACAATACAAATGAGGGCTCAAAATGAGGCATCCAGCTGCAAGGAATCCATAGAAACAACACCCAGAATGATGCACTTCCCACATACGGAGTTACAAACAGATTTATATTTCTAGCCACTCTGAAAATGTACTTTTCCAGAACTCAGAAAAAGTGTATCAAACCTCTGAAAATGTAATCAAACAGCTCCAAACACACTCCCAAAAGATGCAAACCATTTATCAAACCAAAATCTTTGATCCCAACTCAAAATACAGAAAATATCTTCATTCTAACACAACCAAAATGATGAATATCATTAAATCTATGAATGCAAAGGTGATCCCTAAAGTAGAATCACCCCAACCAGCTAGGGTGGATCTCTCACCACCAAAACCAACAACTAGAGATGAGGGTTTTCGTCCTCAACCAGCAATATACAAATCCTAAAGAAAATCCAGCAAAGTTCCCTAAGTTGCCAAAGTTCTCATATGCAAATGAGAGCTCAAACTCATATTTATAAAGTGAGGGAAAAGTTAGGGCAGCTTGCATTTGAATTTGAATGTTTTTTCCCTCTCATTTCACTTTATGAAATGACATGAAATTACCCCAAGAGGGGCGTCTAACTTTATGCCTCCAAAATTTCACTTTTAATATTTTATTTACCTTATAAGGCATAACATTAGCCTTAAAAAATGATAAATAAACTCCTTTTTAGGCACCACACAAGATAAAACATTGGCCCCTTTTTAAAAACAACTTTGCTCTACTAGGCCAAGGGGTCTTTAATAACTTAATAACATAAGTCATAAAATACCCTTTTGAAGACTTAAGAGAATAATATCCCAGAACATTAGAACTCACCAAACTACAAATGCAAAGCACTGCCCAAATTGGAAACCCTGCACTACATTGCTGCCAAGACCAATTTCCCAAAATAGCACTTACTAAAAATAGTAAGTGTGTCCAAACACCAAACTGGCCCAAACTGAGATACCCTGAAACTTACTAAAAAATAGTCATTGCTAAAAATAGCAATACTACCCACCACTGAGCAAAGAAAACCCAAAAAGATCTCTAGCGACATCAATATACTCCTCTGAATATGTAGACATAGATCCCGAAAGATAGCACCAACTGTCAAATGAGGAAACCCTAAAAAATGGGACATTACAGTCTATCTCTTGATTTGTTCTTGCCTTTGCTATGAGAATAAACTCTTATAAATAGGACATTCTTTGTAACATCTTCCATAGATTTATGCCTCATTTCTTCTAATCAAAAGGGCTGCAACTACCTCTTGAAGGGTTAACTTAGTTGAGTTACTACTAATGGCCATAACAAGATTATTCCACAAATTAGGCAAACATAACAAAGTAACACATTTATCTGCTTCATCCATCTTAAAATCAACAAAGGCTAATTGGTTTACCACAAAATTGAACCCATTCAAATAATCCATAAAAGTCACCAACAATCATTCTAAGAGAATACAACTTTCAAAAAGAAAGTTTAACTACAGACTTTGTCTAATACAAAGACCATAGCTTATCCCATAGTTCCTTGGTGGTGGCTTCTCTTGAGACATTCAACAACATTGAATCTAAAAGGGAAAATCATATTAAACTTCTTGTTTTTCTATCAATCGTTGTTGTAATGTCCCCATTTTCGGGTTCTATTATAGTGCAGTTGGCGCTAACTTTTTGGGTTTATGTCATCCTGATCAAAGGGGTATTTTGATGTTACCAATGAGCTCTGATGGTTTAGTTGAGTTGTATGACATTTTCAGATGTCATTTTTGGCTTTCGGTTTGAGCTCCAAGATTCTAGGAGGGAGCATCTAGTTTTAGTAAGCCACCCTGTAGGGTTTGTTTATCATCTTTCATCATCAGGATCACTCCTACACAGTTAGTCTTCAATTTCGAGGCTTTTCGACCATTGTCGCTAATTGGGTGTATTATTGAGCTATATTTAATTAATTTTACTAAGATTGTCATTTTAATTAAAACAATTAATCAAGCGCTTGATTATTATAGCTCGTTGGAAAGAGAACGGAAAGATTTAAATGATGAGACGCTTAAAAGTGACTTCCAGTGTCGGAAATGTTTTAAAAATAAAATAAGTCACTTTTTGGAGTTAAAAGGTTTAATAAATTAATAAAATGATTTTTAAAAAAAGTTTATGGAAAGTTCCCTTAAAAGCTTATAAAAAGGGGAATTGAGAGCTCATTTGGTATGTTGAGTTTATTCTATTTCTCTGATTGAAACCCTCGTGGTTTTGGAGATCGAACTTGGTTCATCTCAACCTTTGGAAGACAAAAACCCTCTTGAGAAGATCAATTTTAGTGGTGAAAGATTCCTCCCTAGCTGGTGATTGGCAGAGTCACTCAAATTTTGCATCAGTACTTCAATGGTTATGGTATGAAATTAATGAAGACTTTGAAAAGATAATTTTCAGGTTTTGTTGTTGTGATTGAAGTATTGTTAGGAAAGTTATGTCTGGACACCATGTTATGAAATAAGGGTTTTTGCTGGAAGAGTTTGGATTCATTGAAGGTGTTGAGCAATTTGGTATTGAGAGAGTTGAGATTGAAGTGTAAGAGACCAGGTGTCTCTCAACCCGATCACCAACTGATACTGCTAAGTTTTTGTTTGTTTTTGGTATTTTATGATTTTTTGGTGGTTTTTGCAGCGATAATGAAATTGCGATTTTGAGAAATAAATACAAATAAATTCATAAATAAATAGCAATGCATCAAATAACTCCCAGAGCAATGGCAAATGATTTTATTATCATTATTGAGCAACTACAATGCTATCCCGGTAACAGAAGAAGTAAACAAATGATATTTTTAGAAGAACCTAATTATTACTTGCAGCCGCCTGGAAGAATGAAAAGAAAGTACAGCCCAGCTAGATATTAACTTCTCCTCACGAATAAAGGCTGAAATGGACTCTCCTTGCCTGTGCATCCAAGATGGTGAAGACTGGAGGCTGAGATGGTAGGCGTTTGGGATGCCAGGAGAAAAAACATCCTTACAGCAGCAAGTACGGCCTATCAGCAGCATTAAATACAGCCATACCCTTTTCTTGGGAAGTGCGCTAGATGCCAATCAATGGTAATCTCTGAAAACGATTCTTCCTGATGAACAATAGAACCAAATACTGAATGGAAACTTCACTGTAAGCTCTGTATGACTTCTGGATAAAGCCACGCTGATGGACAAGCTTCAACTGGTATTTCACAGCCTCAATATGCCAGATTTTGAAGAGGGAACGTTCTCCAAAATCAAATGTCTGCAGAAACCCTTGTTTCACAAACCCCAATGCTCTCAGAGAGAAAAGACAAATTCAAATGATCATCAATAATCAGTTCGATTTGCCCTGAAGAGAAATATATATCTTTTTCCTCAAAAGTTCGACCCTTTTCAAAAAATCAACTTAAAATGCATTTAATATTATTTAATTCGCCCTTTTCAACTTAGGCTCAATAATTAATAAATGGCGTCCCTTTTTAAATGAGGAATAAATACTCATTTAATAATAATATCTCCCTTATATTATAAAGTTATAAAATACTTTATAATAAGCCATTTAATTAATTAATATTTCCTTTAATTGACTTTATAATATAAAGTCATAATAATAATTATTTAATTATTATTAAATGCTCTGTAATTCTTCGTTTGCTCAACAAACTGTCAAACTAGGTCGAAACTGAGATTGCCAACTGAGCCAGGTGCCCTGCCAGAAATAGTAACCCCTGTTGGCCTGGCTTACTATAAATAGTAAGTGCCTGAATATCACTCTGTGAGCCCCTGCAAAGGCCCAAACCTGAATCAACTGATGGAGTAATGTCCCGAAACTCTGGATAACCCTCTAATCAAATCTGTCAGCCTACGAGGGTCAAAATGATAGGCTCACTCCTCAACAAACAATGTCAGCTAAAATGGGGACATTACATGAAGCTTCTATTTCAGTGTGGGTTATTTGTTTGAATGTTTCATGTGGGTTTGGACACCAAGTTCTGATTGCTAGTCATTGTGGCATGAGATTTGCTAGGTGTTTTGGAAACCTTTGGTTCCCATCAAAAAGGGAGTTGTTGTACATTTATGAGTGTTGCAATATGTATTTTCAGAACTGAAATATTTGTGAAAGCTTCATCAATATTTGTGTGCTTGGGAAGTGCAACTCATTCTATTTGTTGTTGTTCAATACTGGAAACTATGTATGAAATGAGCATAGTTTTCTTGGAGTCAATGCTGTTCATGTCCATATACTACTCCAGTTTTGTAATAGAGAACCTTTCAGATTGAATTTCATATCTATGCAATATTATTTCAGTCAACTCAAGGTCATAATTTATATTTGTTTGATGCATTATATTTCTGCTCTCGTATAGATAATATTGTGTAAATCTTGCCATATCTTGGTTTTATGAATAGAGACATTTCCTTCTTGCTATTATCTATTTGTTTGAGTGCTTTGCAAAGTTGAATGGTATCTCTGCAAGATAAAACGAAAACAAATAGAAAACCTTTAAACAGTCAATCACCATAAGCAAGCAAACTGTTTAATGAAATTACTCAATTGGGAAAAGTGAAAATTTGGGCAAGATTACATGAGGAATCTTATAGTGGTATCAAAGCCAGGTTCCTACCAGCCTTTGGGTAATTCAGGAAATTGACTTTCAGTTTGAAGCATGGCAACAGAAGATAGAAAATGGTTGGCAAGATTACTCTACGAATCAGGTAGTAAGCTTTGTATTCTATCTCAACCAAGGATGAGGCTTTGATCACATTGAAAAAAGTAGAAGAATGTTTGATCCTTGTTGAACAGTCACCTTCTAAATTGTTGCAAATAGCTCTTGTTCCTACAGTGACTTCTTTGGGTCAACACAGGTGATTGAGACATACAGATTATGAGATAAAATTGATGGTTACTTCATGTTTGAGCGAGATCATGAGAATATTAGCACCTCAAGATCCTTATGATAATAACACAATGAAAGAGGTAATTCAATTGATGGTGGATTGTTTTCAGGATATTGACGGTATCAAAATTTCTCACTATTCTAGAAAGGTTGCTATACTTAAAACATTTGCAATAATCAGATTAACATTATGCTGGATTTGGGAATGAATAATTTGATCTATAGCATGTTGCACCATTTCTTTGCCACAATTAGGAGAGAACATGATGATGATGTTATTGCATCCATGCAAACTATTATGGTACTGACTATTAATGAGAGTGATGATGTGCCTCAGTCTCTTTTTTCTATCCTATCGACTAACAGGAAGAAGAGGAAACATGAAATCATATCAGTTAAAGAGAAATTGGCTCATAGGGTGATTAATCGATGTGGGAAGAAGTTAATATTTCTTGGATAATGAGGAGCAGGTGGTTGAAGAGAAGTTCATAGCAGAAAAATTTGATGCAGTGATTGCTTTGAAACATGATGAATGTGAGACAGAGCCTCAGGATGACTCTTTGGTCATGCATGTCACTATTGTGCATAAGGTTGTGCATGAAGGAAAGAACAAAACAGCAGCCTTGGATCCTAGTTCGGATTCATTCAATGATGACTCTAAGTCTAATGACTACTTTGATGTTTCTAGTGGAGCAAATATTGATGATGAGTTCACAGTTTCACTAATGTACCTTCAAATGATGGGCATGGAGAAAGCAAAAGTGATGATGTCTTCAAATTAGCTTTTGATGATCACTCATCTCATTTCATTGATGATATCTCAAGTGGCTTTGGGTTTAACTTCCAAACCAAGCCTATGGAGAGGAGTGTTTATGATGATGGAGAGTGACATTTTCATAAAGGCAACCATTCATGAGGAGCACAATGAACACTTATACTCTAAACAAAGCAATCAGCCCTTTTTCACATGGGATCCGGGTGTGTCAGCACCTAAGTATGATGAGCATCCACATTGGGAAGAATTTCCTTTTGATTAGAATGATGTCCTTACTTCATCTCAAGAGTCATGCATAGAGAATGGCATTGAGAAAGGTGAAGTTGAAAGGGATAATCTTGTATGCAAATTAGAAAACTTAATGCATGAAGTTGAAGTTGATCATGGGCCAAATGATGATGATGAGACAAGCTTCAAAAAGGAGGTTCATGAGACTTGGAGCAGCCATGGAGTCACTACTAAAAGGTATGACAAATATTTTGGTTCTAGTTTTCATCATAGCAGCAGTTTACTATCTTTGCCTGAACGTGATTGGAAAAATCAGCTTTCGGTGTCTATTGAAAATGAAATGCACACATTATCTAAATTGGATGACATAAGAAGACTTGTTGAAAAACTCATCCTCATGACACTAAAAAACCAATATGAGCAAAGCGTTCTCTTTGCTGATTTGCACATAATGAAGAACATTATGGAGGGAATAAATTCAAATTTCTTACACATGATACATGATAGAGATGTAGCCACCAAGTTGGCAAATGAGACTTTGTCTATGAATAGGCAGTTAAGAGGAGAGGTTAGTGAGCTCACCATCGAGCTGAATTCCACGAAGCTTGCTTTGGAAACTACCCAAGAGGCACTTCTTGAAGCAAATGAACAGCTCTATGAGGACAAACAATTCAGAGAGCAGGAGAACAAATAAAGGGCCAAGGAAATCAAACAAGTAATGGAGGAGCTCGATTGCTTTCATGAAGAGTTTGAACTTGCACATTGTCCCAAAAAATCTGAAAATAGGAGTTTGGATCAGCAAGAGGATTGGTCTAATTTTGGAGTTGAGGATAATCTTCAGTTTGTTGATAACCCTTTGTTTGAGGTGACTTATGATAATCCACTCTTTGAGTTGGATGATGGAACTCTTTCTAATTCCAATGATGAGACTGGAGTCGATCACAGGATTTAAGATCCAAGTGCAGTTCCTAGCTGTGAGGTGTTGTGGGAAAAATCCAAGAGTTAGTACTGCTGTCCACTTTCCAATCAGCCTATACATGACTTCAATTCTTGGCCTACAGATGAGTTGGATGGCTTCTTTAGACCAGCAATTGAGTACTTGATGGTTGAGGCTGGTTGGTAGAGGTGATTTGACTATAGGCGATGGCTCTTCAGCTACTTCCATACTCATCTTGCCTATATTTTTAGTGGGATTTTAGATTGATTACCACTGCCCTTACATTTCCACATTGGTTATAGTGACACCTTTTTATGAGCAGATTCATTTTGAGCTTTGGCAGGCTTTAGGGAAGCTAGTTGTTAGAGTTTTTCCAGACAGTTCATTTATTTATTGCTTCGACTCTAGTGAGTGGCAGTCACTGCAGATACTTCATGGAGATGGTATGCATATCTTCAGACATGGTTACGGGACTCGCCCAAACTCACCAGGACTCGACGAGTCGCGAGTCGAGTCACCCTGGCCAAGTCCTAGCAAGACTCGCTGAGTCCTGTGGACTCTTTGAACTCGCCAAGTCCAGACGAGTCCCGACTCCAGGACTCGGCCAGCAAAGTCAAGTCAAAAAAACCAAAAAAAACATAAAACAGTTATTTAATTTGGTTTTTTTTTTATGATATCTCCCCAACCCTAAAAGCAACTTCGTTTCATTCACTTGGCAAAATAGGAGGAGAAAAGAGAGCTGTGAAGAAAAACAAGAGTTCATTGTAGGGCAACCAGCAAGGAGTTGAAAACAAATCCAGGCTCAGATATCATTTGGGAAAGTTCATACCAGCAAGGAGGTGCATTGAGAGCTCATTACCAGCGATTGGGAGGAGTGTACATTGCATTTCAAGCCTAATCTAAGAGGTAAGTTTGATTTTAATTGGTTTTTTTGTGTTTCTTTAACAAAAAATTCATTGTAATTTGTAAAATCATTGTTTTTTTGAGTCTGCATTTTTTTTTACAAACCCTACTTGCAACTTAAATAATTTTAGAAACCCTACTTGTTATTGCAGCCACATTCATTTGCAATTCAAACCATATTTTCACAATGTCTCAAACCCCGGGCAAAAAAGACCCTACTTGGAAACATGTCGAAATCTTTCCTGGGCAGAAAAAAGGAGAGGCAAAATGTAAATATTGCAAAACAATATATCATGGAGGCATAAACAGATTGAAATACCATATTGCACGCATACCCATCCATGATGCAGTGGGTTGCCCTCATGCACCTCCTGAGGCTGTTCGTGACGTGCAAGTGCAATTAGAAACATTTGAATTGCAAAAAGAAATGAAAAAGAGGCAGAGGCAAGAGTTGGCGAACATTGGTGGTGTTGGAGATGCTTCTTCTATGCCTCCATACCGTCCTAGTGCTAGTGCTTCTGCTACTGCACCAGCTATGGGTACTCCTAGGGTTGCCACTACTACTAGTGGTAGTGGGAGTGTTAGCATTGGCCCTAGAGTTCGTAAATCTATGGTGGATTCATATTTTGTACCATGCACTACTCCTGGCTCCCAACTATCGCTTGAGAGCATGGGTTGGAACAAGGACACACATGATGCAGCGAAGAAAACAATTGCAGACTTCTGGTACTATTGCACTATTCCCTTCCATGTGGCCAAGTAATTCTTTTTCGTTTAATTGTTGTAAAATTTATATTTAAATTTTAGAATCTAGATGTATCTCATTATCGAATTCAAATTTAAAGTTAAAACTTTTCATTTTACAATACTTATCTAACTTATTAATTTATTTATGACATCTTTTAGGTCTCCCTTTTGGCAAAATATGATTGATGCCATAACCATACGTGGGGCGGGGTTCAAAGCCCCTACCGAAGATGAATTAAAGGGCCCACTTTTGAGTCAAAAGGTGGCAGATGTAAAAGCACAATTAGAGGAGCAGCGCTTGCAGTGGAGGAGTTTAGGTTGCACCATCATGACTGATGGTTGGACCAATAGGAGAAATAGGATGATGCTTAATTTTCTAGTTTCCTCCACAAGTAATTGTACTTCCCTCAATGCATTGATTAATTTGAAATTTGAATTTGATTTGGTCATTAATACGGCTGATTTATGTTTTTTAATTTATTGAATAATTGGTTTTGCTTCTTTTTTCAGGTGACACCGTCTTCATCAAATCCATTGATGCTTTCGCCCATGTCAAAAATGCCACATACCTTTGTGAGGCTATAGAGGACGTGATAGCTGAGGTGGGCAAAGAGAATGTGGTTCAAGTGGTGACCGATAATGCAGCAAATTATGTTGTTGCTGGTAGATTATTGATGAAGAGGCACCCTACTATATTCTAGACTCTATGTGCTGCCCATTGCCTTGACCTCATATTGGAGGATCTTGGCAAGCTCCTATAGATCAAAACATGTGTGGATGCCGCAAAAAACATTTGCAAATTTGTATACTATCACACATGGGTCCTTAGCCTAATGAGGCAATACACGGGGTTGAGGGAGTTGGCTCGTCCTGGCATCACTAGGTTTGCAACAAATTTTATCACATTGCAATCCTTGATTCGGTCAAAGGCATTTTTAAGGCACATGTTTGTTGGTGAGGAGTGGTCTTCCTCATCCTATGTTACGACCACTACAGGGATTGATGTGACTAATTGCATTTTTGATGAGCTAGCATTTTGGACACCAATGGAGGAGATTGTGAAGGTAAAATTTAATTCTTCATTATGTTTTAATTTTTATTCATATTTTACTTTTATTTCTTTATTTTCGTTCACACTTACTTAAGTTAATGTTTGCACTATGCAGTTTATCGAGCCCTTGCTAGTTCTCCTATGTGTTGTTGATGGGGAGAAGCCCGCAATGGGCTACATATATGAGGGCATGGATAGGGCCAAAGAGGCCATTAGATCCATCTATGGTGGAGCTGAGGAGAAGTATCATCCCATTTGGGAGATCATTGATAGGAGATGGCACCACCAACTTCATAGGCCCCTCCATGCAGCCGCATGTTTCCTAAATCCGACCTTCCAATTTAGCCGTGATTTCCGTGCAAATAAAGAGATTCTTGGTGGGCTCTACTCGATGATAGAGCGGATGTTGCCTGCTTTTACTACACAAATAGTGCACAAGATAGATGCCTTCACTAAAGCACAAGGAGACCTCTTTGCACATCAATTGTGCAAAGAGAGTAGGACGACATTACAGCCAGGTAACAATATATATTTAAGGGCATAATTTTCATTTTTTTATATTATAATTTATTATTAAATGTTGAACTTGAAACTTGAAATGAGATTGATTTTGTTTCTTTTTCTCATCTTAGATAGATGATGGAATATGTTTGGTTTGCCATTCGTATATTGAGCCATCCATGTAGTTCATCTAGTTGTGAGCGCAATTGGAGTATGTTTGAGCACATACACTCCAAGAAGCGCAATAGACTGTCAATGGAGAGGATGAACAATTTGGTATATGTTCATTACAACCTTCGGCTCAAATACAGGAAGATTTTTTTACTAGGACTCTGCCCCCATCAGGCTAGAGGAGGTTGATCCACAGACTGAGTGGATCACTGAGGCTACAGATGCAGTCTTTACTGACGAGGACCTTGATTGGGTGGACCAGGCAGATAGAGAGGCTAAGGTTGTAGCCATGGCTGAGGAGGAGGCTAGAGCACGAGGAGACACAGCTGGTGTTGGTGAGAGTGGCATGGAGACACAGGCAGAGACTATGGCTACAGCTGCTACATCATCAAGGACCCTTAGAAGCCTTTGTAGGAAGGATGTTGGCTCCACTAAGCCATAGACTTGTAGCTATTGTTTTGATATTTCATATTTGTATGGAACATTTGATGTCATGGATTTCATATTCTGTGAGTTTTGTATACATTTGACTACATTTATATATCTTAGTGTGCTATTTCCTTCAACAACTCAGCTACAATTTGTGTACTTTATACTTATGTGATCGTTGTATACTTGTGTATGTGATCAAATTTGCTTCTATTTAATGATGCTAATGTGCCTTTAAAGTTTATTCAATAAAGGGTGTTGGAAACAAGTTTTAAATCCTCAAAAATCTCTAAATTTCTAGGGTTTTTTCATTTTTCCGAGTCTGTGCCAAGTCCGGGCACCGATTCCCAAGTCCTGAGTCGAGTCACCCTAGCCGAGTTCGAGCCGAGTCTGAGTCTCGTAACTATGTCTTCAGATGATGCCTTATTGATTGCAAGGGGTTGGGTGTGTTGGTGTGTTTGGAACCGTTCCATTACCACTTGGAGATTAAGTGTCGATAACATGTTTTTAGTTGGCGACAACAAAGGTATTCCATGGTTGGCAAATTTCAAAGTTGTGATAGTGATTGGTCTATTTCATTTTTGGGATGTCATGAGGGGATATGTTGAGACTTATTCTTTATGGCTAAGCAAATTTTCTTTTTTGATGCCCACGATTGAATCTGGCAATGGATTTTCAGACATCAACTTCACTAAGATGCCTTGGTAGGATATGATTCATGGTAGTGGGTTCAGCCCTTTCAAGTATTTCAGCTTGGGTTTTGATGATGATTACTTTTTGGGGTTCCATGAGAGGAGAATGCAGTCTGGGCACAATGGTCAAACAGTTATGATCAAAGTGGTGCAACGTCAGCATGGTGGTTCCCTTCTAAGACTAACTTGGAACCTTGGGATTACATTGTTTTGCAATTCAACAACTGTTGGGGATGAGAGAGCCAATGTTGCCTTTTTGGAGTTTACTCCTATGGTGCATCGGTTTGGTTCTTTCAAAGAGCAATCCTTTGAGGAGCTGACTGAGTCTATGCAATATTTGATTGCTCTTCGTACAAGTGGATATCCAGAGGTCTCTTGTGTTGGTACCCTACAGGACAATGCATTGAGAGGATGGTACTACAGATCTCCTAAGTTGAATTGGGACCCTCGGATCATTCTTGGTTTCAATTTGGTTCAGTCTTTTGATTTTGGGGTTATGTTGGCATTGCTTGAGGACAAGCAATCTTTGGCAAGGGAGGACTGTAATGTCCCCATTTTTTGGTCTCTTGTAGTGCAGTTGACGCTAACTTTTTGAGTTTGTGTCAGCTTTATTAGAGGGGTATTTTGATGTTACCAGTGAGCTTTGATGGTTTAGTTGAGTTGTACGACACTTTCAGATGTTATTTTTGGCTTCCGCTTTGGGCTCCAAGATTCTTGGAGGGAGCATCTATTTTTAGTAAGTCACCTAGTAGGGTTCGTTTATCATCTTTCATCATTGAGATCACTCCTACACAGTCAGTCTTTGATTCTGAGGCTTTTCAACCATTGTCGCTAATTGGGTGTATTATTGAGCTATATTTAATTAATTTTACTAAGTTGCCATTTTAATTAAAATAATTAATCGAGCACCTAAGTATTATAGCTCATTGGAAAGAGAACGGAAATATTTAAATGATGAAACACTTAAAAGTGACTTTCAATGTCAGAAATGTTTTAAAAATAAAATAAGTCACTTTTTGGAGTTAAAAGGTTTAATAAATTAATAAAGTGATTTTAAAAAGGAGTTTTTGGAAAGTTCCCTTAAAAGCTTATAAAAAGGGGAATTGAGAGCTCATTTGGTATGTTGAGTTTATTCTATTTTTCTGATTGAAACCCTTGTGGTTCTGAAGATCAAACTTGGTTCATCTCAGCCTCTGGAGGACGAAAACCCTCTTGGGAAGATCAATTTCGATGGTGAAAGATTCCTCCCTAGCTGGTGATTGGCAGAGTCACTCAAATTTTGCATCAGTACTTCAATGGTTATGGTATGAAATTAATGAAGACTTTGAAAAGATAATTTTCAGGTTTTGTTGTTGTGATAAAAAGTTTTGTCAAGATAGTTATGTCTGGACCCCATGTTATGAAATAAGGGTTTTTGCTGGAAGAGTTTGGATTCATTGAAGGTGTTGAGCAATTTGGTATTGGGAGAGTTGAGATTGAAGTTTCTATTTCAGTGTGGGTTATTTGTTTGAATGTTTCATGTAGGTTTGGATGCCAAGTTCCTATTGCTGGTCATTGTGGCATGAGATTTTCTAGGTGTTTTGGAAACCTTTGGTTCGCATCAAAAAGGGAGTTGCTGAACATTTCTGAGTGCTGCAATATGTATTTTCAGAACTGAAATATTTGTGAAAGCTTCATCAATATTTGTGTGCTTGGGAAGTGCAACTTGTTATTCTATTTGCTGCTATTAAAGACTGGAAACTGTGTATGAAATGAGCATAGTTTTCTTGGAGTCGCTGCTGTTCATGTCCATGTAATACTCCAGTTTTGTAATAGAGAACCTTTCAGATTGAATTTCAGATCTGTGCAACATTATTTCAGTCAACTCAAGGTCAGAATTTCATTGGTTTGATGCATTATATTTCTGCTCTCATAATAGATAATATTGTGTAAATCTTGCCATATCTTGGTTATGAATAGAGACATTTCCTTCTTGCTGTTATCTATTTGTTTGAGTGCTTTGCAAAGTTGAATGGTATCTCTGCAAGATAAAACGAAAACAAATAGAAAACCTTTAAACAATCAATCACCATAAGCAAGCAAACTGTTTAACGAAATTACTCAATTGGGAAAAGTGAAAATTTGGGCAGGATTACATAGGGAATCTTACATTTGTCCACTCTATTGTCACCATACATGAGGGTCTCTATCCTAACAAGGCAATACATTGATCTATATCAACAACAAGATCTTCCATCTTGAGCTTCCATAGCTCAAATTTCTAGCCATTAACTTTTCAATCACCATCCTTGAAGTGCTCGCTATTTCTTGTGTAAACCTTTTATTCAACTACACAAAGTTCCCACTCATACAAAAGATTATTGCAAGGCCAAAATGCTGTCCCTCTCATTGATCTTAGCTAAAACCTGGCTATAATACCAAATGAAAGGAAATCATAATAATGTTTGATAAACTTTTACAAGAGAAGCTATACTAACAAATAGTTTAAATGCAATAGAAAGTAAAAATGATACACTTAAAGATGATACAAATTTACCCTAGGAAACACTTTATGGTAAAAACCCAATAAAATAGCACCACACATTGTATTAAGAAAATGATGATCACAATAGAATGAGATTTCTTTTGTGCTAATCGTCCAGCATTAACATGTGCTCCTTGGCTAACCTATTGATCTAGGAATTCCTTGATATTTTTTCATGTGTTTTTACAATGCCATGAGCTTGTATTTATAGGAAAAAAAGCGAATAAGAAACCACCAACTGGTATTACAATACAATGGAAACAAAACCATGGGCCATGACCTTTCATATTTCACGTGTCTCCTCATGTTCTACACATGAGCCTTCACACACCACACATAACTCCTTATGTTCCACATGTGACTCTTCACATCCCACACATGATTCCTCATGTCCCAAACATGGGTCCACATACCCCACACATGATTTTCCATGTTCCACATGTGAATCCTCACATCCCATGCATGACTCCTCATGTCCCAAACACGGGTCTGCATACCCCACACATGACTTCTCATGTTCCATAACTAGGGCACCACTAGGATTGATGGGTTGCAACACATACCCAACATGAAGTACATGCAAGCTATACAACACAAACCTAACAAGATGTAGATGGCAACCAAGAGCTGTAAGCCTATAACATATCAAAACTTTGCACTCTACATGGTAGTTTTAGAAGCAAATTGCATTGAGATGATGGATAAATAAACAGGATTCCATGCTAATGAATCATTTATTGGAATCTCTAAATAGACTAAATTGATTAACAGTCATCACAATATACGTGTAAACCTTCATCACAAAATGGGAACCACCTAAGAGTTCTTGCAAACTATCATTCTTCAATAATATGTTTCAAAGTTATAACTTCCAATGTCACATAAATGATAATTCCAATTAAGAATGAAAATGAAGAGTGAACCATAGTTAGAATCTTACCTCGTCCTACACCCCTTCTTCTAAAGGAAGCTTCTAGGTCTCTTGAGATTGAAGCAACTGTGGAACCACTTGAAGCACATGAAAATGCAGATGTCATTTTGACCTGCCAATGAAACAAAAAAGATGACCAAAACTGCGTATGGTTGTCCAATAGTAGCATAATTACATTTATAAGAAATGTGGTGACATAAATGGATTTTCAAAACATAGTTGCTTCATCTACATCTTTTACAATCAGAGTGCCTTGCTTACATAATTATTGTCATTCGAACTGAAAGGATTTCAAGGGAAAACAAACAACATTAGAAGTAAGTTTCAACAAAATATGAGAAATTTATAATGTCCAAAAATGATAGGGCCATGCCTTGAATAAATAGTTCAATAATGGATATACTGGAAGCATATGACAAAGGATTGATATAGATAATGCAATGCATAACATATTTTAAAACAAATACTTTTGCTCCTTATGTGAGAGTGTGGCAGGTAAGAAGTATAATTTTTACAGATATTTTTCCTCCTCCTGAATTGTGTTCCATACTGTTTTTGGACATATTCAAAATTAGGTGCCTAGTCATGATTTATTCACCTTGGGAACTAATGGTTTTGCATAAAGCATGAGCTTCATCAAATTAACTGGGTATTTAATACTCTTATTTTATACTTTATCCCACTCTTACTGTGGGACTTAAGCCGTTGAATATTACCAAGACAAAATAAAAAATGAGACCTGGGGTCGAGTGAAATTTGTTAAAATATGCATCAAGTTCTTTCCAATATAGTCATTGATCACTTACACCAAATCTTGTTGCTAATAGAAAACTCATAAAGAGTTCCAACACGATACAAACTCATATACGCCACCTAAACATTTTGAAATTCTTTGATAAATGACCTTGTATGGAGACATGAGAACCACATTAGTATTTGACCTGATGTAATAGAAGAACATCTTTTCCAGGCCAAAAAGAACTTAAAGTCATATTTATTTCCAAGATTCTTTTAGCTATAGCAAGGAGTTGAATGTCAAACTCAGCAAAACCTAAGAACGTGGCTTTCAACACACACCACTAGCACTTAGTTTCAACTTTCAAGAGTAGTTGTTTGCTCAACCATTTCTTACACCTACTTGGGGTTTCAAGCTAAAATATTTGGTTTTCAACATACAACTTACATGCCAAACCCATTTTTAAAGAGGCAGCCTTATTTTGCAATTCAGAAAAACGATACTTTTAGCTCCACTTTCAAATCATTGTATGCAATACATATTTTTTCCTTCATTGAATTCCATGCGCATTTTTAAGATTCAGCCCTCTTTCGTAATTTCAGAGAAACAATACTTTGAGTTCCATTTTAAAAACATTACATGTAAGAGACCAGACTTCAAGTGTTTGTAAGACTCAAAGTGATAAATGCACTAGAGGCATAGTTGCCAAAAGGCATGGATACAGATATGGGATGTCATTTTCAGAATTTAGGTATGAATGTGCATAGGTTCAAGGTACAGGATATGTCTGATATATATGCACCCAAAAAAAAAAAAAAAAAAATCAAAAATTAAAACATGATTCTTCCAAGGTAATCTCGTTTCCCTATTTGCCCCAATCCTTTTGGCAAGTTCTATGCTATCTTCAAATTTGCTGCTAATTTCTTTGTTTGGATTTTGGAGAAATAGTGTGTGTGGGCTCTTTTGACCTTCATTTACTTTTTATCTCTATAGTGAGGAGGCATCCACTGAGGCACCAAGAGAATCAAAGGCCATCCCCGCTTGCAAGAGACCACTCCTGCATGTTCCCTCATCTCTGAAAAAATGCACCCTACTCCAGGGCAACATCTCCAAGTTTCAGTAATTAGAATCTTTGAAGATCATATTTTGGATATAGTACAAACTACAGACGGTCATTATTCAATGAATTGTACATTTCAAACTAATAGCATCTGGTTATTTATTCGATGTGCAATCCTTGACATTAAAAGCCATTCCTTGACTTATACCTATCAATATTAGATAGTTTGCATGGCTAACACAATTTTAGAAAGAGAAAAGTACACAATTTATTCACAAGAATTGTTGGTACAAAATTAAAAATAACAAATAGAGAGAATTATCCAAGTGAATCATTATATGTTACTCGTAAGTTCCGTCTTCAAATTGTATGCATCTCTAGAGGCTTGCATTCCCTAAAAGTAAGCATGTATGAAGAAAGTCTCAAACCATAAGCAACTGCAATAGAAAATATAAGGTATACGCCAACTAAGCCACTAGAGCCACTGCACTAAAGATAAATACAGAAATATCTTCAGATAAATGAAATAGACAAACAGAGCCATATGAGGTAGAGGAGTTGACAACGTTTTTCAAAGTGAAGGTTCACGTTCAGAGCTCAAGAAGATGCTAAAATATGTTGAAATTGGATAAATAATGTATCCAACATGCTCGTTGCAGTGTATCAGGAAGTGGGGGGCTGGGAGTCTCTGATGACTTTGACAAAAGAGGTACACCTGGGTTGTGGCATGTAAGTAAAATGTTAAAACCAGAAATAGAGAATTCACCAAATCTTCTAATAAATGATTCCATCTAGACGTAGCTGGAAAGCAGAAGAATAGCATTCTTTATGAACATCAAAATGACAAAATTTAACCCCCGGCAAACAAGTGGATTCTAAGCTCAAATTTTGAGCAATGACAGGAGACTTAAATGGGGTTTTCCAAGTTCTTTAGTTGAACAGGGTTTCTTAGGATGGTTATCATTAACTCCTCCCGGATTCCTAACTTGGAAAATTTACCAATCGGAAAAAATACAAAATTCAAAATATGGGACATGGAAATTTAACTTCCAGCAAGTGAATGAAATATAAATGTAGCCGTGCCTTGGAAAGAAAAACTTGTGCTGAACGGAGGTTCTTTCTTCTTTCTTGGCTGCTGCGACTGCTACTCTATCTACCCCTCGCAAATTTATGGCCAATATCCTTGTACATCCTGAAATTCAATTTTAAAACCTGTTAGCATGCAGATAAATAGATTAAAGATTTTAGGAGGGGCTCAGTGGTGGATTTTCATGAGGCTTACTTTGAGTGAAGAGGATAAGTTCAATTTCAGTGTAGGGCTATCTTGATATCACGTTAGATTATGAACACAAGGTTTTAAGAGTCCATGTGAGCGAGAGAGAGGTTTCACTTTAAAAAAAAAATGTTCTTAAGGTCTGTTCTGAAAATTATTTTTGTTTAATTTAGGTTAATTAAATTATTATAGATATTTTAAATATATTTATTTTAAAAGAGTGAAAGATATCAATTTTAGAGCGTTTATATTGAAGTTATTATATAAGAAAGATGAGTGTCTTTAGATTGACATCTTTTAAACAAATATATTACTATAAAGAAAGTATTTTCTTTAACTATATTTATATGAATATTTATTTTTAATAAATATCTAAATTATTATATAGAAGCATGAACACATAAACAATAAGCAAATAAATAAGAAAAAACATATTAGACATTATTTATTTTAGTTTTTACTTTAAATTAAAACAAATTACTTTTACTTCTAAAGTTATTTTATTTTCTACATAAATATCATTTTTAATATCTATCTAAAGTATTAAATAGATTCATGAACACATAAATAGGTAAGTAGATAGATAAGAAAAGACATACACATTATTTATTTTAACATTTATTCAAGAATTATTTTTGTTGGATAAGTTTTGTATACTTTTCATGTTTAATAGTATAGATGTGATTCATAGTCTAGATGGGATCAACCATTCAAGTTTATTAAAAATTTGAGAAGCAATTTTTTGATTCTCGGAAAATGTGATAGCATCATTTTTCAAAAAAAGTTGGATGTTATTTTGGATTTTTTTTTGCCCATGCATTACAACACTTATGTTTATTTTTGCATGATTTCATGCAATTTGTAAAACCACTTTCAATATGCCTATTTATATATGCACATGAAGGGTGAAGTAAGAGGGATTCATTGGAGAGCAACTGATTTTTTATAATAGTAAAAATTTTATTGTGTTGGGTTTTTAATTAGAAAGGATTTTCTTAGATAAAAATATTGCATATTGTATTTGTTTTCCTTTTTTTGTTTCAAAGTGTATATGCACTACTTCTCTTGTACAAGTTTATCAGGCTTCTTTTTCCTTACATGTGGTACCAAAGTTTGGTTTGAACTTTGTTTGAAGCATTAGGGTTTATTTTGCCTATGATAAAAAATTTCCCTAAGTGAGAGTTGTGCATGTGAGGATCTATGTGTTCATCAAAATTATGGGAAGTGGAAGGATAGAGATACGAAAAATATAAAAATAATTATGAGTTACAGAATGTGAAGATGGAAGATATGTGTGTTGACAAAGATCAGTGGATTGTTGTATCATCAACAAAACTATATGCTATGAAGGATCAAGATTGGTTGATTCTTGATAGGAAAGCAAGGAGTTCAATTATATTGTGTTAGGTATATTCAATTTTGTTGTATCAATAGAAGCCACAATAAAGGAGTTAAGGGATGAATTAAGTACTTTATATCGAGGAAAGTATCTTGTAAATAAAAAAAATCTTTAGAAGAAGTTGTATTCTCTAAGAATGAATGAAGGTGACTATATGATTGAGCATTTGAATGCCTTCAATAAAGTGGTAAATTAATTTTTTTGTGAATATTAAAATGAATGATGAAAAGAAGTGTATTACTGTGTGTTGTTCTTTACCTGACTCCTAGGATAATTTAGAAATGATAATCACTAATATTAATTCTCTATTGAAGAGTGAGGATGTAGTAGCATCCTTATTAGCAAAAGAATTGAGAAAAATGATATTCAAAAGATTGCAAATCAAGGATGCTTTTGGTGTAAGCGATCATTCAGATTGTGAAAGAAATAAAAATATTTCAAGAGATAAAAAGTCAAGGGACAAGAGATCAAAATCTAGAGGTAAATATAATGCTTTAAATAAAAGTCAAAAAAAAAATTGGAATTAGGGTAAAATAATGCATTATAAGAGGGAATAAAAAACTAAAAAGGTTAAGAAGGAAAATTCAAATGAAGATTCTTCTTCCATAGATCAAAGACCTTAGGTGAATATTTAAGGGATACATTTAATGTTGTTGTAATCTTAGTTGAATGACATGATGAATGGTCAATAAATTCAAGTGCTTATTTTTATGACTCCTCATAAGGAGTAGTTCAGTGAATATGAACAAAGCAATGGAGGTAAAGAATTCCTAAAATTTTATTCGACATATAATATTATAGGTCAAGGAAAAGTGAAGTTAAGGCTAAAAGATCAAAGAATTGGAACCCTTACATATGTTATATGCACATTCAAGGTTTTGCAATAAATCTAATTCTAGTAAGAAATACTAATAATGCAAGTGTGTAGGTGTTATACAATAAGGGATAGCTACAAAATGATTTGTAGTGCTATGGTATTATCAGAAGGATTTCATTTAGGAATATTATTTAAACTTGAGGTAAGCATTGTAAGTGGTGGATGTAACACCTCTCATGTTGTTGTTCAATAAACAATAGCATAGATCATGCTCCTACACTTCTTGCAAAAAAGATAATGATGTGGCATCAATGTATGAGACATATTGGAGAGAAATTTCTTCAAGATATAGAAACCAAATGTATGGCTAAAGGAATTTTTAGTTTCCCCTTAGACTTTGATTTTTGTAAAAATTGTGTGTTTTGAAAGCAAAATTGTCTAAAGTTTCTTAGTAGTGCTACAAGATCAAGAGGAATTTTACATTTAGTGCATAATGATATTTTTGGAGCAAAAAAGTTACATCACTTGGAAAATCTATGTATTGCATTACTTTTTAGATGAATTCTCAAAAAAGATGGGTGTATTTTCTACAAAATGAACATTTCAATAAATTTACAAATTTCAAGGCTTTGGTATAAAATCAAAGAAAAAATAAATTCAAGATTTTGAGAAGTGATGGATGCATGCATAGTAGAATACATAAACATGCATCAAATCAAAAAAGCTAAACACTCGACTCTACTAAAGCAAACCTCAAATCAAGCTTAATGTGAAGATGTGTTCGTTTTGAAATGTGTTGGTTCTCAATTTTTTAGAATAATAACTACATTCCTTGGATGATAAATTGATTGAATATAGATGCATGAAAGAGTGACTATGAAAATTATGAATGAGAGGTTTGGTTTATAGACTTTCAAGAGAATCATATGGGTGGTTGAGATTCAAATTTTGGATCTCAAGTTTGATCCAAGATTGGGGTAGCTGATGAGGAGAGGTGACAAGCATGAGAGAGTTACAAAAGATCTTAATTTTAAATTAAAATAATTATATTTCTCAACTCAAATTGATTGATGAGTTAATTGCTTGCATGAATCAATTAGCTAAGTGATAAGGGAGTTTGGGGGAGTTGACTATTTATGTATGAAATAGTTAATTAAGTGCATGGGTGAGTGAAATGGAATAGATTGGTGAGTGGGTCTAGGAGCATGCTTAAGTGAATTGGATAGACTAGATAGTTAACTAAGTGAAGTGGATTTTTATGATTTAAGAATTAATTAAATGAATTATACGTGCATATTCAATGGAAATTAATATTAATTTATTTATTAATGGGTAATATGTAGATAAAATAGATAAATAATTGGATAAATAAATTAATAAATATGATAAAAAAGTAGTAAATGAATTAATAATGTTAGCTCAATTTAATTAAATAATTAAGACTTATTTAATTAAATGATTAAGTGTTAGGGGTAATAGATAATAAATGGGTAATGAAGTGATAACATGTACTAATGGACTATGATAGAATGATGATGACAAAGGTGACATTATTTTAGTGTCTACATATTTCCCCCTTTGAGACAATGTTTGAAGTAACATTGTTTCAAAGAAAATAAATTAGCTATGAAGAAATGGATTAGAATATATGAAGAAAGTGATGATACACCCCAATCAAGTGGATAAAATAATGAAATTTTGAATGGTGATATGATTATGCCCTCTTGAGAGGTGAGTTGGGAAAATTTTGCATGAGTGAACTCTCGAAAGAAGAATAATTAGAAAAAATTTAGGGGAAAATAGAAAATGATGGAATAGCATGAAGGGATGGAGGCAAGAAGAGTGAAAAAGAATTTTAATAAATTAAATTATGGCAATGGATTATGAAACATGGGTAAATATTTATTTAGAATGCACTACATTATATTGACATATGGAGAGCAACCTTATTTTGATATAGCAATGGATGTTATGCACCATGGTATAGAAGACCAAGGTGATAATATATCCAATGCATGGATTGAATCACAAGCAAATAACAAACAATAGGATGTCCCAACACTCACAAGGTGTCTAACACACTTGGTGGGTGTGTGGTGAAATAATAATTAAAAATAGAGAGGATTTATCATCACATCTCAAGGTGATTGACCTTGGTGGGTCCTATGTGAGAATGACCAACAAATGTAGTACATAGAAACAATAGACCATTCCTCAATGTATACCAGTCAAAGCAAACCATGATATATAATGATCATGGAAACCATGAGTAGGCATAGGATGGGTTAAAATATTTATCAAAAGATCAAATAGATAAATCAAAGATCAATGATAAGAGATAAATCAAATATCAACAGTAAAAGATAAATCAAAGATGACAAAGATAAATCAAAGAAAAAATCAATTTTCAACTAACATATAGCAGTATTACCTTTTGGCAAGGTTCTAATAGAATAAATAGATGAGGATTATGCATAATTTGGGGAAGGATACATCCCACAAAGGCAAGTGATGGATGAAGTATTCAAAAGCATCACAAAGAAAAATGATGTGACAATTATATGTTATTGAGGTTGATGTTGATTTCTTGATTTGATGTTAAAAGAATAATGTTTCCAGTGTGCATTGTGGGGTGATGTTATGCGAGGTCTTATTGATGGAAAAATAGTATTTTATTAATGAAGGTTGTAGACACCTAAAAATGGCTAACACGTTTCATCTAAAATATCATCATTTCTCGTCATCATCCCTTATTAACCCCTTCATCGCTATGAATTAAATAATTTTAATTATTTAATTAAGCTAACACATTTTTCTCTTTAATTGAATGTTTTTTAGTTATTTAATTATTAAATCATTTTCCCTCATCAAAACTAATTAAATAATTTTTTAATTATTTAATCATTTTCCTCCAACCACTTTAATTAAATAATTTTTAATTATTTAATTATTTCTAATATTTCCTCATTCACATTAATTAAATAATTTTTAATTATTTAATTAAGTTTATAATCAATCATAGATTCCAAAAAATCAATCATATATTCCCTCATCTAACATTCCACAACATCAACCATACATCCCTTCAAATTACAACATCTCACAACAATCATCTATCCCCCAATATCATAATCATTCATTTAATAAATCTAATATTTCACAACATCAATCATCGATCCCTTCACATTTCATCATTCAATCTCAAATCAACATGTCCATCATCACACCCACTAATGAATTGATATCACAAATCTAAAGCTTGCATAAGAAGATAATTGACATGGAACTTAGACATATAAAGAAGAAGAATACACTCAAGGATATATACCCTTATCCATTTGATTGATTGATACCTATGATACCTTTCCCTCATAACTTTGAAATGCCTAAACTTGACAAGTATAAGGGAAGAGGAGATCCATGAGAACATATACAATAATTCTACATAGCTTGAATATAGATTGCTTACAATGACACATACTTAATGCACCTATTTTCTTGAAGTTTAGAAGGACTAGCAATATAATGGTTCTCTCATTTACCACATGGCATCAAGACCTTTCATGAACTAGCATAAAAAATCATCAGTCATTTCTCCTATAACATTGAACATGAAATATCTATGATTGATTTATGTAACACCAAACAAAAGAATAGAGAATCATTTTTTTACTTCCTACAACGATGGTGGAACATGGAAAGAAAACTCCCATGGCCTCTACCTAAAAACAACTTGTGAGCATATTTTTTCAAAATCTAAACTAGGAGATGGGATTTCACTTACAAGCCCAATGCGTTAACACATTTGATGAAATTATAGAGAAAGGGATAACCATTAAAAAGGCTCTCATTGTTAAGGGTCTTCTAAAAATATATAATGAAAAAAAGGAAAATGGCCCTTAATCTAATAAAAAACCTCACCTATTGGCTAACAACATGTACAACCATCATCAAATGCACAATCATCATTAAACATGAAGCAAAACACTCAAGGTGTCACCATTCCTAGATGACCAACTAGGCAAAACTCTACATCACAAAAAAAACATACTCCTCTAGGGGACCATATCAAATTTATTTTACACAAATTGGTCTATTCTAATCTCATCATGTTACTGAAAGTTAGACAATACAAACCTCATCTCCAAACATCATGGTACAAAGATAACAAATATTGTTTCATATCATAGGGCCAAAGGACACAAGACCCCTAATTATATAAAATTGAAAAATCTCATTCAAAATTTTATTCACCAAGGTGACATTGCTATTGAATATCATCCCAATAATTCATCCAAAAATAATCACATCAATAATATCCATAGTTCACATAATGATAAATTAGGCATATATCAAGATACATTTCCAATCATGATCAAAACTATCCATCTATATCTAGCAATGGCTCATCCCAAAATAATTTTATTAATAGAATCTCTAGACATAACATATCCACCTCATTTGACTCCATAATAGGTCATCTCGAAGAAGATTTCCCACAAGAAGCCTCCATCTCTCCTTCCAATACTTCATCCTCAGAACCTTTGCAATATCAATCCACACCATCCCCATCAAAAAAATCATCCAATAATGACACCTTTCAATATTTTATCCAAGGGCTATCCATGATATATAACCGTGAAATCCAAGCTAATCCAATCCTTGATAAAGATCCTACCTATGATCAAGAAATTCTAGAACGAACACCATCTTGCATTGTGCCACCTATCATGCTTACTCTGGAGAGTCCTATTCAAAATCCATTACCACCATGCTAACATATTGAGACCATCCAAGATTCCCCTATTCATACCCCATTACTAGAATCAAATCTATTTCAAGAACACAATCCAAAGCATAAATAATAAAGCCTTGAAATTAATGAAGATCAAGTTACCCAAATCCTCCAATCTCATCCTATAATTGATCAAGATCCTATCTCTCTAAAATTCCATAATGATCCCATCATACCTTTCCATTATATCCATGATCCCAAAACTAAAGTTGACCCCATCCATATTCCCATAACCTCCACTTCCATAGATGAGACACTTGCTTCCCCTGGACACATAGATGATCTCCCCCTTATTCATCTAGAACAAGATTATTTCTCTTTGGGCATATTTTGAAAATGATTTAAAGTTATAGTTGAGTTCATAGTACTCTATGATACTTTTCAAAAAAATTACCATGGAGAGGGTTTTTGTATCAACCTTGATGCAATAGCATATTTTTAAGAACAATCAGAGCCCCTTACTCCTAAAACTCATATCTGAGCTATTGATAAACAAGTTGTACTATAAATTCAATCAACATCTCACATAATGACGAAGCAACAAGCATGAAGATAAATAAATCACTAGTATCATATCATCTCAAATCACTCACTTTTGTCAAAGAAAGATTTATTATTGATAATAAAATAACCACCATTGATTATTTCCAACATCACAAAGAAGAGTTAGCATCTTGTTTGCAACACAACACATATCCTATTGTAAAAAAAATTAATCAATGGATGTAGTATAAAGGAAAAAGATTAGGAATACATGAATAAGGTATTATAAATTTAGTACACTTTTTTTTACAATCCTAAATATAAATTTCTTGGTTATTCATCAATCAAGAAATCTAATGGTGTTAGTGACACATCCATGATACCAAGGGAAACTTCATCTAATGCAAATATCAAAATAAGGGACATGAATAGTCCTTACAATAAGGTTGTTATCAGAACTCCCCTCATCCATGTCATACACCATCATTCTCAAATCCTTCAATCCACTAATTGGGACCAACAAAATAAAAGTCCTTACAAATAAAAAGATCAAGGTCAAGTTTTTAAAGCTAATAAATCTAAAAGTCAAAGTGGACACATAAAGTCAAAATGGATCCCAAAGAAAATTGGATCATATAAAGAATATAATCAAAATCAAAATCCCATAGTCAATAAAAATATGGAGCCACATAAAAATGGCCTTCAATCTATCACAAGTTTCCAACTCATTCAAAAAAATCTTCAATACCAACACGTAAGGTGTATAAAATCATTGGTCCTAAACAAACTCAAAATATCACATCCACATTCCATCATCCACCATCCCAAGTTTTGAAAATAAAAAATCCTACATCCAAACTACTAAACAATGTATCCAACATCTCATATCTCTTATCAAAATCCAACATCCCAACTAAAATCTAAAAATCCCAAAACCCACATAGCAACACTTTATCATAAGGACTCTAATGGCACTCCTTTACAATGTGCACATTTAGATAAAGAAAACTCTAGTGTCAATAAGGATCACAATAATATCCATGGGCCATATACAAGTTCCCTTATCTTATAAAAGAAACTCCTTGAGGTAGGACATTGTTGGAACATTATGATAACATCATCTACATCAACAACACCAAGTGGTCTCGTATAGTTGATGATCATTTAGAAAATAAAAAAGTAAAACAATAGAAAAGAGTAAAGAGAAATAATCCATCCTTTAGTGAAAACCACTTTGGTGGTGCCTTGGGAAAGCACCATGGTGAAAACCTATTTATAAGTGTCATGTTTAGCAAAAAAATAAAATCATCCAATAGTAATATCAAACCATCTAACATATTTTGTTCCTAGCATTGCTACAAATCTTGATCTATTTTATCCAAGCAATCATCATCAAGATGTATCCTTCACAATCATCATTTTGTTCTTATCGTTAACAACAAAATCCTTGCATTATTTTTATCATTAACAACATTATCACTATCATCAATCGATCAAATTTATCTTGGATATCAACAATATCTCTAAAGCTCTTTGATATCCCTACACATCTATATCCCTTCATCATTCATCACCATCATTATCATCACCTTAATCATTTTATCGTTATCATTGCCATCATCATCTTTCATCAATAAACCAACAAACATGTGCCTCAATATCCACAAATAAACACAACACCATCATAGTCAGTAGTGAATCTCTTATAGGGAAAATCAAGGATAAGATTCCCATACCCACAATATCCACCATCACAAGATCCCTCATAACTATGATTTTATCATTGGACATATTGATAAGTTTGATGAAAGAGTTCACAACATCGAGATTAAATCATTTGATAATTTTGTAATTACATGATGCAATAGAGTCACCATTCAAGGCCCTCCTCCAACTAATCCAAAAATGAAATATGTCCTCATTAACCATCTTGAGAGTACATCTACCCAAATATCCATCTTTGAAATATTTTATACATCGCCCACTCATTAGGACATCCTAAACTAAATCCTCAAAGAAGCCCAAGTGCCACACAACATTGATCCTTTACACTTTCAATCCCTTGTTGGTAATCTCTCCATAAACCATCAAACCATATTTTGACCTAGTGACATCCCTTCCATTGATCCTTTACATAACCACCCTCTTCACATTGATTCGATCATATACAAATACAAATTCAAATGAGTGATCATTGATAATGGGTTTAGATTAAATGTTTACACACTTTTTCTTGTACAACAATTAGCCTATTCAACAAAATATTTGGATTCATAAAATATTATCATTAAATCATATGAAAATTCATAGAGAGAATCAATTGGGACCATGCATATTTCTATTGAGGTAGGAACCATATTATAGAAAACATTGTCATTTTCTAGACTTGAATCTTACATATAATCTCCTTCTAGGCTAAGGATACCATGCAATCTATTCTATCCACTTATCGTTAGTGCCTCAACTTCCCATATGATGGAGTGAGATTCACTATTATTAACGACCCTCATCTCTTCCAATAATATAATATTTCAAAAGGATAATATAATATATTCCTCTATTTTCCCACTTTTGAAGCCATTCCTTTAAACCTGCTTCCACTAAATCCACATTTGTAGTGATCTCCCTTCTACCTCTTCTAATCCAAATACAAAGTATAAATTCCATAAATATAAATAAAAAATGTTTGATAAAGGAGATGGAGAGTAGAAAATCCTTGAATCCCTTCATATATACAAATTACCCATCTCTTCCTGGTCCTTTAGTCGACTTTGACCTAAAATGCAAGACCCTTTCCTTATGCTACAATGTAGCCCCATTATTTTAATCTATGGTGGTTATCTTGATGAGAAAGATATAGATGGATTTGATCTTAATTGGCTCTATAAAGATGAATATTATGCTACCCACTTTAACGAAAACAAGTATCCCATTCCAATGTGCATGTTTTGTCAAATGAACTATACAAGAAAATGTCTTGGCCTTCACAAACAAGGACCTCTTGATCTTGTGTACCTAACAAAAAATCATGGAACTCATGAGCTAAGATATGGTACCTACAATGAGTACTATTATGCCCTTTTTAAAATCTATAATGCCACTTAGCACACCTCATTTGACATTGATAACAATGCAACTATCACCACTATTCCTTTCAAAGAGCTTACTACCGTGAACCTTTTCTATGGTCATTGCATCCTTACCATCCATCTATACCTCCAATATCTTGTACTTGTCAATTGGGAGTAACAAGAGTCACCCTCCTTTGATACCTTCCAAAATGAGGCCATCCTTGAACTCGTGTAAACTTGAGACCATCTACACCTTGGGTACCATAAGAAAGGCTTTGAGATACTACTAAACACCTCTACATATTTTGGGGAGCAAGAAGATCCTTCCAATTTTGAGGAATTGAATGAGCTAACACCTATTGATATGGAGCTCCATATTATATTAGCACATGCGCATCTTTAAGATAAGTCACCTCTCCTTATTGAAGAAGCTATGAAACATAATATGGAGGTAGAAGAGAATCCTAAAATGACACAAATAGTTACAACCATTGATCCTAAACTCAAAGATAGCTTATCTATAGAACTTCAAGAGTTCCCACATGTATTTGCATGGTCCTATGCTAACATTTTAGGCTTGGACCCATTATTGGTTGTTCACCACCTTTTGGTAAAACTTGATGCTAAAAATATTCATAATAAGATATATAAATTGCACCCAAGATGGCCCTCATAGTGAAAGAAGAATTGTACAAATTCCTTAATGTTAGATTCATTTGATCCATCAATTGTCATGATTGAGTCTCTAACATAGTTTTAGTGAGAAATAAAAACAAAGGCATCAATATTTGGACCAATTTATAATATATAAATAAGGAATTCCCCAAGGATGAATTTCCTTTGCCAAAAATTGATATGATAATAGACTTGACAATTGTGCATGATATGTTATTTGTTACAAATGAATTTTCTAAGTACAATTAGATCTAAATTTCCCTTGAGGATCAACACAAAAAGGTCTTCGTCACTTTTTAGGGAACCTTCCATTATAGAGTTATTCCCTTTGGATTAAATAATACTAGTTCCACCTATTTGTGAGAAATTACTATCATTTTCTATTATATGTTGCATGGCATTGTTGAAGACTACATAAATAACATCTTGGGTAAACCCAAGGATAAATAAAATCATCCAACCATATTATGCCACATCTTCCATAGACTTAGAGATATAAAGTTTGAATAAATCCCAAGAAATGTATCTTTAAGGTTATGTAGACACTTAAAAATGACCTAGGCCTGCAAGCTCTATTTTTACCACTTTCGTCCTAGCATAATTATGACATTTAATTATGTCCTTGGTCCACATTCAAATATTGATTAAATAATTCATAATTATTTAATTAATTCATGTCCTTTTATTCTTCTTGATTATTAGATAAATAAATTTTATTTATTTATTAAATACGTCATTAATTGTCTAAGTCTTCCTCTAATTAAATAAATTTCTAAATTTGTTTAAATATCTTTATTCATTTATTCTTCCTAATTATTAAATAAATGAATTTCATTTATTTGTTTAATGTCACTAATTCTCATAATTAAATGAATTGATTAATTTATTTAATTACTAATCGTATCTTCTAAATTAAATAATTATCTTTAATTATTTAATTGTCAAAAATTAACATTTCTCTCATTTTAAATAAGTTAATTATTTAAAATGATTTCACATTCTTAACTGTCAATTCATTTTAGTAAATAATTTGAAAATTGATTATTTATTATCTCACAAAATCCATATTTTGAATTAATTTAATTCAAAATGGTAATATTCCTCCAAAAATCAAGTAATCGGGCAGATTCTTGATATTCCAAATATGATCTTCAGTTCAACTCTTATCTTCTTGATTTTTTGAATCTCACAAATCAAGTAGTCTTTATCTTCTTGATTTTTGAAAATCTTTATTTTTTTAATTAATTATCTCATCTATTCTCCACCGCCGATTCAATTCTCTCAGATGACATCTTGACCACTTGTTTAAGGATTTTTCCCTAACCCTGATTAGGGATTATCATATTAAATCTTGTCCTCTAATTTTAGGTCTCTATCAAAGGTCGATCTCGTCCGTCCAATCAAAATTGTGTTTTCTATAAAATGCTATTTCGCTCACATTTTTGGATTACACACATAAATTTTGTTATTCTAGCGCATAAATATTTAGAGTTATTTGGCATTTAAGAGTCATATTGTCATAGGCATAGGCATAGTTTATTTAAATCCTTCAAAACTTGCATAGGACAATGTCATAGTTGAAATGCTCACACACTCAATTTGAGGGCATCAATCATATGCTGCAAGCTAGGAGGTGTTATGGAGGTGAACCATGAAAGCTTCGCGAATTGACTAGTATAATCGTTTCATTTTATTTTAAGCTTTCTTTGTGCTCCATAACTTCTTTGGGTATATGATTTTAATTCATTTGATAAACTAACCTTAGGAAATTAACCCTTAGATACATTGGTGAACCCAACTTTGTATTTTTTTTAATTTCCGTACGGTCTTTTTTTTGTTCTCTATCGTTTTTGCAGGTACAGGTACGACATGATGCATTTGCATTTTCTTGAGCCGCATCTGATGTGTCATGACACATTCACCATCTAAAACGACACAATCGACCTGATGTGCCGCAAAACAAGGTCGAGAAAGCCGCATCTATAACACCGAGCTGCATTTGAACAGTGAATCGACGCATCTTCCTGTCAGACTAGAACGCAGGACCGAGCCGCATTTGCAACACAGAGCGACGCATTCGCTTTGTTGTGACGCATTTTCCTGGTAACGTTTTCTTCTTTTTTGCATTCGGGTTTTTATGTTTTTTCTGTTCTTTTTTGTTCTTTGGCATTTTGGTTTTCTTCTGTATTCTACCTAGCATAGGTTTTTGTGTTACTAATCCTAATTTGCAGCGTGTGGCAGTTACATTCCGTGGGTCCAAGACTGGTGGATAAGAAACTCCTAACTTGTGTTTTGTAGGTTCGAGTGTCAAAGACTCACTACCAAACATTGTGCCTGTCTTTTTCTTAGATTAAAACACATTTATTTTTGGTGCACATAAAACAAACTTGTTTTTTCTACTTTGTTTGAATGTGTTTGCAAAATGGTAGGTGATTATGCTCTCACCTTGTGAAAACTTGGTGATCAGAAAACCAAACCCATTTTTATATGTTATTACCCTCACAACTTAGTAATCGAAGTATCCTCTCCCCTTGCACTTTCGGGTGATCTTGGGTGTAAGAGAAACAGTTACTAACTCTAGAACTTGGGCCTGTTCTGGTGGGAAAAAGTACTCACCCCAGGATGACTTAGATCGGTAGCACCCTGAACCCGAGGGACTTCCAACTGGTATACAAAAGTGGATTCTTGGGGAAGGCCCAAGAATCACGCGTATGGTTCCAATGAGATGGATCTGAAAGGGGACTCTCACCGCATGGATCATGCCCTACGAATGGAATGCCCGTACTAAACACCTTTTGTTTTAGAGGCCAACCATTCTTCAGTCATTGCTTGATATAGTGCAGGGTACAATATCATGCCTGAAGACACTCACTACTGATCCCCTTGAGTAGAGATAGCAGTTCTTGGGAAGTCACTACCCAAGAATATGAAGTTGGTGTGCTTGAATGACATTAATAAGCCGTGGAGGGGAGCCAATGCCACCAAACTTCTAAGCTATCCACTCTCGAGAAGGAAAGGTGTTTAGCACCAATCTGGGGTATATCGGTGGGCTATATCAAGTATACAAACCCTTGGCCTATTGGCCTATTAGGATCATGCTTGTCTCTTGTGTGTATGTTCACTTTTCAAAATATCATGCTTGCCAAGTGTTTGTTGGTTACTCAAACAAAACAAACAACACTCCAACATCTCAGAACAAACAGTCAAACTTTCAACAATTCAGGTTCTTAACCACAATATTAGAAAATTGACTTTTTATCATCCTAAGACGCATCTGTCAAACCGCATTCGCTATGTTGCACCACATTTGATAACCTTTGCAACACATTTGCTCTAAAAAACCGCATTTGATACTCCAAACGCCACATTTGCCTGTGTTAAGGTGCATTCGCCTTTTCTAAAGCCGCATTTGCAAAATTGAACCACATTTGACATCCTGAAAGCCGCATTCGAAAACCTGAACCGCACTTGACAGTCTGAGAGCCGCATTTGATAAACACAACAAATTTGCTGCCTGTAACGACGCATTTGCTTGTCAACAAAGTGGACCCTGTTTAAGACCAGGATCTGAGTCTAAACATCTCAACCCACTGTCAAACATCTCTTTCCAAAGTCTTTTTCAGAAACCATATTCGAAATTGCTCAAAACAACCATCATTTGCATTCATTAGCTTGCACTTTAACCATAGGTTTAAAATTTCCATATTTTAGTTGCATTCCCTAGACATCATAATCGTCATTTTTCCATTAGGATTCATCTTGCCACACTTTGGATTAGGCCAAATCTCCTCACTTTGCAAAGACCATTGTTTTCAAAATTAGGATATCTTGGGACATAGTCATTATCCTCTTTTTGGTCATTGTCATTTTTGTGAGAACCTCCAACTCAACAGTCTAGTTAGGCAGGCTCACTCATCCTTTTGACCTTGTCATTTAGTCCCTTTAGCAAGTCCCTTTGATAACCTAACTTGAGACATACGCCAAGCTTAGAGTGGTTAGACAAACCTTTCTCCAATGATTGTCCAAACTTAGTCATCATTATCCACCCCTAGTCCTCATTTTGAACCTAGACTTTGCATTAATCACCTTCGTCCTTCGTCAGCATTACCATCTTAGTCCTCATTCGAAACTTCAGCTTTGACAACCTTGTCATTTTGCATCATTCATTTCCTTAGTACTTCGGTACTATTGGCCGACCATTGAAAATGATACAATAGAATATGTCAGGACTTGTCGCCAATTCCAGATTCACAGTGATTTGATCCATGCTCCAGCACAAGAACTTTGGCTGATCACCTCTCCTTGGCCCTTCGCTCAATGGGGACTTGACCTTGTGGGTAAGATCCATCCTACCTCGTCCAATGGCCACAAAATCATCATCATCGCCACAGAGTACTTTACGAAATGGATCGAAGCCATCCCGCTGACATACATAACTGACAAAAAAATATCCAAGTTCATTCTTAACTACATCATTTGTCGGTATGGCCTTCCGCAATCCATCATCACTGACAATGGACGTCCGTTCAAAAACCAAGACGTTCATGAGTTATGTGAGCGATTTCACATCCAACACCATTTTTCATCTCCGTATTACCCACAAGGAAATAGTCAAGCTGAGGCGTCAAATAAAACCATTGTTAAAATCCTCATAAAGACTGTCAATGATGCTGGTCGTGACTGGCATATTCAACTCAACCCTGCTCTGTGGGCTTACCGCACTAGCATTCATACGCCTACAGGAGCCACTCCTTTTGCCTTGGGCTTTGGAGCTGAGGCCATCTTGCCCATCGAGGTTGAAATTCCTTCCCTACAAGTCTCCCTGAAGGGTTTAACTGATGATGAGGAGTATAGATAGTCGTGCCTGCACGAGCTGGAGATGCTAGAGGAAAGAAGGAAAAATTCCCTAAACCATCTACAAGCATATCAGAACCGTCTCTTTCGCAGTTACAATAAGAAAGTCATGGTCAGGAAATTTGACATTGGTGACTTGGTCCTCATGCAGAACCCTAAGAACCAGGCTGACAGAGAAAAGTCAGGCAAGTTTGAACCAAACTGGTTGGGTCCTTATGTCATCGTATCTTCTTTTGGTTCTAGAGCATATCAACTAGCTACTCCAAATGGAGAACAACTGATAGAGCCTATCAATAGTTTACATCTTTGAAAATTTTACGCATAACATCAGGAGATCGAGTTGAAAACCGTAAAATACAAAAAAATTGAAAAATGGTAAATAATCATTGCCTTGATGAAAACCTGGAAAACAGGCATCTTGGCAACACCAAAAAAATAAGAAAAATGATAAAAATAGTAAAGAAAAATAATTCGTCCAACAATGAAAACCTGGCAAACAGGCGCTTTGGATACGTACCATGGTGAAAACCTGGCAAACAGGCACCATGCGTAGTCGATCATTGCTCGGCCATCTACTATTGCTTCATTTGCCTAGGCCTAGGATGGAACACATTTCCCATCACTATCACGCCAATCACCATGACATCATATCCTTCGTCTCATGGTTGATAAACGGTTGACATCAAGTCCTCTATATTGTCCATCTGGTACCGCATACATATCCCTTCTTCATGTCCTTTAAAATTTGCTAAGTCTTGGACTTGACTGGGGGTAAAAAATTTATCATGTAACCATAGTGGATGTCACACATGTTTTCGACAATTGCCAAAAAGTCCTAAAAAAGACAAAAACATTGCAAAAAATCCTGAAAAAAGACAAAAACATTGCAAAAGCCCTAAAAAAGAAAAAACATCACAAAAAATCCTGAAAAAAGACAAAAAAATTGCAAAGTCCTAAAAATAAGACCAAAAACATGCAAAATGTCTGAAGAAAGACCTAAAAACCGAAAAAACGTCATGAAGAAAACCACAACAAAACGTCAAACTGCTCGAAGAACACAAAACAGAGTCATCTCTTGTCAAGTCTATCATGTCAATCAATTAGACTTCTTCATTCGTCTGAACTACGTTGTCTTTGTGCATTTGCTACGTAGGCAAGACTCATATTTGAGTCCTCGAGACATTAGGTTAGTCCTTTTAGGTTTGGAAAAATAAAATCATGACGCAATCTTTAGTCATCAAGACAAAGTCATTGGTTGTGTCGAACTACGAGGTCTCTGAGTGTATGACGTAGGCAAGGCCATCTATCGATGAGCCCTCAAGGCTGCACTAGGTCAGTCCATTAGGGTTCATGACATTACACTAGCAGACACATCAAAAGTATTCAAGTCAAGACAAATCATTGTCCAAACGAGAAAACTCCTAAAACAAAGTATGGCAATCATTTATTCAAACATGACAATCACATCAACATATCAAAAAAATTGACATATGGTCAACACAAGTCAAACTAGTCAAAACAAGTCAAATGATCATAACCTGTCAAACTGTCAACTCTTGGTTCACTTTCAGATGTGTCCTTCTGAAAGATAACCTCTGTCATTCATGCCTTAGGATGTGTCCTTCCTAGGCATCATCACTATCATTCGACATTTTGAGGGATCCTCTTGACGTCTAAGGATCACTCCTCTTGACATCAGTATTCTTCAGATGTGTCCTTCGAAGAACAAACTTTGTCATTTATGCCTTAAGATGTGTCCTTCCTAGGCATCGTCATCATCACTGTCACCTGACATTTCGAGGAATCTCTTTTGACATTTAGGGATCAATCCTCTCGACATCAACATTATTCAGGATGTGTCCTTCCTAAATTTGGCAACCTTCGATATTCGTCATCTTGGCATCGTCAAAACCTTAACACCTTGACATCTCAACATCATCAAACCTGACATCTTGACATTAAAACACTGAGTATCCAGACACACTTGGAAAACACTTGGCACTTGTCTTTTGACTTTCATCATGTTACCAGTTTTTCAGCGAGATCCTAACAATAGGATTTAGAAAAATAGCGACGTATCATGGTTGTCTTATCTTTGGGTTTTTATTTATCATGTTACTAGTTTTTCAGCGAGATCTCAACAATAGGATTTAGAGAAGCAACGACGTATCATGACGTTTTTCTTATCTTTTGACAGGCATGTTACTAGTTTCTCAGCGATATCTTGATTTCATGATTTAGAAAAACAACGACGTACCATTGTAATGGCTTTATTGTTGTATTTTGACAATCATGTTGCTAGTTTCTCAAGGATGTCTTGGAAACATGATTTAGAGAAGCAACGACGTTTCATGATTTGGCCTTCTTGTCTTTTCTGCTTGTGCTTGGTTATGACAAAAAGACTGGGACAATCACGCTCTTAGAATGAGTCATGATCATCCTTGTCTGTGACTACTTGTCTTATGTGATGGTACGACCTTGCACACCTTGATCTATGTCATATCATGGTGTTTGTTGGCCATTACAACAATCTGCCCAATGATGATTAAGAGCAATAATAATTAGAGTCCTATGGTAAAGTTTTGAAGGATTTGGTCTAGGAACTAACATGCATCTCATTCAGTCTAGTCATCTTCCCTTGTCCATCTCATGATGATATCTTGTGACATACAAAAACATAAGTGCAGACATGATCATATAAACATTGTATTAGGTCCATACATACATCATCCATAGCATTACATCATATAACATTTGATTGTATATCACATTCACATTACCATAAACATGGCATCCATTTGAATAAATACATTGTGCATATCATTATCGCCATCATCACAAAATCAACATAACATATAAATAAGCATTGCATCATCATGGCATCATATCATAAGTAAGCATCATAGGACATACATGGAAAGACACATAAATAGTACCATCATACATCATAAATCAACATCATACATAAAACATCACATCACATATATCATAATGCATAAATCAAATGACATCACATAACACACATGTAGGCCGCATCAAAACTGCATCATCTCAAAAATATACAATGTCACAGGATAGAGTCAAGAGATAGACCAAAAATAGAGCACTGTGTCAAAGAATAATTGAGAAGATATTCTTTAGAACATGCCCCAACGTGCCTCAATGAAGGCATGATAGACCCATGCCCCATCAGAAATTTTATGCAAATTTTGAAATTTTCTGAAAAATGTGAAAAATTATTCCAACAAGCCATTTTAGTGCATTGACAGCAAAAATTTCTATTTTCAACCACTAGGAAATTTGCAATAGGTTTAGGTTTTAACATTTGACACTGTCAGCTAACAAGGTAGGGTGAAATCCCATTTTAGGAAAGTATAAATGTGATTAGGCTTCCAAAAATAGTCATTTGTGCATTTTGAGTTTGAATGAATAGTGAGTAGAATGAAAACCTTGTTGCAGATCTCCTGTCAGAATTTTTCTAGTTCCACACACAGTGCATCGCAGGTACCAAGTCAGGTCCTACAGATGGCCAAAGGATTTGGGGAACATAGTAAGTACTCGATCCTTGCCTTGTGATTTTTTTAATTTTCAATAGATTTAGGGCTCCAAAAGAGGGCAAACAAATGCAGCTAACCTGGTTGGCTGCATTTGTTATCGCGTGGGCCATATGTGACTATGGTTCGTCACAAGTGACTTGATTCGACGCAACTGATTGGGATTAGCCACAACAAGTTTTTTGCACCACAATAAAAAAGTGTGATGCAAGTGTAGGACATAGCAATGCACGTGTGGTTTCGACCCGCATGTGAAATTTTGCGACACAATTGCAATATTAAACACCGTATTTTCTTTAAAGCTCACATTTGCTAGGAATTTTGACACATTTGAGATTTTGCACCGCATTTGTTGAAATTGTGACACATTTGCATGTTAAGCCACATATGCTAGATAGTTCGACGTAATTGCATGTCAAAATTTTTGCCCCAATTTTGGATAAAATTTTCTTTGATACCCACGTCAAATAGGTTTGCAAAAGTTTTTGGATTGACATAGTGCACTTTCTTGTGATCACAAGACTTGATTTTGACCTAAGAGAGCTATCCCTCGAGCTTTAGACTGTATCAACAACTAGATGATGACCAGAGGAAGAGACTGTTTTCCCTAGGACTATACCATGTTACATTCATGCCCGTGATTCGAGCAAACAAGGGACTATTGACTACAGTGGCACTCAGAGATAAGCTCGTTCACTTGCCGACATGAGAGGCCACGGTGACCCTAGAGGATATATGGTGCATCCTCAGATTACCCATTCATGGAGAGCATGTGTCTTATGACCTTGAGCAAGGATACAATGCTATTACAGTGACCTTTGAACATGATGATGTTGCAAAGGTAGGGGTGGAGGAGTATGAGATCCACTGGGATACACTTGCAAAGAGATACAAGCTCTTCATTGTTGTCATATGCAACACTATTGGTAGAGTAGTGTGTCTTGATCGACGAGGGCATGGATTTCATGTTGGTTGAGGGGAGATGCTAGTTGGCATGCTCACGTAAGATACTATCTATGCTTGGGGGTCATGTATGTTGGCCACGTTGTACTTTTAATTGCATGATGTGGCATATAGGGGAGGTCAGAGTATCAACTGTGGGATCACTCTCTTGATGGTTTGGTCTTGGGAGCATATCATAGTATTCAGACCACCGATACAAACGCAGCTTGGGGAGGGATTGCCATATGTTTATATATACAGATACACAGTCACCCAAACACATGCCAGTGACATTAGCTACTAGAGACATGCTATTGATTTGTTGGATTTGTTCACATGGAGACCATATAGGGATTATACTCCCTTCTTTGATGATGATAGTCACTTTCCCTATTGCAAATAGACTCGATATCTGATTGGCCACACAATGTAGAGTCAACACATCATTGTGAGATATTTACCAAAGAGGGTGCAGTGGTAGTTTCATGAGTAGAAGGGACTACCTATTGGAACTATAGAGTTTTCTTGGTCCAACCAAGAGATTCAACCCTGGGGCCCTATGATTCCTTTGAACATAGCGAATAAAGATATAGACGTGTTGTAGCCTATATAATGGGGTTGGGCAGATAGAGATGCAAATGTGAGTACCACACTCAACTATGATGTTTGGTGGGTACAACACAAGCTTGTGCCACTTACCAATCCATATCAGCCTGCACTAGTTGACAGACAGAGGAAAGGACCAGAGAGAGGAGTGCAGGGCCGAGGATGAGGTCGAGGGGATGATGGAGGCCAAGGGGCAAAGGAGAGGATGACGAGGGAGATGACAAAGGGGATGGAGGGAGAGGAGGTAGGGGTGATAGGAGAGGTAGGTTTGGGAGATTCAGGGATGGACGCCCACCTCATCCATTGAGGGGAGATTGGGGGAGACAGGTAGTAGAGGACCCTCACTAGGAGGGTGAGGTCAGAGTTGTAGGGGAAGAGGAACGAGGAGAGGTACCTCCTCATCAAGAGGAGAGATAGGAAAAGGAGCAGCTGATAGTGGATATCAACATGGATGTCGGGGTAGGGGAGGCAAGTCGAGATGAGGAGATGTTAGACCAAGAGGAGGAGGAGAGGGAGAGGGTTATTGTGGATGAGGGATTGCAGAAGATCCTGATCTTGGAGAGTATGGATGTAGGGGGGGAGGACCAGCCCATGGACAGTTAGATTACATAGCTACAGACACAGTTGCAGGTGACACAAAGCGATATATAGCAGCTACGAGCTGAGAGGGATATGGATATCATCAAGGAACTGCAAACAGAGTAGATCACCACCGATTTCATGAGTAGAAGTAGTGGCTTGATAGTGGATATCCTAGGAGAGTTTAGGAGGGACATTTCGGCTGAGCGATACTACAAGGACTATTATGAGAGGGAGGTACCCCTAGAGCGTAGAGAGTTGATCTTCTCACAGGTTGAGAGTAGGTCATAGAGCAGGTCTCAGTCGAGATAGAGTTAGAGCAACAGTGGGGTATCTTAGTAGTTATCTCCCTATCAGAGGCCATCAGGGTCAACACACAAGTCATCGAGATCACACCAGCCTCAGGATGATAGGGCCCCTTCCACAAGTCCCTCCCCATCAGGAGACAGGGGGAGCACCAACTATTTTATTTTATTATTCTTTTAGACACTAACATATATATGTATTTTGACTGAGCCTACGAGCTCCATTTTTTAGATCATTTTGATATTGTATTGTGACACTTATCATTTTTTGGTATATATATGTGAGATGCATGTCCTTGGCGAAAATTATTTGATGCATTATTTCTTATGAATTTTTCTATATGGTATGATGGATTATTATGCTAGGATGTTATGCACTTATGAGATGATTCTATATGGTCATGCATTTCTATATGTTTTGATATATTATGGATCTGATGGTTTATTTTCATGTATGCTTCTCTATTTTATGGTGTATGGATGATGCACATGATATATTTTGTTATATATATAATGATTCTACATGATTATGACGTTTATATGGATGCACATGTGATGTATGGCTTATTATGTTATGGATGCTAGATGATGTGATGCAATATGAATGATGTATGCAAATGTTATGACATGGATGTGTATATGATTTATATAAATGCAATGCTATGGAAATGTGATGATCATAAATGAAAATGTATGCAATGAGATATGAATGCAAAATGATACTATGGGGTCATGACTTAACATGCAATGCTTATATGGATGTACATATGCATGTATGTGTGATGATGCTATCTATATTTTTTGTATTTTCAAATGCAATATGGATGACCCGACAAGCTTATGATGATTCCTATGATGCTTTATGATGCCTATATGCTTCTAACATGATTATGTATGCAGGATATTTTTGTGTGTCACAGGACGCTATCAGGATGACTGCGGATAGAAGAGATGCGAGCAACAATCAAAAGAAAAGAGATCATGATCCATCATCGCCCCTCTAATTCCTTTGTGGGACATCCTTGAGGTAGCTAGTAACATGACCAAAGACCAATCAAAAAGATAAGACCAACTAGACCAACAAAGTCAATATCCATTTAGATCAATTGCTAGAATTTATTTGATGATAATATTGATGTGATTGATTGATGAGTTTGACTAATTGACTGATGTTGATTGATTGATAGGGTTAACTAATTGATTGATTGTCTAACCAGATAGATTTATTGACCAGATTGATTGAATGGTCAAGATTGATTGTTTGACCAAATTGATTGACCAGATTGATTGATCGATAGAATTGCCCAATTGATAAGATTGATTGATTAATTGAATAGATTGGAATGATTGACCATGCCTAGTTTCAGGAAAGACATATCCTGTATAAGGAAATGACAAGGTTGATAAATGACCAATGCCCCAATTTAGGAAGGACGCATCCTAAATAGGACAAAATGATAAGACCAATAACTTGACAAGCATTGATGATTAGAAAACTGACTAGTTTGGATTGAAGACTAGTTGGATAGTTGATCTGTTGGTTTGTGATTTGGGTTTAGATGTTTGTTTGCTTGTGTCTGAAGTGTCGACCTTAGCAAGGGACAACTTATTATAGAACCAAAGATAATAGACCAAAATAGATTCGATAAACCCTAAAGGACAAACCTATCACTTTGGGGGCTCATCAAAAGATGGCCTTGCCTACGTTATACATGCAGAGATGTCGTAGTTCGACCAACTTGGACCAAAAATGACTAAAAAATATGACATAAATCTTGATTGATCAAACTCAAAAAACCATAAGGGACTGACCTAGTACCTTGGTGGCTCATTAAAATATGGCCTTGCCTACGTAGCAATGCACAAAGACAACATAGTTTGATTGGACTTGGACTGACATAGACTCCAATTATGTTTTTGGAATTTTGATGTTTTACATTTTTTTTGGATTTTGAAAGTTCTACGATTTTTTTGGATTTTTAAATTTTTATGATTTTTTTTTATTTTTAAAGTTTTTAAAGGTTGATACCATGTGTAGGATCCCATAAAAATGTGAGTCAAGGAATTTCCCCTAGTTAGGTAAAAGACCAACTGATTATGCGCGAGGGTATTGATGGATACCAAGGATGATCATGAAAGGTGGAGGACGCTAAATGTCAATGGTTCTCAAGCCTTGAGAAGGATGACAAAGCTTTATTATGGACATATTATATGTGCGAAAAGGTGGAAAACTAGGTAGAGTGATAGTAGATGGAGGAGCATAGATTAACTACAGATGGCACCTGTTTGCCAGGTTTTCACCATGATACTTATCCAAAGAGCCACCAAAGTGGTTTTCACTATTGGACGAATTATTTCTCTTTACTTTTTTTTCTTTTTTTTTCCTTTTTTAAATTTTTTTGTTGTCACCAAGACGCCTGTTTGCTAGGATTTCATCAGGGTGACAATTTTTTTGTATTTTTGACTTTTTGAAAGGGGTTCTCTGGAAGCTAGGTGTAATATTTGCGAATATGCATGCTCTTGATGGGCTCAAGCAGTGGTTCACCTTGAGGAGTAGACAATTGATAAGTGCCATAACCGTATGCTATTGCGATGATGTAGTGACCCAACCAATTGGGTTCAAACTTTTTAGGATTTTCTCAATCTATCTGATTCTTAGGATTTTCTTTTAGAACCAAGTCACCAATGTCAAAGTATCTAGGTCAAACTTTCTTATTATAACTACATCGAAGATGGTTCTGATATTCCTACAAATGGGTTAAGGCATTCTATCTTTTCTCATTTAATAACTCAGGCTCATGTAAACGAGCTATACAATACTCTTCTTCATCAATAACTGTTGCATAGGTACCCTCAAGGATGGTAACTCAACCTCAATGGGAAGAATAGCTTCAAATCCAAAGGCGAGGGAATATGGAGTGGCTCATGTGGGTGTACAAATGCTAGTACAATAGGCTCATAGTGTAGGATTGAGTTGGACATGCTAGTCATGGCCAGCGTCATTGACTGTCTTCTTTAAGATTTTAAGTATAGTCTTATTAGATGCCTTAGCTTGACCGTTACCTTGGGGATAATAGGGAGTGACAAAATGGTGTTGGATATGAAACTTTCCACATAACTCACAGACATATTGATTCTTAAAGGGATGACCATTATCTGTAATGATGTACTATGGAACACCGTACTAGCATATGATGTAATTAAGGATGAACTAAGATATTTGATTTCCAGTAATGTAGGTCATCAAAATGGCTTCAATCCATTTGGTAAAGTATTTGATTGCAACAAGGATAAAATTATGTCCATTGGTAGAAGTAGGGTGAATCTTTCCTACGGGGTAGAGTCCCCACTGAGAGAAGATCCAAGGGGATGTAATTGGGTGCAACTCCTGATCGAGTGTGTGTATAAGATCTCCATGTATTTGACATTGACGACATTTCTTCACAAAGTAGTAAGCATCGTGTTCCATTGTAGGCTAATAATATCCTGTTAACATGAGCTTCTTAGCTAGGGTAGGACCAAAAGAGTCAGCTCCACATATACCATTGTGTACCTCGTGCAAGGTCGTGTGTGCTTCATATGAGTCAAGACATCTGAGAAGGGTACTATCTAGGCGACAATAGTAAAGGGTATCACCGATGATGACATATTTGGAGGCTTTCTGAATAAAGGTTTTGTATTGGTTTATGGACAAGTCAGGAGGGATAAGTTGGTCATGCAAGTAGTTATAAAATTCTTTGTAACAAAGGAGATTCAAGACACACAAGTTCACACATGATTTCTGATTCATGGACCTGAAATGCGGGGATCAACAACTATTCCACCAAGAACTGATATTGTGAGGCATTTTTAGGAATATCTAAGAGAGATCCAATGGTTGCCATTGCATCAACCACCTATTCTGAATTCTCAAAATTTTCTCAAAACAAATGTCATTGAAATACAATTTAAAACTATCCACCATGTGCTTGTAAGGGGTAAGCTTCTTGTCCTTAGTATCATAATCATCATTCACTTGACATATAACCAACTGGGAATCACCATAGACTTGAAGATCCTTAATTTTCCATTTGATTGCCATGCGTAGTCCTGCCAATAATACTTCATACTCAGTCATATTATTTGTGCATGGGAATGTTATTCTATATGACTTAGGAATGGAATCCCCTTGAGGTGTGATATAAAGAATTCCAACCCTTGAACCATGATTTGTGTAGGATCCATCAAAGTACAATTTCCATGTTGTAGGAGTTTCTATTGCAAAGACAAATTCATTAGGAAAGTCAGACACAAGAGGATGGTTTGCTATCATTGGTGCACCTGCAAGTTGATCATTTATTACTTGTCCTTTTATTGCCTTATGATCAACATGCTCTATGTCATACTCATTGAACTTCTAATCATAACCCACTTTACTAGTCGACCTGTCAAAGTTTCTTTTCTCAATGGATACTTCAAAGGGTCAATCTTGGCTATCAATTTTGTTCTCTAGTTTAACATATAATGTCTCAGCTTCTATGCAGCAAAAAAAATTGCAAGGCATGCTCTTTCAATGGTACTATAGTTAATTTCATATCCTACCAAAGTTTGACTAATATAGTAGATAGATATCTCTTTTCCATCATTTTCATTCTATGATAGCAATGCCCCTAGTGCCGATGTAGAAGTTAATATGTATAGGATCAAGTGTCTTCCATTAATAGGAGGCATGAGAACTAGAGGACATAATAGATAATATTTTATTTGTTGGAATGCCTCTTAACAACATTCGGTCCATATGAAGGGAACTCCTTTGCGTAAAAATATTGAAATGGATGAATCTTGTCTACTAGTTGGGAAATGAACCTTTAGATCGACTGTAATCTTCCTCATAGAGTCCTTAATTGACTAGTATTGGTGGGTGGTGGCAGATCTATGATTGATTTTAGTTTCGCAGGATCGACCTCAATTCCCCTATGAGAAACTATGTATCCCAATAATTTGTCTAACAAGACCCCAAACACACACTTCTTCGGGTTTAGTCTGAGCTTATATTCATATAGCCTTCTGAAAATCTTGTCTAGCACTCCAAGATGACCACCTCTTGTCAAATGTTTTGTCAATAATTTATCAACATAGTCTTCCACAAGTACATGCATATAGTCATGAAAAATGGTTGTCACATCCCTTTGATATGTTGCTCCAAAATTCTTGAGTCCAAAAGGAATTACATTCCAACAAAAGGTACCCCAAGCACATGTGAAGGTTGTTTTGTGTTGATCCTCAGGGGAAATTTTGATTTGATTGTATCTTGAAAAGCCATCCATAAGTGATAACATCTCATACCCCACTGTGAGATCTACTATGATGTCAATATTAAGCAGTGGGAAATCATCTTTAGGACAAGCCTCGTTTAGATCCCTAAAATTCGTGCATATTCTAATACCACCAGTTGGTTTAGTGATAGGAACAAGGTTGGATATCCATTTTGCATAATATATGGGATGAATAAAACCAACATCAATAAGTTTCTTTAACTCAACCTTTACCAAGAGTGCAATTTGTGGATGCATTTTTCTTAATTTCTGATTGACAGGTTTAGCATTTGGAAGTAATGGTAAATGATTTAGAACCAGTTTGGGGTCCAACCCAGGCATATCAACATATAACCATGCAAAATTAACTTGTCTTTCTGAAAAGAATGTAGTGAACTATGGTTTTTCTTCTGTGGTCAAAGATGCTGCAAACTGAACAATTCTAGGATTATCCTTTGTCCCAAGATTGACTTCTTCTGAATCTTCTATTAGCAATGGTGATCTATCTCGGTCAATAGGGAGACTGTCCAACCCTCTGTCCTTAGGCGCCTCAAAGAGGTTTACACCTTTAGATACATACTTTATTTTTACTTTTTCATGGTCTAAAGGTGCCTTTCGGTTTTCACCTAGAGACCTATTCTTTTTATTTTTATTTTTAACATTTTTCTCACTTTTGCAATTAGAGGGAGGAGAAGACTCTCCAAAATATGCTACATTATCAAGCTCAATGATGAAGCCAACTTTATGATCCCCACTTGGTATTCCTTCACGAAGTCCCATGAACTCAACAATTGCTTTGTTGTTCTTGAATGTGTCTAAACTTGGTGGTCCTTGTTGGTCCCAATCTATCAGTTTTGGGTAAACAAGGGATAATCCATCATCGGTATTGTCAAGGGTAAAGGCAGATATGGTGAAGACAGAGGTAGAGTCATCTGGTTCCCAAAAGGAATCGATCTAGATATTAATGTCCATGACATTGGTTGGGGAGGAAGATAGGTTAAGTTCTTGGAAAATGTTGTCTAGTTCATAATCATTGGTTGTGCAAGAATCCCATTCATACTCATTATAATTGGTTTCACCATAGTAAGAATCCTCCTCCTCATATGACTCATTTTCATCTAAAATTTTAACGTTCTCACTCAAGGTCAGCTTAGTACCAGATACTCACTTTTTTGGGCACATACCCTAGACCAATGTACTTTTGTCGGTGAGGAGGTAGTATCAGTTCAATCATTCCATTCTTATTTAGGCCAAGACCACTATTTCCATCATATCCTTTTTGCTTCATGAGCTCAAATCCTTTTAGATACTACTCAACTGGTAACTACTTAGGTTCAATGTCTTCTTCATCCTTGTAAATCCATGTGGAGATGTCCTCACTGATGGGCTATTTACTTAATTCCTCCTATTTAATGAATGTGGTTGGAGGGTTAAAATGGTGATTTTGGGATGAATAAAGTGCATTATTCCATAACACTTTGGTGATTCTCTTTCCTTGCGGTTTTCCCACACAAAATAATCTTTTCATGTTGCATTCTCCACATCCCTTATCATGAATCTGGACTTTGGGTTTAGAGGGTTTGATGAATCGAGTGGATGATTTGATGAGGGAAGATAGATCAATGTAGTTGGATGAGGTGGAAGATGAAGCTTCTTGATTAATAGGAACTTGACGTTTATTGGTTCCTCTTATATTACTGTAGTACTAGAAAGGATCAAGATCACTTGGTATGGTAATTTTAAGGCCATTGTAAGGAAACTTGAGGCATTGATGGTAAGTGGAAGGTACAAATCTCATGGTATGGATCCATGGGCGACCTAGGAGAAGGTTTTAGGGCAAGCCCAAATCCAAGACATAGAACATTGTGTTTTGAATAGTGGGGCCAACCCTTATGGGAAGTGTAATAACTCCTTCAGATGAGTGGTTAGCATCATCATAAGCCTTGATAACAATTATTTTAGATCGATTTATGCAAGCTAATGAGTCCAATTAATGGCTCAATTTTGATAGGGCTTATGTATTTGTTGTTGTCACCATAGAATTTGGTACTTGGTTGTTGACATTTTCCATGATATTTCCTTGAAAACCATAAACCTTGGGAATAAGTTTATCCTTGTGACTTTTAATGACATTATCATGCTATGTAAATTATCTATGTTGATTTTACATGTGGTTGAATGGATGTTACTTTAAGGTAATTATAGATATGCAATTTTTTGTGTGTGCTAATGTTATCATGCAGGTTTACACTAAGATGTTGATGTCAAAGAAGCCTGCAAAGTTGAAGGAACTCCTGCCAACTGGTCAGTTGTCAAGAAAGTCAAGAAGATGATCATTAAGAGGTCAAAGGAGGGAAAACTCTCAATGGAGGGAAATTCCTAATTTGAACAAAAGATTGTAACCACCCTTTTAATGGTCATGTTTTTTTGTTGAGCAATTATAGGGAGTGTGTTGTGCTAGATTCTCGTTGGACCAAGTTTGCTTTGACCAAATTTTGTGCATGCATAACTTCCTCCATCTTTTTCTATGCTTTCAATAAGTGGCATCCTCCTATTTTGATGGAGTCAATTGCCTAGGTAGTTAGGGTTAATCAGTAGTTTTTCCCTCTATAAATAATGGTCAGATGCCCCTTTTGATAAGGTTGCATTTTCAAGTTTTAGTAATACAGTCATATCGTTGAGATGTTGTAATCATGTTTTCAAGAAATAATATGATATTTTGAGTTGCTACATTTGAGTTATCTTAAGGGAGACTCACTCAAGGGGGCCCACTTGGTGAGGATTCCATCTACTTATCTTAAAATTTATTTTATGTTCAGTAATTAGTTCAATTTCAACAACTGTTTGTTCCTGCAGCCACTGGAATTCTGGTCTGTGACTGTTCTTGCAGCCAAGGTAGAAATAGTAGTTTCCTATCTGTTTGCTGAGATTTCCATTTCTATCTTTCATTTCCAATCCAGTTGTTAATGCTTATTGCAGATGATGATTTATGCTCAGTGTTTAAGTTGATTTCTTTTCAATAGTTCATTTCCAGCATTGTTTCTTTCCTAGTTTATGCATGACTGCAATAGAGTCTTAGTGCACATACAGTGCTGACCCATTTCAAGTTTATGTCCCTAGGTTGACAATGAAATACACCTTCATGATGAGTGAGATAGATACTTAGTGCAGATGCCCAATCTCTAAGTCACAGCTCTAAGGGCTTAGTTATTAAACCATTAGAGGAGGCCAACACAAACCTCAAAGACTCCCAATGTTGTAACCAATTTTAGGGTACATATGTTCATACTTGCTCCACCGTCTACCAATACTCATCTAATTTTATTTTTATTTATGTAGACTTCAAGATGTAGGGGATCATGATGATTTGGCTTGTGTGTGAAAAGATCTTGTTTGAAAAAGGTGACATGATGAGGTGTAGCTAGGTATCCAACCATGGCCTAAAATTGGTTGACATTTAGGTCAGAAGGTACGAATGTTTCTTGCAAGTATTTTCTAGAATGGCTCTGTGATTTGGGGAAATGTGAAGCAACTCAAGAATGGATATTTATGTGGGTGTCTTTCCTAGATGATCAAGGAGGTTGTACTGAATTTTTGGTTGCAGATTAGAGGCAACCCCTTGCAAGGTCACCTTAGCTCTGTGGGTAGTGACGACACATTCCAAAGTTTTGTTAATGGTAATGGTAGCAACATGATCATCAAGGGCTTGAATGTGATTGATGGTATAATCATGCACAACACGAGGTATAATTAGTTGTAATATTATAAAATTGCACCCCTTGCAATTTCACATACATTCTTGTATCCACTTTAATGTCGATTACCTTAGCATTTTTGTAGGCTCATTTTAGCCCTTGCATCAACCTTTTTCCCTCTCAGGATGCTCAGGACCCCTTTTTGACAACTACCTTCACGCGTCAGCTTTGCATCAAACTTTGTGCTTTTCCTATTCTCATCATTTTGTAGCGTGATGTGTATGGACACTAGCACGTAGCGCGGACATTTGCACGCCGTGCTAGCATCCTATGACATTTCAACGTTCAAACGACCATTTTTTACCATGTTTTCCACTTGTCAACTCCTTTTTTCGATGGTAACGGCCCGAGATGCCTTGTAACGACTCAGGAAGCTTCCTGTCCCTTTTATTCTCTCTTTAAAAGCTATTTTTTCAATCCATTAGGGATTCTTCTTGGTATTTCTCATTTGGAGACACTCTCTTCTCTCTTGCTCTCTTGCTTGCATAGCTCTCTACAACTTTCTACAATATAACTCAAGCTCTCAAGTTCTTACAACACTCTTTGCAACTCTCTTGGCTCTCACAACTTTGTCTCTCTTTGGCTTGCTTAAGCCTTGCAGGTGATATCTTTCTTACCTTGTATCTTTGAGCATATTGGGATTTCTCACATCCCCTATCAATTGCATCTTTATCTCGTAATATGGGTTCTCCTTGTTAGAATCCAAGATCACCTGCATGCAAGATGGATACCTGTCACATGCAAAAGATATGAAGAACCGAAAAAGATGTTCTCTGTAAACCTCTCAGTAAAAATGCATTAAGAGAATCAATTATTACAAAATGATCAATCCTTATGAAGGAGATCAAGAAACCCTAAAAGGGAAACCCTAAAATGAAACCCTAGTGTGCACACTTTAATAATTAATTAATTATTAATGTGCCTAAGTTTAGCTTAAGTAATAAAGAGGAATAAGTGACTTAATTAATTAATCAATGTGGATGTAATTAATTAAGCATAATAACCATTAAGATCACCGCATGCAAGATGGATACCGGCTACATGCAAAAGCATATGAAGAAGAACCCAAAAAGATGTTCTCTCAGAACCCCAAGAAAAAATGCATTAAGAGAATCGATTATTACAAAGTGATCAATCCTATGAAGGAGATCAAGAAACCCTCAATGAAACCCTAGTGTGCACACTTAATAATTAATAATTAATTAATTATTAATGTGCCTAAGTTTAGCTTAATTAATAAAGAGGAATAAGTGACTTAATTAATTAATCAATGTGATGTAATTAATTAAGCATAATAACTTATTACTCTAACACCCCCCCTTAAGATGAACTTAGGAAGAAGCTAAAACACTAGAATAAGATGCATGTAAGCAAATATGGGTCCCGACAACTAGGCCTGATCAGGTACCCATTTACAAATGCAATAAGGAGTAAGAGAAGGAAAAACCCAGTGGGACAAAACCCCCCTTACAATGAGATAACATGCTGCAAAGAAGCACTGGAAGAACTCTGTAGAGTAACACTGGAACTTGATATAGGCAAGCAAGTAAATATTCTTCTGTATACTACTGAAACCGGATGAGAGTCACCGATTGACTCAAGGAATCATGATTAAAGCAACAGAAAACCCGATGCCACGGAACACTCCGGAACTCAAAATCAGAACAACTTCCGAATCTATGAAGCAGCAAGCAATTATTGAATGATGTATTATCAAAATGAAGTGCAAGATGCAAGATGCACTCTCCCAACTGCCAAAACATCCAAGTAATCGCCAAACAACCCATCGGGCCAAATCTGGACTAATTGATAAACCTGGGACAGATATAGAAAAAGTGCATGGACAGCAACCTAGAGCTCCTCAATACCTTTCCGACGCTTCAAACGAGGCGAAAAACGGAGATCGTGGAAAAAAGTAATGAGCTCGGAAGCATAAAAAGTACATCTGACTTCAAATAGAAATGCGGTGGAAAAACAGTAAAATACTTCAAAAAATAAACAAACACTACCAGAAATTGTTCTAACCAGCTTTCCGACGAGCATTGCTTGCCCAATTTGATACCGTATGCCCGTTGGCACCAAAAAGAAAAATCAGCTTTTTAGGGCAACCGTTGGGGAGGGGCATATGAGGGGCCGTATCGGACGCTGATCGCCGAAAAGTCGAAAGCATACCCTGATCTTAATTATCTGAAGCCGTCGCCGCAAAAATAGTCCCCCTCGCGATAAAGAAGCGGCTCCCCCGGTCCCGTGGTGACCGTGGGTCGGCAGTCGTTGGTTATTTTCGCGAGCTCCCCGGTTTTCCATATGGTCGGGGTCGGGCTAGGGGCCTTTAATCTGGCTCCATGGCACCGCAAGACGAAATGGTGACGACTGGCCGTATGAGCCGAGGTCGCGTTTCTCCATACGACCGACGCCGAGCTTAGGGTTGGCACGGTACACCCGCTCGGGTCCGCAATATGACCGGAAAGTGAGCTCATGGGAGCCTCGTAAGGCGCGCTGGTGCCTATGGCGGAGATGGCGGAGGTTTATCGGGCGGGCGGCAGATGTGGTGGGTCGCCGCGGATGCCGAGCGCATGGACCCTTTTCTATCGTAGGCGCCGGGTTCAATCCCTAAAAAACACTTTTTGATTTTTTGTTTTTCGAGTCTCGACTACAGAGTCGGGAAAGGCCGTGACGTCGCATAATTTTTTTTGCCTTCTGACCAACTTGCAACCAAAATAGACAAATTTTATATGAAAATGGGGGTTTTGGCATTGGCGACTTAATGGTGAGGTCCGCTTTTGTCCCAAATGCCCAAAAATTAGCCACCCCCGTGACTAATCCCAAAATCTCGTATGTGGAAACCCTCTTGCACCGGAACCTCACACAAAGAGGCCATATCTTCGACACGAACAAGCAACATGTGTTCCACCGGAGCTCGATACCATGTTAGAAAACCAAGATCACCTCCATGCAAGATGGATACCCGTCACATGCAAAAGATATGAAGAACCAAAAAGATGTTCTCTGAACCTCAAAGTGTAAAATGCATTAAGAGAATCAATGATTACAAAGTGATCAATCCTTGTGAAGGAGATCAAGAAACCCCAAAAGGGAAACCCTAAATGAAACCCTAGTGTGCACACTTAATAATTAATTATTAATTATTAATGTGCCTAAGTTTAGCTTAAGTAATAAAGAGGAATAAGTGACCAATTAATTAATCAATGTGATGTACTAATTAAGCATAATAACTTACACTCTAACACTCCTCCTTGAGCGGGGATTGCTTTTATCACTTCATATTTGCTTACTTTGTTCACTTTCTCTATCTATTTGGCTGTCCTTGGAGGTGGGAACACCAAAATAGGGGTTTGACTGAGGAAAACCCCTTTACAACCCCAACATTTTCTCTTGATCTTATGTATGCAAGTATTGAAGATATTTCCTTGCTGGAGGCTTCATTACTTGGGTTGCTATGAGCAGTGTCTATTTCTTATTCTCTTACTTTATCATATATACTTCACTTCATTTTAGTTCTATTACTTTCTTGCATTTTAAAAGTTCTTAGCAATCAAAATAGTAATCACTTTAGTACTTTCTATGATATTTTCATTTTCTAGTTTGTACGAGATGCCAGCGTGCCTTTGGGACTCCAACATGCTGCGTTGTCATCCTTGTTTCACATTGTTGTCCTTTGGTCGAGAGCTCATCAGTTTGTCTAGAGAATCTCTATGACTTGCTCTTTTTGGTTTTGGAACTCTCGCTCTGTTCATTGAGGCAGTTTAGGGTAGTTCGCCCCTTGGGATTCTCTTTAGAATAAAGAGACTCATGAGTAGCGAATCACCCTACTCTAAATTTTGGTGAACCCGGTGTGAACACCCCTTATATATAAGGACAAGTCAAAGATTTATCCTTCAAAAATAAAAAATTTCGGGGCACTACCCCAAACCCCATTCCATGTCGTCAATAGTGATATACGTTGGCCTTTGACTAACTTGTCTATATCTCCATTTCAAAATGTACTTTCTATATTTCTTCCTTCTATCTCTTTCCAACTTTGTTAAGAAACTTCAAGAAGTTCTCTTACAAGAATGTGAAAGTGATTTTTTCTCTCATTTCTTATTATTCTTTGTTGATCCCTCTCATGAAATTCCTTCTAAGGATATTTTGGCGCAAGAGGATGAAATCATTGATGCTTTTCTTAACGTTACTCTACCTTCTCTTCATTTCAATGCACTCTCTTCTAGAGATGATGCGTTAGTGAATGATGAATCTCTTCTTTATTCCAATTCACTCTCTTCTAGAGACGTTGCATTTATGAATGATGATTCTCCTCTTCATTCCAATGCACTCTCTTTTAGAGATGTTACATTCATGAAAGATGAATCTCAACTTCATTCTGATGCACTCTCTTCTAGAGATGATGTATTAGTGAATGATGAATCCTTTCTCACATCGGATCCTCCAAGGATAGATGTTGAGCATATTTCTTTAAATGATTCCTCTATAAGTTGTAAGGAATCTATAAATATCATCTATGTCTTTTCCACCCCTAAAAGGCCTAAGAGACCGGTCATTTATCTGACCCTAGCTTGTCCTTTTCCTACAAAGATTTATTCTATTAATGGTGTTCCATTTGATAGTGATTCTCCTAATCTTTCTAAGGCTCCCTCTTATAGAGAAGTAGCCCATGCTTACAATACTAAAAGGAATAAACAAAATGCTAATCCACCTACTTATTTACCATTTTCTCAACCAAGTCTTCCTTTAGCACCTAAACCCATGACTAAAGCACCTGGTGATTACGATCTTATCAAGCAACTTCATTTTACTTCGACTAAGATCTCACTATGGGACTTGCTTTAGTCTATGCATGTTTATCAAGGTATTCTTCAGGAAGCCTTGCAAAAGATCCTCTTGCCTTCTTATGCTAGGCCGACGGGCGTTGATAGCTCATATTCATGTGGATTCATTGAATATTACGTTCTATCCGCATGAACTCCCACCTTCATACGTACAAAAGCAAGCAAACCCTTTAATGATCATAATTAACATTAATAATATCAGTATTAGACGTACTCTAGTTGATGCCAGTTCAACACTCAATCTATGTAGCATTGATCTATTGCCTAAGATTAAAATTGATTCATCTTCTCTTGCTGCTTCTTCTTAGCTTATTATTCATGGGTTTGATAATGTTGGTCGGCACAATAGTCTTTCCTTTAAGGTTGGGACCCATTACTGTACCCACCCTTGTATATGTTATGTCAAAAAAGTTACCATATAATCTTTTGCTCAGTAGACCATGGATTCATGCTATGGGTGCAGTCCCGTTTACCTTGCATAAATCTATTAAGTTCATTTGCAATAATCAAGTAGTCACAGTCAAGGCTGACCCTAAGGCTATGTACTTATGTGAGATGGCAGTTGCCGGTTAGGTTTCGGTTGTGCCTACTCTCATCTCCTCAGTGTCTTCTAATGTGTTGGTGTTTGCTCCAATAGTACCTATCACAAAGAATGCTCTTGAGACAAATGTCTCTGAAGAAGATCCTTTTGAAGCAAGAAATCCTAAGTCTTCCTCTTCTCAAAAGAATGCATGTCTTGGTGATGATTGGGGTTCCTTAGACTTTACAAATTCCTTCATTGGGGAATGTAAAGGTGACCCGATCCATTTAAACCTTCTGATAACATCATCCAAACCCGCTATCAAAGATGATTATTCTTTTGTATCGCAGGATAATGTGAGCAATAGTTATAATGTCCTTAATGTCGATCCTCCTCCTTCTAAGGAAGATGATCACACTTCTATTAAAGAGACTAATGCTAGAAATCCTATCAAGAAGGCTGATGTCAATCTCGTAGAGGAGCATAATCCCCATTACTGGAATAATGCTCTCTATGAAGATCACCCTCCTCAAGATTTTCAAACACATTATGGCCCTGGCTTTAAACTTGTCTGTAAATACGGATATGGGTGTAAAGGTTGTGGGCATAATGAACAAGGCATTCAGGTCCCTATAGAATGGGCACCTTGTAAGAATAATTTGGGGCTTGGTTGCTCAAATGAACAATATAAATGGAATCCATCATTGAATGACATGAATTTTTCTCAAACTCATTCTCTTGGATTGATTCATCCTCTAGTGTCTTCTATCTTCATGTCTTCTTCTTGTGAGCACTCAAGTCTTTCTCCACAAGAGAAAGGGTTGCTTCTTGATCCTCATTCTTTGTGTGAGAAAGAGTGTATTTTGTCAAGGCTTCTTAAAGCCCACTTAATTACTCTTCCTCCTCCTACACATAAGAAATTTCACAAGAATAATAAAGCAAAACACTCGTTTTGTGCATACCATCAAGTGCCTGGTCATTCCACTAGTGAATGTAAGGCCTTGAAGGATAAAATATAAAAAAATCATGATTTTGGTGCTATCACTCATCTATTTGTTGATGCACCTGCCTCTTCTTCAAATGGTAAGTGATATTGAGGTCTACCTCTATCCTATCTGCTCTAAGCATTTTCTCATAAGGTTCTCACATCTCCCTTCAATAGTATCTTAAATGATTCTCCTCTCCTGTATGCTTGGGGGTAGTGATAACTCATTTTGGAGGTGTGTTTCCTAAGGACCCCCTCTCTTCTCGATATCTTTTAATTGAAGCATCCCTTGAGTGGACCCCTTTTTATTTTGAAGGGTTCCTGAGGGACCCCCCTTTGAAATTTTTTTCTCTCAAATGAGTTCTATGGCGTCTAGCTTGGGGGTAGCCCAACTAGACTTTTATTCTCTATGATTTTCCTGCAATGCAACTTGCAGTAGCCATAGGATTTTTTGATTAGTCTTGCTCTACAGGACTGAGAACATGTAGAGCTTCTTTGCATCAAGCTTGCGTAACATGTTTAGTCTGTGAATTAACATGTTGCTTTGCATGTGTGCCTGTGAAGCTGATTTTCAATCAACCTTTCAGGACCAAGCACCTGTAAGGACCAATCAAACTTTTTAGAGCCTTTCACATCGGTCTTCCCTTAGGACCGAACACCTGGGGCATCTCCTTTCCAATTTTGAGGACCTATAAATTGCTTGCATTCTACGGGATCTTTTTGTTCAACTCTATAGGAGAGAGTACCTACAGAGTCTTTTGTTCAGCTTTCCATAGGTTTTTGGACTTGTGGCACATTTTTTCAACTCTCCTTGGGTTCGAGGACCTGTGGAGCCATCTCTCTCAGAATTTTCATTCCTTTTTAGCTCCTCCATCTCTCTCTCTCTCTCTCTCTTCTCTTCTCAAATTGTATATACTGGATCGAAGACCTGCATCTTCTTCATCTTGAGTATATACTTCTTTCTCTCTTCAAAATTGATTGCTTCCCCATCTTTTGTATGTATTTTTCTATTGAAGTGATGATCCTTACCTTCTTCTCTTTGATTAAGAATTTTTTTGTGTTATTTCTTAATTTGGGGATGACGCATAGTACTAAGATAACCTTGTACATCGAGGTCTCTTTTACTTTGATGACTCAAATCCTTTGGTTTGTTGTGTGCCTATGTGTATGTTTTTATATGTTCTAACCCCGTCATGTAATGGTTTTTAATGTTCTAACATTATTGTCTCGTGCAAGTCTTTCTTGTCTAATGTGTTTGTTTTGTAGGTATTCAGTTTGGGAGCATGCTTCCTTGGTTCAAAGAGTTGTCTTATTCATCCACAATATCCTTTGGTATAGTGATTTTATTTATGGTTAGTATATTTCCTTTAGCGTGCATATTAGTATAGATTCATATGCCCGCTAAAGTGGGGGAAAAATGTAATGTCATAAAATTTCACCCCTTGCAATTTCACATACATTCTTGTATCGACTATAGTGTCCATTCCCTTAGCATTTATGTAGGCTCATTTTAGCCCCTCATTAGCTTTTTTCCCTCTTAGGATGTTCAGGACCCCTTTTCAATAGCTACCTTTATGTGTCAACTTTACGTCAAACTTTGTGCTTTTCCCATTCTTGTCATTTTGTAGCATGGTGTCTCTGAACACTAGCATGCCTCACAGATGTCCATGCATCATGCTAGTGTCCTATGACATTTCAAAGTTCAAAAAACTATTTTCGACCATGTTTGCCACTTTTCAACTCCTTTTGTCGGTGGTAACAGTCTGGGATGCCTTGTAACAACTTGGGAAGCTTCCTTTCCCTCCTATTATCTCTTTAAAAGCTATCTTTTCAATCCATTGGGGCTTCTTATTGTTATTTCTCATTTAGAGACACTCTCTTCTCTCTTGATCTCTTGCTTGCATATCTCTCTACAAATTTCTACAACAACACTATAGCTCTCAAGTTCTTACAACACTCTTTGCAACTCTCTTAGCTCTCATAACTTTGTCTCTCTTTGGCTTGCTTAAGCCTTGCAGGTGATATCTGTAGACACTAGAAAATGTCTTGATCTGCGAGCATCATTTTTCCATAGTCTTGGTCTTCTCCCTTACATAATTAAATAATTTTAATTATTTTATTTGATCACATTCCTCTATTAATTAAATAATGTTAATTATTTAATTAATTCATTTTCTTTGTCTTTGTTCTCCTTGATCAATTAAATAAATTAAATATTTATTTAATTGCGTCGCAAACACCCTTTCCCTCTATAATTAAATAAATTATCATTTATTTAATTATTTGCTTGTCATTATTCGTCTATAGTTAAATAATTATTTTTAATTATTTGTTTATTCATTAATCCTTTTGTCCTTCCTTGGTTAAATATTTATTTAAATTATTAACTCCCTCTCTCCACTTTCCCTCTATTAAATAATTAATCTAACTTAATTATTTAATTCCCTTTTTCCATTTACTTCTATATTTAATTTAAACGGTTGCATAATCACTTAAATTAAATATTCATTTTCTCTTCCTCCATAAATAAATAATCTAAAATGATTATTTATTCCTCCATTATCTTAAATTTCCAATTTTAAAATATGGTCAAAGATGTCTTCCATGAATTAAATAATTTACTTTATTCCTCCACTTCCTCTCTCAAATTAAATAATAATATGATTTAATTGTCAAGATTCCCTTCTTCAATTAAAAATTATTATTTGATGGCCCACATGCTCTCCCAAATTAAATAATTATATTATTTAATTTGTTCCACTACTTTCACTCCACTTTCTCATTTCAAATCTTGACTATTGATTCTCTCTGGTCTTCTTTCAATCTTAACTGTCTATCCTTAGCCGTTCCTATCCCACTACTTTGTGGTGCATGAATCCTTGTCTATTGATCTTGGCATCTTTCTAGAAGACCGATCTTACCCATCCATTCAAATAACTCTTTTATAAAAGAGAGTTGCCTCCTTCATCTTGGCTTTAAAACCACATATCTGCAACATTCGTGCTTACATTTGCAGGTACTTACATACAGAAAATTGAGGGAAAATTTTAAAGGCAGATTTGAGGAGAGGCAAGGAAGGTTATTCAAGCTCAACATGGAGAGTTTGCTTTAGTTTTGTTCCTATTTTCTTTCTATGTTGATTGTACTTGCTTGCTTTGGATTTGAGTTTTTAGCTTAGATTTAATAGAGTGGTTGCTATTATCTTTGCTATCTGGATTTGGATTCTAACCCCTAACATTTGGTGAACCCAACGTGAACAATCTAATCTTCTGAGTGTTTTAAATGAGTTTTGCAGGTTACAACAAAAAAATTGTATTTGAAACCCGTCATATTCTTTTGAGCACAAAAAAATGGGCGTATAAAATCTTATAAAACTTTTTATGGATTTTGAAGGTCTGTATTATCTTTCCATAGCTTTTTGTGGTTTTAAATTTTGTTTAGATTTGTAAAAGTTATTGTTGTTTTAGTTTGCTGCTATCATTAAAGGCTTTTTGGTATTACTAATCTCTTGTTTTCAGTGTGTGGCATCATACTTGGAGGGAGTCTAAACTGTTTCTTTTGAAGCATTTTGTTGGCCTATTTTTGTGTTTTCTTAGCATAGAATCATCTTGCATTTTTTTTTCCAAATTTTCACTCATGAGGATAAAATGAACAACAATTTGCATCTTTACATTCATGGGTTTTTAAAATTTACAACAAACTACATCTTTACACTCATCAAATTAAAATTTACAACAAACTACATCTTTACACTCATCGGATTAAAATTTACAACAAATTGCATCTTTACACTCATGGGTTTTTGAAATTTACCACAAACTACATCTTTACACTCATATGGTTAAGAATTTACCACAACTTGCATCAAAATCATTGGGCTAAAAAGAACTTGCTTGTTTGACATCATAAGTGAGACTTAAAATAAATCAGTGTTGTATTGTCTTGTGATTGTGTCTTTGTTATGGGGTACGTATGCTCTTTCCTCACACCTAGTGCGACCTTGGGAATCAAAAATACCTCTTGGAATTTACACTCTTACACCAAACATTTGATTTTGAGGCTAAAATGAACATCATTCTAGTGTAAGGAAAACACATTAATGCTCTTTCCTTGCACTTAGTTTGATCTTGGAGTTTCCAAGGCATTGTGTTGGTCTTGCTGTTGTTTACCCTTAGAGGGCCTACCTCCCGATTTGTGAGAGGGAATGACCCAAGTGGTACTTTCGTTTTGGTCCATTACACAAATAATTATGGTTGTGATGTCATCTGGGGAAGATGTTCTATACCGATGGAAGTCTCCCTTAGTATCCATGAGATGCATAAAAACCCTTTCTAAAGGTTGGGAGACCTCTTAAATGAGTGAACCGCTGCATGTATAGACATCACATTATCTCAAAACATTGACTAAGAACCAAACTAGTTAGAAGCCCCCCTTTTACTTAAGTTTTAGCGACATTCTTAGTGCCAGGGTGTAGCATCGTACCCTTAATAATTTTACGCCCAACATTTGGCTCCCTTCAGTGAGATGGAAATCCCTGGCTTGCATAAGTCACTTTCTTTTTGAGCTTGTGACTTTCCACGGAGAGGGTGATTTGCGGCATCCTTCCATAGTAGGAGGCCCCTACCTATCCACTATCATAGGCAAGAGGTGATACATACCCCAAAAGGGTGTCCCATATGGGTGTCCCTCCCTTGTATCGAAGGAGATTCCTACTTTGGGTCTAAGAGTGTTGCCATTGGCCATTAACCATAGGATAAGTTATCTTATGTGTGTGATATTGTACTCGATATGTGTTATACCAGTGAAAATTCAAGGTGACTAACCTCAAGAACATACACATGCACATTGAAAATTTCACAAGTCAACAATCAAGCCAATCTAGTTTCAGAGTGTTTTCGGTGTCTTCATAATATCCTTGGTCACATTTCACAAATTTTCCAAAACAAAACCAATTGAGGTCACAAATTTTACATAATACTTGTTCAATCTTCATCTGAAACATCTTGATAGTGATCTTATCATCTGAGTATTGGAATTGCAAAACCCGATCTTTCCATTTCATCACTTTCATTTAGGATTGCATTACATTTAAGTTGCATTCTTCATCCTTTTCTTGCATAGTTAATCTTAGGTTTGGCTTAGGTTGCATCTACCTTTGAGATTTCAGACATAGGAAGCTTATCAAGCCTTTGGACAATTCATGGTTGCTTATTTAGATTGTCATTGACTTGATGTGTTGATGTTTTGATGTCAAGACAACATCAAACATCCCAACATCAAGGTCAAGCTTCCCCTTATCAAAATCAAAATATCTCACATCAAAATATTTAACATCACTTGTCACAAAATTAAAACTTAGTTCCACAACAAAATTAATACCAAGATTACTAAGGTCAAAATCAAAACATCCCACCATCACAACACACTCAACACATGCCACAAAATCAACACATTCCACAAAATATATACATCACATCGAATCAAAACATCATTCCACCAACACAACATGTCACCCCATGTCATCAAAGACAAGCTAGTACAACCCAAAAATTTTTACAACCTCAATAAGACCAACAAGCTTTACAAACTCAATAAGCCCAAAAATCTTTGCAAGCACAAAAAGTTCAACAATCCTTACAATCCCAACAAGCTTTACAAGCTCAAAAACAATACACTCAACAACAATTGCTTGTTCAACAACAACAACAAGGCTTGCAATATAACACACAATAACAACAATATGATAGTTCTCAACAAAATGTCACAAATCAACATTCATATGGAGCATATAAAACACCACCACCCTCATCACCTCTAAATCCACAATATAATACCAATCCATAATACATACCATATAACACATACAATAACAACACATCATCATACCAAAACCCAACTTGAAATTCATTGACCATTCCATAATACACAACATATGCTCCACCATTGAACAATCCTACAAATGACATATCTACAAAAATCGAGACACTCATGCAAAAAATTCAAGATATTCAAATGGGGAAAACTAAAAAGTCATACACAGTGCAACATTTATTTCCCTACCCATTTGATCACAATATCACAATGATACCATTCCCTCCAAGATTTGAAATACCTAAATGTGATAAGTACAAGGGGCGTGGTAATCTAGAGGATAACATTAGAGAATTTTATGTGGCATGCATGAAAGTGGCATACAATGATTCATACTTGATGTGTCTCTTCCCAAGAAGTTTGGGAGGCCAAGCTATAGAGTGGTTCTCACACTTACCTCCAGGAATCAGAACATTTCAAGAGATAATAGATCAGTTTGTAGCACATTTCTCCTACAATCTCGATGCATACATAAGCTTGGAGGAACTATATACCCTTAAATAGAACAAGGGATAACCATTTGAATCCTTTTTACAATGATGGAGACATAGAGCAAGCAAATGTAAATGAACAATACTAGAGAAGCAACAAGTAGAGATAATTATTGAAAATGTGGAGATTGATCTAGCTTTCCAATTAAGAATGCAATGTGTGTCAACATATGAGGAACTCATTTCAAAAGGTCTTAACATTGAACAAGCCCTAATTGCTAGGGGATTCACACAAACTCACAACCAATCATCTAGTTCTAGCGACAAACCCTAATTTTGGGTCAAAAATAAGAATGTTACTAGTGATGGTGTGGTGGATGCAAAGGTTGTTATTAAGGCACCATCGACCATAAAGTATACCCTTAATAACATGGTGGGACACATTTGTTTTATTCATTCATCACAAGCTAAGAAATTGGACAAGAATCAAGACACTTTCCTATTACAAAATCAAGATCAATCAACAATGTCTAGCAATGTTTCATATCAAAATGGTATCAAATACACCTCAGACTACAATATCCATCCCTCATATGAATTCATGATTGGACGTATTGAAGAAGTTCCAATGCAACAAGAAGCCTCCAATGTTTCACCCATGCCCACTAAAGCTTGTGAATATTTTTCTACCAATTCTATACCATCCACCCAAGAGTCATGTCATGGAGATAATATCGAGTATAATGAAAGTTGATCTAAATCAATTCAAGATTGATAAAAAAATATCATCAAGGCATTATCATTATCTAATAGTATTTTCCAAACTATCAATGATAGTTTCTCTAACATAAGTCAAGATGAAGAGCTCACTTCCCCAAAATACTATCATGACCTAATGACCATCTTCCAATACATCAAACTTCAAATAAATATCAAATACTACCCATGAGACGCTCCCATTTGATGGAAATATAGATGATCTTCATCCAAAACAAGGTTCTCCCACTCTTGGCATAATCACACAGGAGCAAGTAATGATGGAAGATCTCACCTTTAACTATGAGTAATCGACATCTCTTGAGACAACATCAAAATATGACACATCTAAAATTTAGATTGAGACATTGAGTATGAAGATATCCAACATTATCAGAACAAAATATTATGGTTACAAGAACAAGGTATCTCAAAATCAGTACCGACAACTTACACTCCTAAGTAGAAAAGCGTAGAAGAAATAACATCATGTGTCCAAGACAAGTCATATTCAGTAGCAGTTTGGCAATAGATGCATTATCAAGGTAAAGGGTTAGGCCTATAAAAGAATGAAATCTTAGAATAAAAAAAGATAGTCAACAAACCTGGATAGTAGGATACTAGTTATTCAATGCAGTCAAAGAGCATTATCATGATAGTGATACCTCCACAATGTTGGGGGCAACTTTATCTAGTTTAAATATCAACATAGGGAGCATGAGGAGTCTTTATGATAAAACTACTACCAATGCTACAAATAGCCATATCATGAACTTTCATCCTTGCATTTTTCTACCCATCAATAGGGACCAACAAAAAGAGAAGAATATATACCACAGAAAAGAGCAAGTCACTAGAAAAATAGAATCGGCCAAGAAAAATGGGTAAAGACAATTTGAATGGATGAAAAAGAAAAAGAAATAAAATCATCCCTATCAAACTCCATTGGTCAAATAAACATAGGAAAAATCAGAAAGGGAAGTTATCCATAAAAAATGTTTGTCGATGCAAAGGAAGACTTCACAAGTAACATATAAGGTATATCAAGAAGTTGGTCCTAATTTCACTCACAACTCTATACCCACATTTCATTGCTCATCACCCTGGGTTTGGAGAATCAAAGGTTCCAAAATGTCGACAAATTCCTCCACATCTCATAGTCCTCGTTACATTACACCATCCACTTCAACATTCATGATATCCCAACCTCGCATTGACCATGTCTTGGAAGATACACTTTATCATAAGGACTCTAAGGGAACTCTATCGCGATGTACACATCTAGATGGGGTTAACTCTAGTATCAACAAGATAGATAAGCATTCTTAGGAATTACATATAAGCACTTGTATCTTAGCAAAAAAACTCATTCAGGCAAGTCATTGTTGGCATATCATGATAGCAACTAAGTTTACATCAACACCACCATGTGGTTCAATATGATCCAAAGCTTCCAAAAAATTTAAAAAAAAGAGAAAGAAAATATTTAAAAGAAAAATCATCCTCCAATGAAAATCACTTCGGTGGTGCTTTGGGCAAGTACCATGATGAAAACCTGGAAAAAAAGCATCATGGGTAGAATTGAGAATCTATGTGTGCCATTTCAGATAGAATCATCTCATCCCCTTCATGATAATGCCAACATTCCCTCCATTCACCCAATCCGTTTTTATCCAAATCTTCCAAAGTTTCTTGATCTTGACAAAGGTTTGGCGTTTACTACAACTTTACTCATGGCAGAATCTTGACATGGGTTCTTATCATTTCTCTTACTTTATACCATGAAGTTCCATAACACAGATCTAGCATTGTAGTAATGATCTTATCACATGCAATTAAAACTCTTCGTAAGTTTATCCATGCACTCATTATCCTAATATACTCATTGAAATATTAAACATTGCTAGACACAGGGGCAAGTATTGCATCTTTATTTTGAATAACTCTTGATCCATGTCCAATAATCTTGCAATGTGATGTTAACATTTTTGAATGCACAAGACAAATGAGAGGAGGGTTAAGTAAATTGTACCTTAAAACTTTAAAACCCTCATTAACATTCATATCCACATTCATTCATTAAACCCTTAAATATGTTATGATGATTTAGCATGACAAGTAAATAAAAAAAACTAAAACATCTTAACATCATGTACAAGAGAACACCAAATTTACATGGAAAACCCAAGGGAAAAACCACAATGAGGATTAGCTCACAATATAAATAATATCAACATCGAATACAATAGGGCTCACTGCCAGAGGGATCATTTCCCAAAGAAGAAAGGCTCACTGCCATAATAGAAAAGAAGATAGAGAAAGGAATGTTACACAGAGAAAAATATCTCAATGCAATAGAGAATCCACCACAATGTTACCAACACCTTTGCAATCTGATTGAAGAATTGTAGCCAACTTCTACTCACTACATCTAGCAGACTAACACATGAAAGCTTACACTACATTACTCAATTTCACACTCTAACACACTGTACTTCACATCATTCACATCTCTCACATCTATCTTCACATCCTTCAACAACTCAACTCATACTTATATCATCTTCAACCTTGAAACTTTCTCCAAGGTCAGCTATGCACCTCAAACATGAAAATTTAAATTAGGTTGGTGCCAAAACACTTCTGTAGTGGATAGAAGTGAAAGAAAACCACATCAAACCTTAGCTAGGACCTAAATCAACAACACCACTCTATGACACCCTTCTATAAATAATAATTATCCAGCATAGGTACTGTAAACACTAGGTCATCCATTACCTGTACAAACACCATTAAAATTTTAAGTACGTGCTTCCTCAAACCAAAGGATGACTTCTGAACCAAAAACCAAACTCGAACATGATCTAGAATATTCCTTAAACACCCTGAAATTCAACAAAATCCTTCGTAACAACTTCCACTTGAAGAGTGTACACACCCAGTACACTCAGACAAATCTGCCATACAATGTTACTAAAAAAACATACTTCAACACCAAACCTCGAACCATGTTGACCAAACAAAGATACCAACACTATAAATACTCCTTCAGATCCATAAGACTTAAAAATACTTTGTGGAGAAACGCGGAGCAAAGACATTTCTTCCAGATACCTCTACAATGCACAATCACACACTGGTGAACGCAACTTCTTTTGTACAATGATCCAACACACCAAATCTTGAATAAAACACCTCTGAACATCTCTCATCAACATATTTAAATTGAACAGGAAGAATTTCAACCTAGAAGAAATGTGAAGCAACACAAGTGATGGAGGAGCATCCAATGGTGTAGGGAAATCTTGCATCACCCGAAAAAATGTTTTTCCTTATTTTTCTTTAGTTGTTTTGAGTCCCATGATGGAACTTAAGGGGTGTAAGATAGTCAGAAGTAAGAAAAGGTGAAAAAAAATCACTTACAATTTTTATTAAGTTGGCCTAAATGGGCTTGTATGGACCTAAAAATTTACCCCAAGGAGTGGAACTTAAAAAAAATCTAGCGGCGAAAGAATCATCTCAATACCTTGTATGGTTTGGAAGATATTAAAGTTTTTGTCCCAAGAAATCTCTCCAATGAAGTTTAAAATTCAAAATTGAAAACCTTAGAAGCCCCATAACATCTCAAAAAGTGGACGAAACAATCTTTGATGTTTTGATGTTGTAGATCTCTTCAAGAGCTTTCCAACAATATATTATAATAGAAAATTGGACACCCAAATCAAAAGTTATGGCTCCAAGAAGCTACACCACTAAAAAGTGGATTTCATTAAATTATCCTCCTAGGCAAGAAATCAAATGGTGAGACTTTTGGCGCCAAAAAAAAAGGGAAAGTTACACTTTTTAGAACATTCTAAGGCGGTTATTGGGTAAAATAAAAGGGTTAAGTGGGGGTTGTAGAAGGTGGCTCCATTAGTGTAGATTGTGTCTTCGAATAATAGATTTTATTTTTAGAGTTGATTTGGATGTAATGAATCAAGCCCATGAGCCTGTAGGCCTATAATTTCTGAATATGTAATTTCATTTTCAAAAAATAATTGAAAGTGGGTTGTTTTCTATGTTGCATTTTTTGTGTTGTTAGTTGTTATTGTCTTTTGTGCGGGTTTGGGCAGTGTAGCCCACATCAACAAGAGCACAACTCTGTCACCCAAAACACCACTACAACACACTATTTCTTGTTTTTATTAAATTTTCTCGAAAGAACTTGGAAACCAAGTACTAGAGACACATCCTCATCATCTTTAGTACTTCCTCATCCATAGATAGAAGCTTATCAAAGCAACACTAGAGGTTGACACCAGTAGCTTTACTAATGACAACATAATGCAATTAATCAAAGCATGGATACCATCAAATTCTCACACAACAATCTCATCCAACAATAGACATCAATGATAACACATGATTGTTGACATCAATGACAAGACTAACTGCTCATACTTGCAACAATCTCCCCCTTTGTCATTGATGACAACACATTTTGTGAAAACCATTAAAGATA
>VDFB02270651.1:143565719-143612708 GCA_007258455.2 Sequoia sempervirens | reverse complement strand
CCTAGTTCTACGTGTGCTCTAACAAAAAGTAGTTTTTTGATGATGTTGTGAAGTGTGCATGCATGTTTTTCACATTCCACCACCTTTTTCATGATCTTTCCACCACCTTTGTATGAATGAAATAGCAGATTTTTCACGTTGAAAGGCATATAATATCAATTCAAGTTTGAATTCCATTGAAAACTGATATACAATTGAAGTTTGAAGGGGAACAAGCTTTTGAAAAGTCAAATTGTTGAGGAGTTTGAAGAAAGAAGAAGCTAAGGGTACATAATTGGGTTGAACTCCTCCATTTGAAACTCTATTTTTTTAGGTATGTGAAGTCTTTACACATTTTCTTTCATTCTATTATGGCTTGCTTTCATTTTTGTTATTTTGTATATTCCATGTTGATCATTGTTTGTTTGTCATTATAACCTTAGGTTGTCAATGCACATTTTAAATTACACAATTCTATACACTTTCCAATTACTTTTTTAAACCACATCTCTTTGAGGAATTTTGTTATTTAACAATTGACTTACCTTGTGTATGCTTCCACATTTTGTATACACATATATATGACATACGTTTTAAGGAAGTAAAATAAAAAATTATTTCTCAATCCTTTATTATGGATGTGCATACCACTCTCTGAAGCTCCCATTGAGGTATTTTTCAAACAATTATACCAAGCAGTTGATTGCCTTGTCTATGCTACCAAAATTTCCATACATGTCTCTAAAAAATTGTAATATACTCCTCCCACATTGATAGATCTTAGAAACTATTTTGGTTTTCATCTTTATTTCTAAATTTACCTCATCACTAAACCTACCCCATTACTTTTAGTTGTGATATATTTTAAATGTTTCCTTTATTATTCTACCTACAAGGGATTCTAATCCTTCACTCCATTGTTACAAGAATATTTATTCAAGGCTAAGTTAGTAACATGGGAAAAGGTGTAACCTATCTTGCAATCATGGCTCAAAATGGAAGCATGGAAAAATCATTTGAATTGTTTGACAATAATGTTTTCATATAAATGTATGTAAAATGTGGTAGCATTGACAAGCTAGTGACCTTGGCAAGATATTGAGCTCACTCACTAGCCTCCCAATGCGATAGGGTTGAGAAGGTAGGAGCAGCATATGCCTCATAGAAATGGAGTCTCATGGTGACCATGAGACCCCATTTCTATGAGGCATATGTTGCCCCTATCATCTCAACCCTACCACATTGGCAGGCTAGTGAGTGAGCTAGCTTGCCAACGCTCCACTAGCTTGCCAATGCGGTAGGGTGGTTGAGAAGGTAGGGGCAACGTATGCCTCATAGAAATGGGCTCTCATAGTGATTTCCCCTATGCCTCATAGAAATGGGCTCTCACAGTGATGATACATCACTGTGAGAGCCCATTTCTATGAGGCATATGTTGCCCCTACTTTCTCAACCCTACTACATTGGTAGACTAGTGAGTGAGCTAGCTTTCCAATGCTCCACTAGCTTGCCAAGGAATTTGAATTCATGGTGATGTACATCACCATGAGAGCCCATTTCTATGAGGCATACACCACCCCTACCTTCTCAACCCTACTACATTGGCAGGCTAGTGAGTGAGCTAGCTTGCCAATGCTCCACTAGCTTCCCAAGGAATTTGAATTTGCATGCCTTTTCCATGCCCCTACACCACCTTTGTCTATGCTATAAATACTCTTGTACAAAAAGATTGTAATTATTTTTTATGAAGCCTTGAATGACATATTTCATTTATTTGAATGGATAATATTTTTAGGAACTAATATTCGTCTCATTACCATGCTACAGGTAAAATTATCCACCATGCTGAAGAAATGAAGAAGGAATAAGCTAATAGATGAAGAGTATGAAACCTTCAAAGAAAAGGAGAGAGAACACATAATTGACCTAATTTGAGGCACTTTCTAGCAGATAGTTTATTGTTCTTAGAAACTTTCCAAAATAACCTCTTCAAAGCTTTTGTTATGTATTAGTAGATCAAAATGGGTTTCTAAATATGTATTGGGTCTGTGGAAACACAAAGAGATTGAAAAAGAATCACCCGTTTTAGGGGTTTGGTGACCTACTAGAGATATAGTGGTTTGATTGCTAAAACAGTGAATCTGATAAAACAGTGAAAAAAATGGTTGTTAATGTTTGGAAACTGTCTTATTGATGTTGTTATAGATGTCTCTATGTTTGGATAAGGTTTAGACAGAAAAGTTATTGAATTTGTTGATTTGAGCAAGGTTAACTCTATGTGTAAAATGGTGTTTGGTCTGCAAGATTCAAAGGATATGACAGATCAGTGTCATGAAGGTGAGTTACTGATTTTTTTATGATAAAATGTGATTGTTCAAGGGTGTTACAAGGTCTGGTAACAGGTTTGAAGCCATAATGGATGAGTGGTGGTATTTTTTCCTTAATGAAACAAGTTAAAACTTGGTGAGTGGTAGATGGTTTGGTTGGTTCAGTGTTTTTGATGGTGATTTTGATCAAACCCTCATAAGACTCTTTTGGATCAGCTTTCACAAAACAAAAAAACTACATTGTCCACAAGGCCAATTAGGCCAAATTAACAAAGAAACCCCCCTTTATTCTTCCTATCACATGCAAACCACCATTGGGAAGCATTAACCAATCTGCTAAACCATCAATTCCTCAACTTTTAGGGCATGATAAGCCCTCTAACATAACAAACCCCAAAATGCTCTTCTTTCACAAGTTAGGAAAGGGTTTATTGAAAACCCATACTCCAAACCTTCCCACAGCCAACCAAAGCTTGAAACACCTTTCAAAAGGTCTGCACAAGCTTAAAAGTTTAAGAGATATTGCTGCCCCAAAAGATTTCTTCAAACCCTAGCACCAAACCACCATTTTCCACTAAAAAATGCACCATTTAACATTTAGGGCATCACCTAAAAACCATCTATTCACCTCCCTTGCAAAAAAAAAATTGCACACATATTTTATAACCCAAAATAAGCCTTTTCACCGAGTTATAGAGTCATACAGTGGGTGGAAGGCTTAATATGACATTTTAATGCACTCAAAACCCTTAAAATAGGGTATACAGATCGACCATTAGTAATTGGCTTCTAAAATGCACAAAATCACTTGAAATACAACCAAACCAAAACTAAAATTGAGTTAAGTCTACTTCCCACTCAAAAGAGAGCACAATCACCCTATACAGAACCATACAGTTCAAGGAAACATTAGATTTCTGGTAAAAATACAAAAAATGCAAAGAAACAATGAATTTTATTGATCTTCTTCTAAGTACATGCTAGATTTATGCTAGGAATGGTACATTTATGCTAGGAATGGTTATGTTTTTCACCCAAACATGCGGAATCGCTCCGAGCTACGTTCAACTAACTCAATCCGTTAAGGGTCCAAAGTGCAAAAGGGTAGCAATCTTTGACAGGGTATTATTTGGAAATCATGGTGTTTACAAAATCTTCGTCTAAGCCTATGAGATCACATTAGGCCTCTCTACAATAACCTCTCTCGGTTTTTGTTATCTCGGAGTGGTTTTCCCATGGTGTCCAATTTTCACTTGATGGAAAAAGTGTCAAATGCAAGCAGTGCAAAGTTGCAAAGTGGTGCAACTTTCGTTTTGCAACTCGTGTGACCAAATAGACTATTCCAACACATCCCAATAGGTATTTTTGTGCTATGCATGGTCCTTTTTTGCACCCAAACATGAGGAATCACTCTGAGCTATATTCAACCAGATCGATCCCTTAAGAGTCCAAAGTGCAAAATGGCTGCAAACTTCAACATGTTACTCAGATACCGTGACACTTAGAAAATTATCATCTGATTCTATAGGATCACATTGAGACCCTCTTCAATAACCGAGCTCTCAGTTTTCGCTATCTCAGAGGTATTTTCCCATGGTGGCGAATTTTCACTTGGGGAAAAAGTTGTCAAATGCAAGTAGTTAAAAGTTGCAAAGTGGTGCAACTTTCGTTCTGCAACTTGTGTGACCAAACAAACTATTCCAACGCATCTGAATATGTATGTTTATGATAGGCATGGTTCTCTTTCACACCCAAACATGCGGAATCGCTTCAAACTATGTTCAACTGAATCGATCCCTTAAGAGTCTAAAGTGCAAACTGGCTGCAAACTTCAACATGTTGTTACTTAGATACCATGACGCCTAGAAACTTCTCGTCTGATCCTATGGGATCGTATTGGGCCCCTCTACAATAAACTCTCTCATTTTTCACTATCTTAGAGGCATTTCCCCATGGTGGTGAATATTCACTTGGGGAAAAAGTTGTCAAATGCAATTAGTTGAAAGTTGCAAAGTGGTGCAATTTTTGTTCTGCAACTTGTGTGACAAAAAAAACTATTCCAATGCATTCGAATAGGTATGTTTATGCTATTAATGGTCCTATTTCACACCCAAACACACAGAATCGCTCCAAGCTATGTTCAATTGGATCGATTCCTTAAGAGTCCAAAGTGCAAAATGGTTGAAAACTTCAACATGGTGTTACTCAGATACCGTGATGCTTAGAAACTTATCATCTAATCCTATGTGATTGTGTTGGGACCCTCTACAATAACCACTATCAGTTTTCACTATCTCGAAGGAATTTTCCCATGGTGGCAAATTTTCAATTAGGGAAAAAGTTGTCAAATGCAAGTAGTTGAAAGTTGCAAAGTGGTGCAACTTTCATTCTGCAACTCATGTGACCAAATAGATTGTTCCAACACATTTGAATAGGTATGTTTACACTAGGAATGGTCCTCTTGTACACCCAAACACATGGAATGGCTCTGAGCTACATTCAACCGAATCGATTCTTTAAGAGTGCAAAATACAAAATGGCTACAAACTTTAGCATGATGTTACTTGGATACCATAATGCTTAGGAAATTATCGTCTGATCCTATAGGATTTTATTGGGCCTCTCTACAATAACCTTTCTCAATTTTCGCTATCTTGGAGGCATTTTCTCATGGTGGCAAATTTTCACTTGAAAAAAAAGTTGTCAAATGCAAGTAGTTGAAAGTTGCAAAGTGGTGCAACTTTCATTCTACAACTCATGTGACCAAACACACTATTCCAAAGCATTCAAATAGGTATGTTTATGCTTGGAATGGTCCTCTTTCGCACCCAAACATGCAAAATCACTTCGAGCTATGTTTAACTAGATGGATCCCTTAAGAGTCCAAAGTGCAAAATGGCTGCAAACTTCAGCATGTTGTTACTCGGATACCGTGACGCTTAGAAACTTCTCATCTGATGCTATAAGATCACATTAGGCCCCTCTACAATAATCGAGCTCATAGTTTTCGCTATCTAAGAGGAATTTTTTCATGGTGGAAAATTTTCACTAAGGAAAAAAGTTGTCAAATGCAAGTAGTTGAAAGTTGCAAAATGGTGCAACTTTCATTTTGCAACTCGTGTGACCAAACAGACTGTTCCAATGCATCCGAATGGGTACGTTTATGCTAGGAATGGTCTTATTTTGCACCTAAACACAGAATCAATCTGAGATACGTTTAACCGACTCGATCCCTTAAGGGTCCAAAGTGCAAAAGGGAAGCAATCTTTGATAGGCTATTACTCAGAAACTGTGAGGCTTACAAACTCTACATTTGAGCCTATGGGATCATGTTGGGCCCCTCTACAATAAACTCTCTCAATTTTTGTTATCTCGAAGTTGTTTTCCTATGGTGTCTAGTTTTCACTTGATGAAAAAGTGTCAAATACATGCAGTGTAGAGTTGCAAAGTGGTGCAACTTTTGTTTTGCAATTCGTGTAACCAAACAAACTACTCCAACACGTCCCAATAGGTGCGTTTACACTAGGAATGGTCCTCTTTCGCACCCAAACACGTAGAATTTCTTCGAGCTACGTTCAACCTACTTGATCTCTTATGATGTCATGAAAAACAATCAAAAATAGAAACATACACACAATGGTTGAGAAGTTCGAGTTTTCCACACAAAAAGCATATGATCATTGATATAAAGCACCTTGTTCCTCCATTTGATGAAGTAGGTCTAGTTCAATGTTTTTAGTCATGATAATGCCAAATAAGGTCATGGTAGGCCATCTTGTAATGTTTTTTTTAGTTTTGAGTTAGTGTGGGGTCATTTGAGTCAGTTATGTAAAAATTGCAAAATTGTCAAAAATGTTGTCAAACAAAAATGTAAAAATTGCTCTCATGTGGAAGCCTAACCGTCACGGGTAGTTGAAAGGTAGTTTTAGGTTTTGGAACAAGTTGGTTTAGGTTTATATATGTTGAAAACTTGAAGTTAGTGGTTGTTGAAGAGTTTGAAGGAGAATATTAATCAAATAACTATGTTTCTTTGTTAATTTCTATGCATTTTCTTCATTTCCAGCCTGTGTACGGGTCCGTACAATATAATTTTTCTCTAAGATGATTTGAATAAGTTGTATAATGGTTTTAGCTTTGATTTGAATCGATTCTTGTGGAATTCTATTAAGTTCCAAGCAACTTAGAATTAGATTTCTAAAACTGGTCTAAACTTGCTCATATAAGGGTTTGAGTGTAATATGTTGAAATAGGCCATTCCACCTATTGTTCAGGATGTGTCTCGGTGGAATGGGCCTGATGTAAGTAGGATAGTGAGTAGGAATAAGAAAATAGGATTGGTAAAGGAATTGGAAGAGATTACTAATGCTGCCCCTGTTGAAAATTCAAAATTTAGGCCTTAAAAGCAAGGCTAGAAGAGGTGAAAAGAAGAAATTGCTTGAGAATAAGTTAGAATAGGTTGGAAATAGGGTGAGGTTGTGAATTTTGATGTGTTCAAAAGGTCTACAAGGACAGGGGAGGTCAAAATTATGTTATGGCATGATTCCCTAGTTGGGAAAAAAGGGTTTTGAATGAAAAAGAGAGGTTTGAGGAAGTAAAAGTGGGTATTAAAGTCAGGGGGCAGCATAATTTGGTGGTCAATTAAGTTTGTGAAAGAATAATGAAGAGTGTTAGAAGAGGTTTTGAGGTTGTATGAGGTCTGGATATGGAGTTTTCAATAAACCCTAGTGAAATTTGAGAAAAGTGAGGGTTTAGAGGATAGTTGGGTTAAAAGGCCAATCATGCCCTAAAAATTGTGGATCTACAAACTAGTAAATGTTTCCCAATGGTGTTTTTCAATTGAAAGAGTGATTGAGAGGGTGTTGCTTTGTTAAATAGACCTATTTGGGGGTCTAGGACAACATTAAAGCACTAGGTTGAGGGTTTTGTTTCAAAAGAGTCTCATGGGATTTTGAGGCATGTGAAAGTATGTGTTAAAGGGTGTCTGAAAAGAATGAGGGTTGGAGAGATTGTTTAGAAAATTTGAAAGTTATGTCAAGAAAGGTAGGTTTGCTGACCTACTAGAGAGACTAGGTGAAAAACTAAAAACAAGCCAAGATAGTGATTTGGGGGAAGAAAAATGGTTGGAAGTTCTTTGTATGGTGAAAGTGGATTGAAGGCCTCCCCATCATTGCATCAACCATCCTCAAGTCTAGCAAGCACAAGACGTTTTTCAATTATCCTCCTTTCCCTTGCAACAATATACAACCAAATGTAAATGCGTACAATGGTGGAACTTGGAAACATTTTATTTTTCCTCAATTAACAACTTTGGTTGTGAAGCATTTTGTCATTTTCATTTGAAATGATTTGCTATGCTTGAAAATTGGAGTCTAAGAGAAACAAGTGATGCTCTCACGTACATTTATTATTTGGTGTGATAAATAAAGTTTCCACTGTTGAGTCAATTTCTTATTTGTATTATAAATTATAACTTGCTTTCTCCTTAATCCATTTCCTATAGAAGAAATAATATTGCAAAAAGTTGACATATAAATCATTCCACGTGTTTATATGGTGATGGATCAAGAACATAACAATTCATTTTGCACTATGAGGACTATGTTGTGAAAATGTTTAAAGACTATTCAAGATAAATGTTTGTATGATAATGTGTCAAGAAGTTAACTAATTCATCCACTATGAATATTATGTTTTGCAAGTGTTGTGAAGATTATGTATCCTTTGCTCAATTGAGTTGTTCCAATCAAAGGATTACATATATTGGAATCTTTTTATGAATCATTTCATGGAATACCAATTGAAAATGTGTTTTTTGCTCTTGGATAAAGTTGATTAACATCAATCAATTAATATTCAAGACAAACCATGAAGGACAACAATGATCAATGCTAGGGCTAACCAATTAATAAGTATACACGTGAATAAGTCAAGCATGTACATGTGAATAAGGGAAGCACAAGTACTCAAAAACATGTAAGCCTTGAAGTATATACACGAATACATAGTATACACAAATTAATACAAAGTATATGCATGAATACAAGGTATATGCATAAAAACACGCAAGTCACAAAGTATACATTGGAATACATGTAAGTCACAAAGTATACATGTAAGTTGTAAAGTATACACTTGAATACATGTAACTCATATCTATTGAACCATGGATTTATAATGAAAATATGGACACCATTGATGAAAAAGATTTGTATTAACTAAATATCCATGTAGGAATACATCAATATATGTCGATATAAGTATAAAATATAGGTATAAAATAGCCATATAGGCTTACGAGAATGCCATATAGGCATACAATGTCAAATATATCCAATACAAAATATATACAAAAATTCCATATAGGCATATAACAAAGGGCTTTGGAATCAAAAGTCATCGCTCTCCATGCTCTCAAAATAAACTCTTTCCCTTTGCTTGTCGATCAGATGGCGATACGTTTGTCACTCATTTATGCTGCAGTCAAGGAGTGCTCTTGATGCTCCTCCTAGGGTTTAGTTCTTGGTCAAGTCTTTTGTATTACAATAAGAAGTAAAGACATTAATATATAGAAATTACATTATGAAAAATGATATATTTAACAAAATAATCACTTACCGCCATCTGATGATCACTCTCCATGAGGGAAATATTCAAATGCCCATGCTGAGGCATGCTGAAGCCTTGAATAAACCATCCAAATAGAAATTAAACTACAAATCAATAATGGTTTTATTTTTCACTAAATAACATCTGTAACAATGAAAGTAAATTGAAATTTAGTAATTTTCCTCATACCTCCTCTGTCAGAGCCATCGAGGATTCTATAGCAGATGAAACACTGATCTCCATTGCTCTCGTCACATTCAGAGGTGTTTCTGCTTGCAACATCTGAAAATAAAACAACAAATTATTCAATCACAAAAACTACAATAGTGATCCACATCATGAATTATAATCTATGAGATGATGAAGAAAATTTTGAGTACTTATTAAACTATATATTTCTGACTATCATGCTTACTATTTTCCCTATCCATATCTTGTTCGAAAGCACATGTTTTTAGGCTTTTACCCATAGCAGCAAGCCGGTGAACCATTTGATAAAATGCTTTCATAGACATGTACGATAAATGTGGTGGCATAGAGAAGGTAGTGAACTATTTAAAAAAATGCCTCAAAGAAACGGGGTCTCGTGGTGATGGAATGCCATTACAAACAAATGCACGTAATGGCATTCCATCACCATAAGACCACATTTTTTTCAGGTATTTTTTTAGATAGTTCATTGCCTTCTCTATGGTATTATTGCTTCCTATTATGCTTTGATAGAAATTTTTCCAAGTATCCATAGTTTGTTGGAAAGCACCTATTTTAGGCTTTTAGCCATAGAAGCAAGGAAGTGAGTAGTTTGATAAAATGCTTTGGTACACATGTATGGAAAATGTGGTATCATAAAAAAGGTAGTGAGCTGTTTGAAGAAATGTCTCAAGAAATGTGGTCTCATGGTGATGGAATGGCATTCCATCACCATGAGACCACATTTCTTCGAGGCATTTTTTCAAACTACTAAATGCCTTGTCTATGCTATTTCTTAGTATGATGCTTTGATATATTTTTTCCAAGTATCCATAGTTTTTTGGAAAGCACCTTTTTTAAGCTTTTAGCCATAGCAGTGAGGAAATGAACTATTTGATAAAATGCTTTGGTAGACATGTATGGAAAATGTGGTAGCATAGAAAAGGCAGTGAGTTGTTTGGGTGCCTCAAAGAAATTTCCTTGTCTATGCTATTTCTTACTATTATTCTTTCATATATTCCTTCCAAGCATCCATAGCATAGAGAAGGAAGTGAACTGTTTGAAAAGATGCCTCGGTAAAAAGTGGTCTAATGGAATTCCATGACAAGCAAATGCAATTGGAAGGTGCTCCTACTTATTACTTATCCTATGCGAAGTAATTGCATCACTGCTTATGTTGAATTTCTAAACAACTATATTGTAGTTGAAATTTTGTCATCTATCAACATCTAGTTATTAGTTATGGAATGTGAAGTAATGCTTTGAGTTTGAAAGATGTGCAATGCAACATAATCAACGATATGAATATAAACTACACAAATCTATTTAGTAAAATCCATTAGTTAAACTCTTTATTCTATTACATGCATGTAGGTTTGACTAAATCCACTGGCACTGGGAGGTGTTCCCATGAAACCTCCAATATTAGCCTATTCAACATCGAAAATCACATATTAAAATACCATTCATCAAACAATTCTATTAACATGTAATACATTTATAATTTTTTACTAGCTACATACCTCAACTGTAGGTGTAGTGGAGAAATAAGTAGGTGTAGGGCCAGTGTATCCAATATCAACACTGTAACCTTGCAATTTTATTAAAATCATAAAACTAAATTAGTTAATCTTGCATTTCAAAATCAAATTTTAATAAATTAAATTCAATGAACATGCTAACTTTTACCTAAGTATCAATGCCATACACCTCATGCAAAATTTTAGTTTCCCTCTCCATCTCCATAGCTACAGACGAATCCTATGTAGCAGCCTCTGAGTGTCAGTGGGGTCATATGAACAAGTCACCCCGCAAGATTGACACAAATGGGTTTGAAGGCCACCACTCAAAGACTCCCCTGGATGGCATTGTACAATAGGGCTGGCATGGTGGATGACACTCTGGGTCAAAGAGTTGATGGCTTGCAAAGTCTCTACGTCGACACTCTCCTTTGCGATGGAAGGGATAACGACGTGCTCATGAGGCGACCTAGCGAGAGGTTGTCTCCCTTGCTGCGTAGGATCTTGATGTGCACTAGGTCTATCTTGAGCCGATCCCCACCTCTCCCCTAGAAGTCCCTCATATCAAAATAATTTGGGATTTTGTTCAAGATGAACTCACAATATAGTTTCCTAAGGAAATACTGCGAGACTTCACAATTGTTGCACGGTGGGTAATCAAAAACCATGTACCACCTATCATAAAAAAAAGTTCCTAATTTGTTGGTGATGACACCAATGAATAGGAAACCTCTTCGCATTGAGGTTAAGATTTTCATTTGTGCGTGGGTCAGTGAATAATAAGTACAAATCACCTTTTGTAATTTTTAAATCTTTTACATCTTTATATGATAATTTATCTGCGTAATAAGCCCTAGTCGTCTGCCTCCTATCTTGCCATCTAGTTAATTGTTTGCTAATCGAATCTACATTTTTTAGCATTTCTTTCAGTGAAGTTGCCAAGGTCTTTCTTTCTGTGGTTGAACCCTTTGGATTTCTCAACCTCCTAATTAAATCCTCAATTTGTTTTTTATTGTTCTCAATTTCACTCATTTATTTTTATTGAGTGTCAGGAGGGTGTTGAGGGATTGGTGGAGGAGCTTGTTCTTGTGGTTGATTAACTTGAGGATTTTGTTGTTGAGTATTTTGTTCTTCTTGTTGTTGTTGTGCTTGTTCAGGATTTTGAGGAGGGTTTGCAAGTTGATTAGCATCTCCTACAAATTCAAAAAATAAATATCAAATATAACCTAAAACTAACAAATTCAAAACAAAAAACAAACAATCCTTACCTCTCAGACCTCCTCGTCGACATGGCAACATCCTAGTGATGAAACAACAACCGTTAATGAATAATTTTGCAAAATAGCTCCTCCTAGAACGTGAGCGCGAAATACTGGGGTTTTGGCCATGGACAACAAAAAAACACAGTGAGAAGTGAAAATGAATTCATTTTCTTTTTTTTTGCTTTTAATAGGTCATAACGTGCTCTCATTATAATGTGCTCACATTATGAGCTCGTTGTGGCCGAGCCTCAGGCTCAACACACCAAGCCATAACACGAGCACGTTATAACATGCTCACATTATGAGTTTTCAAAAAAAAAATCAAAAAGTGGCCACAAATTGGCTACCCATCTTCATGCACCCACCCTACTTTGGTTATTTTGTTTACTTGTTTACATAATGCACCATGTTTAGGTATCTTATATGAATGCTAGATTTAGTGTTTTAAATTGACTAACAATACTAATGTTTGGTCTTTGTTTGAAGCTTGTGTGAATTTAGTGTTTACACATCTTGAGTAAAAAACTTCGGCCAAAAATGTTTTGTGTGGTAAGAAGTTGGTTTTATTTTAATTTTTTGTATTGAACCTTTTGTCCTATCAAATGTGTAGCTAGGTATAGAGTAGGAATCTTTTTTTATACTTTTTTCCTATTGCTTTCTTTATATTTTAGTTTTCACACCAAATATATGTAATATCAATGATATAATGAAGGAAATTCCTACATATATAGGCTTTAGGATGCATGATCCAAGATTTCATATATCTTAGAGAGATTGAGTGAGTCTTAATGAACTAAAGGATCAATTCAACATGTAGAAGTAGTAGTGTAAAGAGAACTTGACTTGATGAGAGAAATTTGGAACCTAACTATCATGATTCAATGAGTGAATGAGGTAGAGGTGGTTTGTACTCCCATCAATCAAGGAGATTACATAATTCATGTTAATAAATAATTACTTGAGTAAATTTAAATACAAGGTGTAATAAATAATTAATTACACCAACATATCACTTATTCCAAAATTATTTAATTTCATTATGATTGCACTAATGGATAAGGAATCTCTTGAAATTCAATACAATAAGTGTATTGGTTTTTACATTTGTAAAATATGCATAATTTTATCTTTGTTGTCTCTTTTATTTTGACATCATTATAAAATAATTGTTGGATAAAAATGGAAACCTAAATTCATATGTATTTCTCACTAATGAATTTGACTCATCACCATATCAACTTGATTCATTATTTCTTCTAATTCCTTTTTTACTAATGCATGATCAAGGTTTGATGTTAATATTCTAAATGTTTTGACCAACTAGATGTACTTTGAAATGTGTTTTGCTCTAGTTGCCTCATAAGATCTTATTGGATTTGTAAATATTTTACAAAAAGTGTTGGAGGAGATTTGATTGGTATGAGGTTTTCTTCTAAAAAACTCTCTTCCACATTAGGCTCAAGGTTAGGGCTCATGGAGGTGGTACAAAAAAATAGAAAAAATAAGAAATATTCTACAAAAAATGAGAATTTATGAAATTTGTTAAAGAAAATTTTGTCTAAAAATATAATTTAAATAAAAACCAATTGCCTCTTATTCAATGTAATATTGTGATAAATGTAAAGAGGGGGCTTGCAAATGATTCTATTAACTAGAATGTACTCATAGAATAACACAATTCATGTTCTTAAGGGATTTTGAGGTTTGGGTTATAGCAAACCTATGACTTATGTTTTGATCTTTTTTATGGCAATAAAATGTGTGTGTGTGTGTGTGTGTTATAATGTGTATACATCATGCCTCATTCATATTTTAAAAATTCTCACACATTTAGGTAAAAATGACACTTTTGGCCACTTTTTGTTCCTCAACTTGGCGCACTGACTAAAATTTGAGAGTTTGTACAACATTAAAAGACTACTTGAAAGCTCTAAATTCTTGAGAGTCAATTCAATGTTGGGAATCTAGAATTTTAGGGAATGAAACAACCTTGCAAATGTCTTTGCCTACAAAGTGTGCAAACATATTGAATTTTTTAACTATGTTAATAGGGAGGTGTTTAGCTCATGACAAGCCTAGTTAAATTCCATGCCATCACTCTTAGCAAAATTACATGATTGAACAAAAAGGTAGGGATTTCAAGTAGTTTTCAGGTATTACAAGACTACTTGAAGACCCAATACCTTGAGGATTACTTGAATGTTAAGAATCCAAAATTTCAGGGAATAGAAACACCCCTTCAAATGCCTTTACCTATAAAACCCTCAAGAAAATTGTTAAACCCTAGTGCAATATAATAAGTAATTTCAACAAGTTAACAAGTATGGAAAAATATGCATGCAATAATAGATTTGAGCCAATGCATAAGGGTTTTGCAAGTAAATTCAAAGTAGTAACTTAAACTATAGTATCCTACAAAAAAGACTGACATGGGTGTTCTGGAGTTTTCCTCCGTGTGGCTAGTCTAAAGCTAATTTTGATGGTGCGGCTAAGGGAAACCTGGGGTTGGTTGGAAGTGGTGGTGTGATTAGGGATTCTCTAATGGTAATTTTTTAGCGGTGGTGGCTATTCCCATTGGATCTCAAACTAATCACGTGGCTGAAGCTATTGGAGCCTTTCATGTGATTAACTTGGCTATTAGTAGGAATATTAAATATTTATGGCTCAAAGGAGACTCTAAAAACATTATTGATTGCCTCCTAGGGAAGTCCCCTCTATCATGATCTATCAAGAGTTGGATAGAAGAGGCTAAGTCCCTCTTAGCTAATTTTGATAAAGTTAAAATTGCTCATGCGTTTAGGGAAGCCAACAACGTGGCTGATTTCTTTGCTAACGAAGGGGTTAAACAATTAGAGTTGGTCACCTAGCAGAACCTCAGTGATCTTGGCGCTGACGTCAAGGCTTTAATTAATTATGATATCATGCAGGGAAAGAAAAAAATTATTTCAATGGTGAAAGTGAGTAGGGCTAAGTACTTCAACATCATTAGATTTGATGGGTCCGCTTTTAATTTCTTAACTGGCAGTAAGAGGCGACACGTTTTGTGGGTTCTTTGGTTTGGCCGCAATATTTCATTTCAAACTTTTTGCTCTGGTAGTAAGGTGTTTGTGACAATGGGAGGAGACAGGAAAAGGTTGGAGCGAAAAACCTACAGAACACATAAGAGGAATCCGAAGCTCTGGAAAAAAATTGAACATGGTGGGCTGCTCTCGTTCATTGAGAAGCTTCATGGGCCTAATTTGAAGGCTACCAAGTACTTTGAGAAAAAATGGAAGAATGGGGGAATATTTTTGTTTGGTAGGTAGGTCAAGGTGGACGAGAACCTCATTGGAAAGGTGACTGGCATGTCTACTGAGGAAATGAAATTCTTTTGTGATAGAAGGTTCTCTGATGAAGCGGTTATCAGATTCCCCAGGAAAGACAAAGAAAAGACCAAGCTGATAAAAGTCGCCAACAACTACTTTGAAGCAGATAAGATTAAATCGCTATGGAGGAAGGTGCTCAAAATAATCATGGAATACATTACTTTGGATGGTAGATTCACCAGGGTTTATGGCTACCACTTCGCCTTGCTCAACAATTCTCGTCACAAGGTAAGGGTTTCTTTACCTTATTATTTGCACTGTTCCATGAGCAATAGCCTGGAGGATCATAAGAAGGATCCTAAGAAGTACTCTATTCTGCATTCTGGCCTTATTAGGCTCATTTATGAACACTTTCAAAATATGTCGGCCTTATCCAACCCTATCTTGGCTTCACCCTCAGAAGATGAGGATATTGAGGATAGTGTTTCAGAGGATGGTAAGGAGCTTGACCCTGAGTGGAATGTTGAAAGTCCCCTAACCCCAAATTATGGTAAGAAAACCCGGTAGGCTAATCCCCTGCCCAAGAATCCTAGTGTTGTAAAAAACCCTAGCTGCTCTATTCCAAAAGCTAAAAATCCTAGCCGCTTTGGCCAGAGTGTCAAGCCCACCCAAAAAGAGTCCCCTACTAATAAACTGGTCTCTTACTTTAGGATTCATAGGAAGACTTTTCAGAGGCCCCTAATGCTGCAAGCCATAACTCTTATTCATCCTTCCCTGCTTTGGACAGAGAAAATAGGCCGAATTTCCCCAGAGACCTAAACCTTGAGGATCACTATTTTAAACTAGACTGTGAGTTTCCTGGGGATATCCTGGCTATTGCCAGGAATGGTGCTGTGGATTACTTCAGAATAATGAAATGGGCCTTCCATGAAATTAAAGACCTTAATCTCAGAAATAGAGCCCTCAATGGCAAGTTGGAGGATTTGGAAGGTAAAGTTAGCTCCCTTATTATTGCAGAGTACGGGAGGAAGGTGGATAGAATGAGAATGGAGGTCGAGGATAATGAAGGTAAATTCAAACGTCTGGAATATGAAATAGGTAAAATGAAAAATACTATGAAAACTATTATGGAGCATTATCACAGAATGTTGAAACATAATGCCATCATTATTAGTGCAATGCTTGAGAAACTGGAGAGTTCATAGTAGGGTTCTCTGTTTGTGGATTTGGTTGCAGATAAGGACAATAACAGTACTGAGGATGCTGTATTTCTAAGCGGATGAGAGCCAATATGAAGAGGAAGACTCCTCCTACGCCCCAGATGGTTCAAGTCCTAAAGAAGGGCACTCAGGAAATGCACAATCTTGAAGCTGAGGTTGTTGAAGCTCTTAAGTTTTTAGGTTAGCTGGGGGTTTCTTGCTAGTTTTTTTGTTTGGGTTTTTTTGGTGGCCCTTGCTGGCCTTGGGTTGGTGGCTGCTGTGTTTCTTGGGCTTTATTTTGTTGCAACCTTTTTGTCTATGGTGGCTTTAATGCTTATTCCTATTTTTTGTAAACTCTATGGGTTTGGGTCCCTGTAAAACCTATTTTTTCCTTTATCAAAAACTTAAACTATAGTAACACCATTGTAAATGCATTCAATGCCATAAAAGTCAAGTCAAGGTGTTAGGAAAGTGGAGATTGCAAGCAAATAATCAACTAGAAAATCTCCAAAATTGTTAGTTTGTAATTACTACAAGATTACTTGAAAACCATAAAACCTTAAGAATCACTTGAATCTTGAGAATCTAAACTTGTAGGGAACAATAACATCCTTGCAAAAACCTAGGGAAAATACTTAAACCTTAATTTAACTATAATAAGAAACTTCAACAAGATGACATAAAGGAGAAAATATGCACATGAAAAATCATTTGAGCTAATGCATGAGGGTATTGCTGACAAATACTCAATGTAAAAATATTCAAAACTGAGTGGTGTCAATGTCGAAGTATACAAAATTGTAATGGTGAAATTATGAAATCCCCCAAAAATGAGGCTATACTAACAAAAATACTTAAACAACTGACACATTATTAACACAAACAATGGTTCCCCACATAAACAATACAAAATAATAAAAGAGACAAAAAATTGATGAGACACCAATATCTTTCCAAAGATCTATCAAGCTCCAATTGTAAGGATGAAAATGCTATAACAAAACAAATAGAAAAAACCCTAGCATGCTCTCAATGTTGCTTGATATCATACATCTTGTTCATCTATTGTCCTACAAAAACATTCATAGAATGTGGATACATTGCAAAATAACATTACCCTATTCTAATTCTTATAATTTTTTTTTATATAATACAATTTTGTGTGTAAATAATAATGATAATAAATACAACTCATACATATAACACTACATTAACTCGCATACAATATACATTACTTATTTTTTTTTAAATATTAGCTTTTAAAACTTACATCTAAATTATTATTAATTGAAAATGAAAATTTGATTTGCAAAACGAATTTAAAAATTATTTATATCCATTAACGTGGAGATATAAGATTTGCAATAAACCATTAAAAACCTCAAATCACTACTCTTTACAAACTTACAAAACTGTCGTTCTCATATAACTATCTATTCAGACCAATGTCACCGCAACCTCCAACACTAAACAACTCTCAATTTTGTCGTCGCACGTTATATTTTCAAAATTTGTGTTCCAAATATACATTGAATCCAACGACCCAGGCTTACGAACCAAAGGTGGAACTCGCTCCACGTCTTCTTGCTTGACTATTCATCAGCTTATTGAATGTTTAAGATTTTTTAGTCCTCGTTGAATACCTCACTCCACGAAAAGAGTGCCATCTGGACTAATCTGTGAACCATATATTTGCGACCCTTGTGGAGTCATTCAATGCCTCAGCTCAAGCACATAATTCATACCCAAATGCACAGTCCAGTCAAGAAAGAAAGCTTGTTTACTGATAAGGTTGAGGCTGAGATTGTGCTTGTAGTGGGGCTCATGTGCTCAAACCCTGACCGACATGAGAAACGTGTTGCAGGTACTTTGCCTAGGAGTCTTCATCTGCCCTCGGCTTTTAAACATTCTTACATTGACATAGCAGAGTTGAATTCGTTTACTGCTACTTCTTTGTTTAATGTGATGATTAAACAAAGACACTCTATTAGTATGAAGACAACCATTATAACTCATGCAAGTAATACCTTCTAATAACAATTGTGATTTGTTTCATTGGTTCAAAAATGTATAGATTTAATGTTTCTTGGCAAACATATTCTTGCTTTTGTGAATGTTCACAAAGACTCTCTAATTTTTTTGATGAATATCTAATGGAGGGACTACAGTTATACTTATCTTTTGTGGCATATCTTTGGTAGACTATATGACCAAACATCGTACATTATCATTGTAACAAAAAAATATTTTTCATTATCCATATCAACACATGCAAACATTGTAGTGGAAAACAAAAATGGTCCTTTTGAACCATTTGAAATGTAAGTCATGTGACATTATCATATCTTTTAAATTGATCATTTACAATTTGAAAAATTAGATAGTCCAAAGTTAAATTTTATGTGATCATACTAAATATGTTATGCGCAATTGTCCAACAAAGAGTGGTCCTTGAGAACATGTATTTGACCTTTTCCCCTCAACAATTTTTTTGGGCAATGTTATCATGCCAATTGTTAATTCTATAAAGGAAAATACAAATATTAATAATGGAAATCATTATATTTTGGCATGGAGCTTCACAACTGACAACAACAAGACTCTAGATATAGACAACAACAAGACTATAGATATAGACATTATATTTTGGCATGGAGCTTCACAACTGAGAACAACAAGACTCTAGATATAGACATTTTACATCTCCCTTCCTTTTATGTCGAAATCCCCAAGTTCTACAAATCTACAAAATTCATATCTATTATTATAATATGTTCAATAGCTTCCATCTTGGGACTAATTCTTAGCACATTTTATTGGTTGAAAAAAATGGACTACATAGAATTTTATGAAAAATGGGAATTGCAGTGTTGGCCACACAAATTCAATTATAAGGAACTCAACTTCGCCACAAAGGTAACTATAAATAAAGAAAGACATATTTTTTGAAAGGATACTTATGAGAGATGAGAAGCCTGCCTTGTCTCATGATCATGGTCATTGCAAATTTCTTAAACACAACAGAATCCCGGACAAGGGATTTATTGATTTGGTTTATTGCAGGGTTTCAGGGACAAGAATCTTTTGGGCTATGGGGAATTTGGGCAGGTATACAAGGGCACTCTACCTTATGGCGAAGAGATCATTGTGAAATGCATCGCAAAAGATTTCACAGAAGGAATGCAGGAATTCATGGTAGAAATTTCTAGCCTTGGGCATCTGCAACGCCGGAACCTAGTGCCCCTCAGGAGCTGTTGCAAAAAAAACAAGCGCCTCTTCATCATCTATGACTACATGTCCAATGGAAGCCTTGAAAGAAATTTGTTCAGTCCAGAATTGAATCTTAAATGGGCTCAGAGATACAAAATTCTCACAAAGTCAAATTCCTCTAAGAGTGGTCCTTGAGAACATGTATTTGACCTTTTCCCCTTAGTAATTTTTTTGGGCAATGTTATCATGCCAATTGTTAATGCTATAAAAGAAAACAAAAAGATTAATAACTGTAATGCACTTTAAAAAATCAACATGGAAATTGTTTTGCATCACAACACCAATAGTGACAATCAAACCTTGAAATTTCCAACAAATCTTTAGGTCTTATTTTATGCAAATCTTCTTGCTTTATAGATGATAAACTATTTCTTTTGTCAAAATTAGCAGTACCATCACCATATTTATGTTCATGAATTACATCACATTTTCTTGTAAAGATGGATTGCTACTAAAACATCCCTACATGGGTCATGTTTACCATTTTGTATTTCATATGAATGCAAATCATATTTTAAATCATACAATTGATTGCAAAACAACATTATCCTAAATTGATGGAAGTAAATACTAGTCAAAGAATTGAAAATTGTTAGCTACTAATCAATAGCCGAAGGTAACTCATAAGAAAAATTCCTTGAAAGTTTCAAAAAATGATTTATACATCATTCTTAACTTACATTAAGAGGTTTTTGTTTCAAAGGTGATAACTAAAGTGAATATTGAAATGTACAATGAACACTACTATCCTCTAAAAGTATGAATTACCTTTTGCATCAAAAGAAGGAATGTACAAATTCATAATAAATGTTTTGTCAAGTAATTGAGAGAGTAGCTTGTCTTATTAGTCATGTGTAATAGTGGATACTTTGTAGTGTCTTTGAGGATGATTATTAAAAAAAAATAATACAATTCAATAATAATGAAGAATATGATGAATACAACACTCTAGATATTTCGTTAAAAATATAAAATTCAATACATTTTGACAATTTATAGTGTTCACAAAATCTAGAGGCATTGTAGAGTAGCATTACCATATTTCAATTCCTATAATATTTTTGGTGAAATATCTTTTTCGGTACAAATGATTACTACAATGCTTACAACTCATATATGTAGTGCTATAGTAACTTGTATGTGGTCCACATCACCAAATTTTGAAGATTGATTTTTAATTAAAGAATTTAATAGTAACACCTGTAAAAATCACATTCAAATTATTTATTAGTGAAAAAAAAAAACAACAATCTAAATTGAAAAAAATATTTCAACTTTATTAAAATGAAGACATGGACTCATAGCAAACACAATAAAAATCCACATCTATCACATTTTACAAATTTAGATGATAAACAAAATCAATAGTAACCTCCTAACTTGACAGCTAATCAAGTTTATCTCTCACAATTTTTTAACTCATAGTCAATGTTTATTTGTTAATTTTTTTTCTGGGACTTGCAAAGCAAAGTCCTATTATACACCTTTATAATCTCCATTTGCATGATCTGTCCTCCATTCGTATGAAAATAAATCCAGAGAATCAAACCTGCAATCATCTGTATTTTCTAACGTCAAACCTGCAATCATTTGTATTTTCTAACGGGTTAATTATCCAATGTACCCCTAACTTTAGGGGTATCGATGCTAATACAATCTCTCAACACTAGAGCTGATGCATCCGTGAAATTCCTCCAACTTTATCGTTGCAGGGGAATTTTTTGGAAGACTTGTGCACCAAACGAAATTCGCACATGTCTGTTATAAAAAACTATCCAGACCGTAAAAAACAGAACATTACGTTAAATCCAACCACACGAGCTTACGAATTTGTCGAGTTTGAAATCAATCCTTGTCATCTTCCCCTACTTTTTATCAATAAATCTTGGAATCTTCTAGCATGGCTTTTGACTCCTAATCCAACCCTCACTTCCCTGTCAAATGATAAGTATGGCCCGTACCCCACAGCCATTATGCACAATCCAGTCAAAAAAGGAGGCTCCTACTTTTTCTGAATTCCCCTCAGTATAAGAATACAAAAAAAGCCCAACGAAAAGGAACACAACTCAGAAAAACGAATTCAATGGCGAATATGCAGACGCAGATGCAGATTCTGTGCCTCTCAATCATTATAATGGCGGGTGAAGCTGTTGGGCAGGATGCCACTTTCATCTTCAACCAGTTCAACGCTACAAGCACAATAAAATATGTTTCAGCTGCCTCAATACAATCCAAGGCAATCCGTCTAACAAATCACTCCGAGCGCATCATTGGCCGCGCTTATTTTGACAAGCCCGTCCGCATGAAAAGAAACGGCTCAGTAATCTCATTCAGCACAACCTTCGTATTCGCCATTGTTCCGCAGCCGAGCTCAGGCGGCGGCGACGGGCTCTGCTTCGTCATGACGGCCGCACCCGCTCTCAACGGTGCCTTCGCCACGCAGTACCTGGGCCTCCTTAACATAACCAGCGACGGCAAAGACTACAACCATCTTTTTGCAGTAGAATTCGACACAAGTCAGAGCATAGGCGTGGATAATAAGGACCGCAACCATGTGGGAATCGATTTGAACAGCGTCAAGTCGGTGGTGGCAGAACCTGCTGGTTATTGGGAAGAAAATAGATTCATGCCCATTAATCTCAAGAGCGGGCATAATATAAGGGTCTGGATCGACTATGACGGCGCCTCTAAACAGCTGGACATACGCATTGCAGCGGTAGGAGAGGCGAGGCCGCAGAAGGCCCTGGTGTCGAAGAAAGATTTGGATTTGGATGGGATTATACAAGACCACATGTACGTTGGGTTTTCAGCCTCTACAGGTAAAGTTTTCATTTCACGCCTCTCCTTTTTTTCGTCTTTCTTCCTGTAAAGATTGCAGTTGCACGTCAAAAAAACTTCAGTAGAAACTCCTCTTTCCTTTCTTTTTTTAATAAAAAAATTGAAACTGCTTTTAAATGTCAGATCAATAAAAATATCTAAAGTATATTTGAAGGTTGGCAATAAAAACGGGTTTCGTGTTATTATGGTCTTTAGAGTCTTTAAATTAATGTAATATTATAAAAGTGTTTCCAAAATATGAAATATTAAAGACAATTCTATACGAGTCATTACATCAAAGAGAGGAAGCTGTTCATATAATATGTAAATGAAAAATGTTTCTTTCCAAACTAAAAAAATCAACACTTCGTTCATTTAAAATATCATATCAAAACATGGGATTATATATTTCCAAGCAATCTATATAATAAATCAACTTTGTATCAAATGTTATTTCATTGATAGATACATCTCTTAATAGTGATTTATAAGGTAAATTCAAAATATTGGAAGGAAAAAGAATTAAATATGATTGTAGCTAGATATATGATTTGGAAACCTTAAGCTTTTTGAGAATCTTGTTAATTAAAAATATCAATCTTTTATGGCTAGGCCAATATATATCCAATTTGATTCAATTCATTTGTCTAATTTAATGAATGCAAAGAACACTACTACAAACTACTTTGCAACTAGGTACAATCCATTGTTTCTAGAAGGACCTCACTATTAGATCCAAACTAGGATTTCCTTCAATTTAGCCATGAAAATCAAAGGTGCACCCATTAGGTGGTTCGGAGTCCAAAATTCTCTAACCTCTTATATTATCCTAATATTTTCTATTTTTCCATCAAAGGTTATGAATCTAATCGTGCATGTGTGACTGTGCGTTTCTTAGGTCTACAATGTTGTCACAACAAATCCATATAAGAACAAAGTATATCCAATAGCTTGATCGTACTTCATGAGACTTTCTCATTGAGACATTTTGTTAAAATTTAAAACCTTTGACATGCCTTGTGTATGGTCGCATATGTAGTATCCATGTGTACCTAAGGCTCTTACCACACCGTTGAAGGATTCTAGGAAATTTCCCATTATAACTTGTCACTTCTATTTGTTTAAATTTTAGAACTCTTTAGTATTTTATTGGCAGACCTAACTAGTAGAAGTGGCAAATGTTTGTTAGAAAGAAATAAAAAACAATGGTAGAGTAGGTATCATATAGAGATCAAGAAAATTTCAATATTTCTTTGAAGATGAAAACATTCTCATATTTAAGAGGGTTTTTAATGTAATTGTTTATGGATTCTAGTAAAGTACCATATCGCATTCAATTGAGAAAAAAAATGTGTAGGAAATATGTCTTCTTGAAAAAGATTTGTGAATGTGAACTTTAGGAGCCTTTTCCAATATTCTTGTCTAACATTTTGGGAGAATATTGAATTATCTTGTATCAACAGGTAGTTCCCCTCTAGTTGAGGACCATTACATTCTAGCATGGAGCTTCACAACTGGTGGTGGCAAGGCTCCAGATCTAGATATTGTTCATCTTCCTTCCTTTTATGTCAAAATCTCCAAGTTCTACAATTCTACCAAGTTCATATCCATTATTATAATATGCTCAGCAACTTTCATCTTGGGACTCATTCTCAGCACATTTTTCTGGCTCAAAAGGATGGACTCCATAGAATTCTATGAAGAATGGGAGCTACAATATTGGCCACATAGATTTGATTATCGGGAACTCAACCTTGCCACAAAGGTACATAATTATAAATGAAAGAAATATCTTTTTACATCCACAAAATATTTCAATAACTTAACTTTCACTCGCCTAAATACAATCCAAACAACTTTTATGTTAAAAACACTTTTAAGTTTAAGAGTTTTTCAAATCTTCAAAATGATGAGGATTTAGCATAGCTTGAATTGACTACTTATATGTCTTTAATTTTATTTCCTGTATATGATTAGTGTGTTGATTTTGGCTTTGATTCAAGCCTCATTTTTCTCACCAGATCTTGCCAGAGCTTCTATGACATTTCCTTTAATCCCAGTCCAGTAACCAGGTGATGGCCATTAGGCAAATCTACCTCTTGAAGTCTCCATCTTTTTAATTTTTTGGGTCATGATACCATCTCATCAATTTATTATTATTGAAAGATCTACCTTTTGTAACAATACTTCTGAGTGATGAGAAGCCTGCCTTGTCTCAAAAAAATTGTCATTTCAAAGTTTTAGACTCAATATTTCTTTTCTTTAATGTGAAACAGAATCCTGAACAAGGGATTTACCACTCTGTTTTACTGCAGGGTTTCAAGGACGACAATCTTCTGGGCTATGGTGGCTTTGGACAGGTATACAGGGGCACTCTGCCTTCCGGCGAAGAAATCGCCGTGAAATGCATCACAAAAGATTTCACAGAAGGAATGGGCGAATTCATGGCAGAAATTTCCAGCCTTGGGCGGCTGCAGCACCGGAACCTGGTGCCCCTCAGGGGCTGGTGCAGAAAAAATAAGCGCATCTTCATCATCTACGACTACATGTCCAACGGAAGCCTTGAAAGAAATTTGTTCAGTCCAGAATCGTATCTTACATGGGCTCAGAGATACAAAATTCTTACAGATGTAGCTTGCGGGCTGCTTTACTTACACGAGAAGTGGGAAAAAAAAGTGGTGCACAGGGACATTAAATCCAGCAATATATTATTGGACTGCGATCTGAACGGCCGGGTGGGCGACTTTGGATTGGCAAGGTTATATGATCACAGTGAAAACCCCCAAACTACTCATGTGGTGGGCACGCTGGGGTACATTGCACCTGAGCTTATACGTTCTGGTAAGGCTTCTCCTTCCACAGATGTGTTCAGCTTTGGGGCTCTTATGCTGGAGGTTGCCTGCGGAAGGAAGCCTGTAGATGCCCAAGGCGTGGTTTTGGTTCAGTGGGTTTGGGATCTGTATGCAAATGAAAGATTACTGGAAGCTGTTGATCAAAGGCTTGGGGACGATTATGATAAGGGCGAGGCTGAGATTGTGCTTGTTCTGGGGCTCACGTGTTCAAACCCTAATCCACATAAGAGGCTTGGCATGAGAAAAGTGTTGCAGATCCTTTGCGGTGAGGCTTCTTTGCCTGTAGGTCTTCATGTGCCCTCGGCTTTTTAAACATTCTTGTTGACATTGCAGAGTTGAATTCGTTTGCTGCTACTTCTTTGGAGTTCTCAAATTGATGCAGTTGGAATCACTTCATCCAACTGTTTTGCATTCGTCAACAGCAAACAGCGAGTGAATTTTTTATAGAAATTAAACTTGTGAGGTGAATTGGTAAGTTAGAGCAGCAATAACAGCATAGGATTCCGATCGGTGTCTCCATACAGTAAGTGAAATAGTTTTGCAATGATGGAAAATTGAGTGTTCGAGTTGTTATAATGCATATTCATTATTTACAATAATAATCTTGTTATGTGAAGAGTGGATAAAGTTTCAGCTTTTAATAAAAATTCTCATGGTTAATAAATGAATGGTGATGAAAGGATCGAGTACTCTTGTAGCCTATCTATGAAAAAAGTAATTCACGCTCATCTTTTAATTTTACACGAAGATTAAACCTTTGAATTGTGTAATTTTTGACATTGTTTGACATAACTACAATATTAAGAAGGGTTGCGGAGTACTTAGTATTTGCTCGAGGTTGCAAGGTTGGAATGTAATTTGTAGCGGGGTAGAAGTTAGATATTTTCGCAGATATATTTTGACAATCGTAATTATCAAAGACATAAGATTTCCATAATTTATGTTGATGAAAGTTTGTTTTTTTTGGATTTAATTATGTGTGATTTTTTGGCATCAATGTTTTGGATCACACTCTATGATCCATCTTCTCCTACAACTCTCTTTCATTCTGATGATAGATCACAGAATGTGATCCGAAACGTTGATCCAAAAAAATCACACCGCAGTTTAATCTAGAAAAAAACAAACTTTCAATTATAATTATTTTAGCAATGTTAATGTAATTTTTGACATTATCTTGAATAATTAGAAATTTATTAGGATTTAGTGTATGCTAAGTAGTAGTGTAGTTAGGATTTCATTCTTATGCAATTTCAATTTTTCTTTGTTGATGTATTTTTTGTAAAAAATGTGAATATATAGGATTATTTGCTTGTTGCATATTGTTGTGGTTGGTTTAGGTTCTACTCTATGAAAATTGTTGTATCTAGATTCTTCACTTTTTGTACTAGGGATAGTAGAAAAATTAGAGGATTTTTCTAGGGATTGAACATTAGGGTTCAGTGGATGTAAAGCAATGACCTAGTTGTGGTTAATTGAGTTTATAATTTTCATATAATTTTGTAGCATTTTGATAAGAAAAATTATTAAAAGAGCATGCACCTCATCCTATCCTTCTTCCCATAGGCATATTAGTCAAGTTTGACTAGGAGTATCATTTGTCATTGTCCTTGATTTAATTCATAGTTCTATGATGTCCTATCTTCTCAAAAATAGATAAATAATGCTTTTAGCTCTCAACATGCATTACTTTTTGAGAAGATCCATAGAAACAAAAAAATACAATCCAAACCAAATCCTAAGAGAATGCAACAATAGTTGGTACACATGAAGCAAGGTGTATTGCACAATAAGTTTTGTATTTTAAATCTTTTGATACTTTAGCAAGGTCCTTTTTTTTTACCAAGAATGTTTACCTGGTAAATTTTCAATTGGAGTTGTAGTACTAATTATATTTTGTAATAACCAAATCAATCATTTAGAGAATTTTATTGTAGACAAGGAAGTTGAAAAGATTTATTTGAAAGCAAGTATATTCTTCTTTTGTCATATTTTTTACTTTGGAACTTACAAGATATGTCTTTTCTATAATTTGAATTCTCTTTTCTTAGTTAATGTTTTAGAAATGTATAATTGTAATGCTAACTCAAATAAAAATAACAATGTCCATAGCTTCACAATATTGATGATAGGGTAGGGTTGGATGGAACACTCACTGTTCCATGCTCTGGGTCTCACCTTGGCGAACCCCTTTGGTGCCACTCTCCACCACCTTAACCTATAGGCCTTAATGCTTGTTAGGCACCCCTGGTTCTCCTGGCCAACCCTACTATCATCTCCATTTCCCTAACCAAGCCAATCTTGGTGCTCTCTCTGCCATTCTTTCCTTAGCCCTTAATCTTCCTAAAGGCTAGCTAAATCTCCAACCTTCACTAATTCGATGCAGGGGTGTGTGATGTCTCCCATGGCTTCAAGACCATCCCCCTAGGGTTCTTGATCATCTACCAATCTCCAATTCTCCATCGCTCTCACCAAACCCTCTTCTAGGGTTAAAAAGGCTACTAGCCCTTGAGCCCCAATTAGGTCTCCTAACCCGAGAAAAGTGGAAACCACTCCAAAAACCTCTAAATGACCTAGGATCTTTTCTTGGGGTTTGTGTTTCCTATGCCCACACCTTGAATATTTTTGGGGTTTGGAGCCTGTACTGTCGTACACTGCCCTAGCCACGAACTTAGCACTTTTAGGCTTCTTTTAAGTCAATTTCTGACCTTTTGTTTGAGAGCAATCAGTTGATTCTTCCTCCATGCGGTCTGTTAGGGCTCCATCCTTCTTGCCAAGCCTCTGCAAGGCCTCCTGCATCCACCACACACCTTGGTTTGCCAGGGGATTGACACCCCTACAACTTTAGTGCTTGTTTTTCATTGTCTTTCTAGCCGGGCATTTCCAAGCTCGCCTAGGAAGAGAATTTCCTCATGATCACTCGACCCCTGAAGACTCCTAGACCTAATCTATTTACAGGCATGGAGCTTAGCCTCAATCCCCACAGACTATACATCAGGTATAGTGGAAGACAAAGGTCTAAGTCTCCATGGTTGACAGTTTGTCGGACTGATCAGCAAAGGAAAGAAACAAAACTAACTAAGAACAAAACTAGGAAACAATGAGACAACTTAATTACTGACCACACAAAGCTTGAAAGACAATTAATTCACGTGCCACACACTGCTCAGTGCCTGGAACCCTCCATTAACACACTAATAAGAGCTAAAAACCAAAAAATTACAAGAGTTTCATTATTTTTCCATATGAAAAGCAAACTCTAGATGATACAAAGTTTTTCCAACCTCTTGACCTAGTCGAGGCACACCTTTTAAAGATTCATAAAGTGGTTACTTTTCCCCTTGGTCGTACATAACCACCACATTAGGCCAAAATTGCACAAATGCACCATTTTGGGCTTTATTTCCAATTCCTAGTGAATCCTCGTGGAAACAAGTTGCTAAACTCATCCATTCTACCATGAGCTACTAATCAACCTTCCTCCTAACATGTTCTAACACCTCTAACTCAAAACTAAATGGTCAACATGACCTTAAAGCATTAAAACCACAAAATTTCATCCTAGGCTCACAAATTTTCCTAGTGCCACCTAATGCTTCCTAGGTGCTCCTGCACCATTCTCCCCCTCTCTGCCCAAACACTAAGGAATGGAAGGAGAGATCAATGACATGTCGATATCAAACTTCTTGAGCTAATCTTCTTGTACTTGGTCAAATCAGCTACATTGAACACTGGAGAGATCCCTAGATCGGCAGGTAACTCCACCTTGTATGCATTCTTCCTATACTTGGCCAATACCTTGCATGGACCCACTCTCTTCATCTGTAACTTGGTTGATGTACCCTTCTATAACCTTGATTTGTTGAGGTGGACCATGACATAGTCTCCTACTGCAAATTGCACATCTTTCCTTGACAAATCTACCTTATACTTCAACTTTTGTGTAGCTTCGGTGTCTGTCTTCTTTACCTGCTCCTAAATCTCTTTCATGGCCTGAGTGAAGTCCTCTGTATGTCCACTCCTATTCTCCATAGCTCCTAGATCTCTGAGCTCACACACCCCTCTTGGGTGCATCCCATACACTATTTCAAAAGGACTCTTCCCTGTGGTCCGGTTCACACTATCATTGTAAGCATACTCAGCTTGTGAGATAACCATATCCCGTGTCTATCCATACTCCTTAGTTAGGCACCTTAGAAGGCTACCTAGCACCCTGTTAACCACCTCTGTTTGACCATCGGTCTAAGGATGGTAAGCTGATCCAAATGACAGGTTGGTACCCAATCTACTCCATAGAGTCTTCCAAAAGTGACTCATGAACTTCACATCCCTGTCTGAAACAATACTCAAAGGTAGTCCATGGATCCTTACCACTTCCTTGAAGAAAAGATGAGCTATGTAGCTAGCATCACCAGTAGTTTTGCAGGGAATAAAATGACTCATTTTACTAAATCTGTCTACCACTACATAAACACTATCACAACCTGCCTTGGTCTTAGGGAGTCCTACCACAAAATCCATGCTCACACACTCCCATGGTCTGTTAGGAATGGGTAGGGGTTGATATAAACCATCATTACTAGCTCCTCCCTTAACTTTCATACACACCACACATTGCTCCACATATTTTCTGACATCTCTTGCCAACTTAGGTCAATAGTAGAACCTCTGCACTAGTTCCAATGTCTTGTTGATGCCAAAATGTCCACTAAGACTGCCATTATGCTTCTCTTGAATGAAGTTTTCTCTCATTGATCCTCTTGGAACACATAACTAATTTCCTTTGAACAAAAAACCACTTTGCAAAGTATACTCAGAGTATTGACTATGAAAATGATTCTCAAAGTCTAAACATACCTTGTAGACCTCTGAAAAGTCTTCATCTTCCCAATAGAGATCCTTGAAACTCTCTATGCCAATGCTCTTGATCTGTATCTCTTACACTGTCAACAATCTCCTACTTAGTGCATCTACCACCTTGTTCAACTGTCCCTTCTTATGCTTAATGGTAAAAGTAAAAGCTTGGATGTATTCCATCCATTTCAAATTCCTATTACTCAACTTCTCTTGAGTGTTGATATAGCTAAGTGCCTAATTGTCAGTAAAGACTACAAACTCCTTGGGTAGAAGGTAATGCCTCCACTTCCTAAGTGACTGAACCAAAGCATAAAGTTCTAAGTCATAGGTTGAATACTTCTTCTTTGCTTCATTGAGCTTCTCACTAAAGAAGGCTATAGGCCTGCCCTCTTGACTTAACACTCCTCCTACTGCCACTCCACTTGCATCACATTCAACAGTGAACAATTTGTCAAAACTAGGTAATAAGAGAATAGGTTGAGTTGCCACCTCTTGTTTCAGTTTCTCAAACCCTTTATCAGCTTCTTGAGTCCACACAAACTTAGTTTTTAGACCACCCTTGATTGTATCTAGGACTGGTGCACATATGCCACTAAAGTTTCTTATAAACTTCCTATAAAACTGAGCCATTCAGTTTCTCAAACCCTTTCTCAGCTTCTTGAGTCCACACAAACTTAGTTTTTAAACCACCCTTGATTGTATCTAGGACTGGTGCACATATGACACTAAAGTTTCTTATAAACTTCCTATAAAACTGAGCCAATCCATGAAAACTTCTTACCTCTGTCCCTGTGGTTGGTGTAGGCCAGTTTAGGATGGCTTCCACCTTGCTTGGATCCATCTTCAATGATCCTTGGGATACTACAAACCCCAAATACACAAGCTTCTATTTGAATAACTCACATTTCTCTAGATTGATGGCTAACTTCTCTTCTTACAATCTTCTAAGGACCATCTCCACATGCTTTAGGTGTTCTTCTATTGTCTTACTAAAGATGAGTATATCATCAAGATACACTACCACAAATATCCCTGTAAAGTCTTTAAGCACTTCATTCATGAGCCTCATGAATGTGCTAGGGGAATTAGAGAGACCAAATGGCATCACTCTCCATTCATATAACCCATCATTTGTCTTAAACGCTATCTTCCACTCATCACCATCCTTAATTTTGATATGATGGTATCCACTCTTGAGATCCAACTTTGTGTAGTATTGAGCTCCTCCAAGACAATCCATTAAGTCTTCAATTCTAGGAATAGGGAACCTATACCTAATGGTGATCCTAGTTATTGCTCTAGAACCAGTGCATAACCTCCATTTACCTCCCTTCTTTGTTGCTAAGACCACTGGTACTGCACATGGGCTGATGCTCTTTTGAATCAATCCTTGATCCAACAACTCTTGCACTTGTCTAGCCACCTCTAGGTTTTGATTTGATGTAAGCTTATAGGCTACTTTGTTTGGTAATGAAGCCCCTAGTATAAAGTAAATTTGATGAATAATAGCTCTCTTTGGAGGTAAAGTTGTAGGTGTACCATCACTGACTATGTCCTTATACTTCACAAGTAACTTTTGGACTGCTTCTGGTATGACTATTTTCTCAGTCTTTCCTTCCTCTTTGGTTTGCATCATGACCACATATCCTTCACCTCCTTGATGTAGGTTGTTAATAAACTCTTTTCCACTGTTCAATAAGACACTAGGTGTGTTTGACTATCCTTCTTCCTCATTTGACAGTGACTGCAACTTAAATGCCTTCCCATCCTTCTTGAAAGAAATGCTATTCTCTTTCCCATCATACATGGCACTTCTGTCATACTGCCATGGTCTGCCCAATAGTAGATGGCATGCATCCATGGGTAAAACATCACAAACTAACTTATCCTTATACCCTCCAATGGAAAACTCCACCGTTACTTGCTCATTCACTAAAACACTTTGCCCTTTGTTTAGCCATGTGACCTTGTAGGGGTTAGTGTGGGGCACCTTTTTCATTTTCAGTTTCATTACTGCTTCTTCTAAGATGATATTGTCTATTGAACCTGAGTCTACAATGACCTTGCATACTTTACCAAGTATCTTGCACTTCACTCTAAATAGAGCTCTCCTTTGTTTTGGTTCTTCCTTGACCGGTTGTCTGATCAAAACTCTTCTAAACATTAGATTCTCTCCCATCTCATATTCAATGTGACTGACCTCGAGTGACTTAGGGCTCATGGTGTCCTCTTGTGCATAAGCCACTCTCTTCTCATTGCTTGATGAAGATGCTTTCTCCAAGCACCTATAAGCTGGATGTCCAACTTGACCACAATGGTAGCATTTCATGTTTGCAAAGTATGAATTGCTCCTGCCTGCTCCTCTTCCTCTAGTGGATCCTCCTTGAGAACCTCTACCTCTGTTATACCCTCCTCTAGAAGGTGTTTCATTGCCATGATCTATGGATTTAAACTCTCCTTGGTTTCTTTGGTCATTGCCTCTACCTTGGTAGACACCTCGTTGTCCTCTTTGATCTCTTTGATCTCTGCCTTTGCCTTTTCCCTTAGAAGCCCGATCTTGCTTCCTCTTGTTTCTTTCCTCAATCTTGATAGCTAATTGGTAACATTGATGTACTGTCTTAGGACTTAAAAGAGCCATCTCCTCTTGAATGTTCCATTTCAAGCCATTAAGATACCTAGCCACCTTAAGGCTTTCATCTTCTGAAACATTAGAACTCATACAAAGTTTTTAGAACTCCTCTATGTAGGTATTCACATCTTGGTCCCTATGCCTCAAACTCTGTCTTTTCTTGTGTAACTGAATCTCATAGTCATATGGCATGTATGCTTCTCTTACCTTGGCAACCATTCCCTTCCAAGTAGAGATAAGCTACTTGCCTTCTTTTTCCCTCTTTGTTTGAATGAACTTCCAACATGTCAAGGAAGAACCTCTTAACCTTGATTTGGCAACCTTTACCTTATGTGCCTCAGTGACTCGATCGCATTCAAAATGGTTTTCCATTCCCTCTATCCAATCCATGACTGGATCAACTTCCATTTTTCCACTAAACAGTGGTATGCCTTCAAGTGCTTTTCCACTCAAAGCCTTCAATGCCTTCAAGAAAGGATCTTCTTTCAAAATAGGGTTAGGTTCAGGGATCTTATCTTCCTCTGCAAGCTCTTCTTTCTTAGGTACCCTTCCTTCAAACTGTGCTTCATTCAATGCTTGCTCCAGTTGGTCTATTCTTTCCCTCAATAGCCTATTGTCTTCCTCTTGTCCTTTGACCATCTTGGCCAACTTTGCATTTGTCAGTGCCATGATGGTAGAATCACTAGACTCAACCTCTGACATATATTATTCTATCCCAAATCTTTTTCTTGCTCTGATACCAATCTGATAGGGTAGGGTTGGATGGAACACTCACTGTTCCATGCTCTGGGTCTCACCTTGGCGAACCCCTTTGGTGTCACTCTCCACCACCTTAACCTATAGGCCCTAATGCTTGTTAGGAACCCCTAGTTCTCTTGGCCAACCCTACTATCATCTCCATTTCCCTAACCAAGCCAATCTTGGTGCTCTCTCTGCCATTCTTTCCTTAGCCCTTAATCTTCCTAAAGGCTAGCTAAATCTCCAACCTTCACTAATTCGATGCAGGGGTGTGTGATGTCTCCCATGGCTTCAAGACCATCCCCCTAGGGTTCTTGACCATCCACCAATCTCCAATTCTCCATCGCTCTCACCAAACCCTCAACTAGGGTTAAAAAGGTTACTAACCCTTGAGCCCCAATTAGGCCTGCATCCCCGAGAAAACTGGTCTTTGTTCAAAGACTTCCCAAAGGACACTCACTCTTTCTTTAAGATTCTTGGTTCAAATGATTACCTTTCAAGGATTTTTTTGAGGACTTAATCCTCAACTGACCGTACAATGCTTGAACCTGGAAATGACCATTTCCTAGGGTTTTTAAGCCACAGTCTGTCTGCTTTCAAACTGTCTACCTGTTCTCACATCAAATGAACTGATGGAGCCTTCTCCTTCATACCATAACTAGGTAAGAAAATTACCTACCACCTCCAAAAGGAATTTTCCCAAGAAATTGATCCCTGCAACTTTTCTATGCTCTGCACCTCTTGCCTTCCTAGTCGGGCACCACTCTGGCTCGCCTAGGGAAAGATCTTTCTAATAGCTCCTGACCTTTCCCAAACCCTATAACCTACCATATGTACAAACATGGAGTCTAGGAACTTTTCCCAATGGGCTATACAATTTGTACGGTGGGAAAGTGGTCTAGCACTCCATTCTTTTCAACCTGTCTGGTTCAAACCAGCAACAGGGTGCACACAAAACTGTTTACAAACAGTGATTAGAAATGAACAAAAGAACTAAATAATGGCACAAAAGACTAGAAGACTAACAACACCACATCCTCCGTACAAAACAGTAATAATTTCAATCCATTAGAGCTCTTCTTGAAGCAAAAATCAGAAAAATGACCCACAAAAACTGTCTTTTCCTCAATTTCACAAAGTCACACTACAATGCCGATACTTCCAACCTCACATTTAGGTCGAGGCATGTATTAAATAGATTTTCAAAATAGTTAGACTCCTTAGGTTGGTCATGTAAGACATCAAATGGAAAAGTTGTAAAACACATTGTGTTTTTCAACTTTTGCCAAATGTTAGCAACCTAAGCAAGTTTTGTTCCTAAAATCATCCATCCTCTTCACTTCTTATCCTATTGATCACAACAGATCAAGACTTATTCATAAACCTCAAATGCTAACTAGATGGTCAACATGACCTTCAAAATAACATACCCAAACAAAATTCAAACTAGACTGCTTAAATGCCTAATGTTACCTAGGTGCTCCTGCACCAACATGTCTTTAAAGTTACCTATGGGTACCAATAATGTAGTAGAGGCATATGGCCTGCTAGTAGGTGTCAAGATGGAACACAATATGTAGCTTAAAAACATTCACATTGAAGGCTATTCATTAAATATCATTAATGCCTATAGAAATAAATAAGCAAACAATTGGGCCATTTCCTACATTTTGAGACTAGTTTGAGAACTCCTAAAGGGTTTTGTTTCAAGAACAATTTCACATTTCTATAGAGAAGTTAATTCAATAGTAGATGCCTTAGTAAATCATGCTTGTAAAATGGAGACAAAAGTATTCTAAATTGATTAATCCAATTTTATCAATTTGGAGGATTTTGCATAAATCATCTATAAAGAAGGCTGAGGGAGTGGCATCTCTGGGGCCTTTGGCTAGCCAATTGGTTATGTCTACATAATCTTTCTTTTTACACTATTGGTATGGAAAGCTGCTTATTTGGGTCTCAGGGTGGAATGTTTTTGGTTTTAAGGCATGTGCATTATTATTTTGTGCTTTGCACTACATTCCATCGAGGGAGGATCCAAAGGCTTATATTATGTACTCGACATCTGATAGTGCCATGTGTCAGTTGAGTGCAACTTTAGGTCTATTTTGAGCTAGTAGGATGATGAAGGTGATTAATTGGTCCATCCATAACTGGTTTGGTTGTGGGATCTACCTATCAGAGGTGCTTATATTTCTCTTTTGGTATTCAAAGTATTGTTGTGTTCATAGTCTAAAACCCGTGTGGTAATGCCGCATGCCCTGCATCACATGCCCCTAAGGAAAGATCTGAAAAGTCTAAATTATAAACCTAACATCTGCTAGTGCCACACATCAATAGCACACAAGATCAATAATTTTTTGTTCCAAAATGAAGTTATATGGTGCACCATTGGTTTAGCCATGGGAACTACCTCTAAGAGGTGTTTTCAATTCTTGTTTGACTATTGAGATATTGATGTGTTGATTATTTAATGGTTAAGAGTTAAAACCACATGCCATGTGCCACATGCCCTTGAGGGTGAATCTGAGAAGATTATACTATGAGCCCAATGTCAGCTAATGCCATTCATCAATCACACACAAGTTTAAAAAGGTTTTGTACCCATAAGATGTTATATGGTGTGCCATTGGCATTTCATATCTAAATTGTTTAAGAGAGTTAGCAAATGATGCCACATTCAATTATGAGCCTCCTCCCGAAGGTGTTAAAGTCGTTAGTGGAGATTTCTAAATCTTAGTGAATGTTAATTTTGTGTTCATGGTATCCTCTTGGATAAATTTGGTAGTATTCCTTTTTTTACTATGCCTATATCTAAATCTCTTGATTTGATGGGTACCACTGATAAATTATTCTTCCTCGGAGGTGTTATTTATAAATCAAGGAAAGACAACCACACTTAATAATATTTTGAGCATGTGGTACAACCTATTATTGTACCCAAACTGGAGTTTGCACATTTAGAAGGCTGAAGGCCATTATCACATATTGGATGATTGCAAAACCAAATGATTATTAGCATCCAATAGTATACTCACCTAGGTTTTCTTTATGCAAGCTTAAATTACCTAGCTGTGCATTTTTTATGGTTGTGATTTCTATGCTTCTATGTGCATGAATGCTAAAAGTGTCCTATGCGGTGAGATGAATACTCTCATTAGGTTGGTGAGCACCCATAGGAAAATGGAATTCCTTGGAGAAATCTCAGAACTTAGGTTGAAGTGAATTATTTCGGGAGCAGATTTCCTACTTATTGGTGTAGTCAAACTCATTTTGGACTGAGAGTTTATGTTTTTGAAGGAGTATTACAAAGTGGATTTAGATATCTCCTCATGATTTGTGGCGGATCTCCTTGACCTACAAATATCAAAGGATGATGTGGCAGAAATGACTTGAAATTTATTCATACCAAAAATATTGGGTGGGTTGGAGGAGGTTTTGGAAGCAACCTCACTAGGTCTTGGCATACCAAGGCCTCGTGAGTTGGAGCTTCTTTCTATTTCAAGTGAAGTGGTAATATTTTACCCTTTTATTCTAAACATCAAATGTGTGGTTTTGTCAAATAAAGGGTGTTGAACACCTAGAATACTAAGAGGGGGTGAATTAGTATTCTCTAAAACCACTTAAATATTTAAACATTCATTCCATTTAGCATATTCAATTTGTAGTAAGAAAGGAAAGCATGGAAGCAACCATTAAAACCACATAACATATGAACACCAAATTTTTTAAGTGGAAAATGTAAAAAGGGAAAAACCATGATGGGTATTAGCTCACAATATATTATAACTAGTTATAATATATTATAGAAGTTCTCACTATAGGTGGACTCATTATCCTAGTGGACTCACTGCACATAGAAAAAATAAAAGATAGAAGAGAGGGGTGGTACACAACCAAAAGTGAATTGTTACAAATGCATCTACAATATGTTCCATAATATAGTTCCACTGAAGCTTAATATACAGATTCAACACACTTCATATCACTCTACTCTAACACTCTAATCTATTATGTGCTCGCATCACTTTCACACAATTTGCATCAACAATACTTGTGTTCACACCTTATAACACTAAAAATGGACTGCGCCCATATATTAAATGCGCATTATTCCAAGCCACTTTTAATCAATTGGAATTCATTAAAGTTGGCATGAGAAAAGTACCGACGTGAGCTTCCCCAATCAATACACCTCATGCTGAGTTCAAGGCAATGGCACCTCTCAAGGCAGTTGAGGTTTGTCGTACCGATAGCTCCTGCTTAACGGATCGGTAATTCGGCCTCTACAATGCGCTTCCCAGTATATTGGGTGGGCATGGGTAACATCAAAATTCACCAACTGATCAATCACAAACCAAAATGTGGACCTCCAAACTTCATGCCACTTGGAACATAGGTGCACTTGACACCTATAAACACTTCCACAAATCTACAAGGAAAAATATTACTTTGTGGCGAAGTGCGGATTCATCAAAGAATACACTCTACACTAGAAATACTATCATTGGAAAACCAGATATTCTACCATTCATAACTTCTACACCAAAAGACAATTTAACAATGTGAAAATCTAGATTTAGAATCCTCTAACATCCACCAAAATTGTATTAGAACTGAAAAGAAGAATTCTTCAAGGCAGACCAACATGGACCAAAATTTGGATGTCTTATACACTAAAAACTATGTTTTGACACTTACCCAGTCTTCAACTCAACTATCAACACCATATCAAAGCTTCTTGCATCTAAGCACTAGATTAAAATCTTTATGCATGCTCATGCTTCACTAATTGGTTTGCACAACAATCTTCACACCAAATCACAACGTTGACATCAATGACAACACTGTATCTACATATTGTGCAACCCATGCTCATAGTCCTGCTCATGTTTCCAATAGACATATCAATGACAAACTCTTTAACCTTTCAATAATCTCTCCCCTTTTCATTGATCGAAACATGCAAAAATTTCTCTCCAAAACTACTCTCCCCCTTTGACATCAAGGGAAAAGGGTGCATACATATGTTATATTCTTTTCTCTCCCTTTGACACATATCTTCTCCCCCTTGCATGAATTACATGATTTTTCATTTATTGGATTACACAGATACTCACATACTCATGTGCTCCCCCTAACTGATATATATATATATGGGAGTATCCAAAATTCAAAAAACTTAACCAATCTTCCTCTAACAGTTCTATACATCCAACTGAATTAAAATTTGCATTGGAAACTATCTCAACCATCCACATATATATAGTAAAATCTAACTAAGAAATATGAAATGCATAGAAGAAAAGAAATATACACCATTAATCGGAAGAAGTGTTTGACACCTACAATTTTGCAAGGTGTGCTTTCCAAAATTTCTTTCCTTCTTCCCATTCCTTCTTTGTTGTTCCAAGCATGTGGCTTTGAGATTCAAACTCCATAAGGAGCTCTTCTCCATCATCCAAAGTGCTAGGTATCAGATTTAACTTCATTAATTTTTTTGCACTTATCAGGGAATTGGAAATAGGTGTATACTTTGCATTTACTAGTTCCCTAAGATGTCCAAACTATGCAATTATCTTTTCTCTTTGTTCTTACAGTTGGAAGAATTGTTCATGTAGGCTCTCAATTGCTAACCTTGAGCTTCCATCTACATCAACCGTCGGATCATAGGCACTAGATGCCTTATCAATCTAGGACTCAATGGATTCCATCTCATCCTTAATACTTTTTGTGGGACCGAGCCATTTCATGCAAAATTGGAAGAATACCTTGGCTTCCACGATGCAATTTTGTACATCTCTAAGATTATTCTAAAATTTATCATGTTTAGTGGCACATTTCTCTATTATATCCATTAATCTCTCATCATTCACCTTTTTCTATCTCCTTCTCAAGTTTATCTTTCTAACCACTAGAATATTATTTAAATGAATCAAGCAAAACCTTCAAATTTTCCATACTGGATAATGAATAATCAATTCTTGCACCGAGTATGCTCTCTTGTAGCACCTTTACTGCTTCATTAATAAGCTCTATGCTTTTCTGATGAGTTTTCAATATTTCTTTTTGAGCAGAGGCATGTAAAGCATCACCTAACTATAGCTTGTGCAATGGAGAAATATTATCCATATCAACCTATCCTTGTTGCAATGGAAGCTATAGTAGTTGGGTAGACACAACCAATGGAAACTAGAGTTGCATACTCAACAAGTTCTTCAATGAATCTCCAGAGGTACCAGAAGATTCACCAACTATATTCACTTTATCTTCTACATCCTTTATTTCCAAAGCCTTTTCCTTGTCACCAATGCTACTGTATGCTTTTCCTTCATTAATCTTCTTAGCATTGTCAGTCTCTTCATCGTCCTTCTTCTCTTTAGTACCAGATGCATTCGTAGTCTTTTTCTCATCATCAACAGATTTATCAATGTTATCTGGAGGCATATTCATCTCCAAGTTGTCTTGTATTACTTCTTCTATACTATTTTTAGGTTTTGGAGGAGGGGAGTTATGGCCTATATGAGTATCCTCCTTCTGTGTCTCTCCAACTTTCTCTTCTATAGTAATATTTTCTCCTACTAGAGGAGTGTTATTAGTAACTCCTTCTGAAATGTTCTCTTCCACATTTAGAAGAGTGTCATTTTGCACATTCTCTTCTTCTATTCCATGCTCATGTTGAGCATCTTCTTGTTGTTATTATTATGTTACATTAACTTCCAGAGCAAGCATATCATCTCACATTTCTTCTTCACTGTCCAGAGTTAGTCCTAATCTCTATGCCAAATCTATAACCTTCTCCAAAGTTTTGTTCTAGAGCCTCTCAACATCATTATAAACTTTTCGCATAAGGGTAGTTACCATTTTCTTTTCTTGGAACTCCTTATTGTACACCTGAGCTAATGTGGCTTTATGTTCATCCAAGAGGAGTGCACTAACCTTCTCCAAAGAAAAAGATCTTAACTTTACTTCTTCATCAATGACTACCTATTTTCTAGCATATAATACATTTCTCAATTCTTTAGGAAACTATTTTTCAATATCCTTCATATTTACTTCAAAAGTAACAATGTATTTTACAACTGCCTCTTCTATAGTTTCTTTATCAACACCATCTATTGTAGTATACAATGCAGTTTTCTCTTCTAACCTTTCGTATACTTAATATTCATTGTCAAAATTATCAATTTCAGGGGCTATGTTTCCCTTACCGAGGGAGAAGACTTGGCGTCAATTCTTCCTTCTTCTTCCTTCCGGTCCTTTTTCGCTTCTTTTGAACCATGTTTTCTTACCCTCCTGTATGGATCTTATGGCTCCACTTCTCCTTTTCGGTTTGTTGACCCTCTTTATCAGTTACCCACAAAGTGATATTTTGTTTCTTTCCCGCTTGATTCCACCGCTTACGACGCATCAGAACAACTTTGGAACGGCGTGATTTAGCCAGCTGGCTATTTTAGCGTTATTATATTAAATCCAAGAATTTAAGCACCAAAGTGTCTCTTGGTGAACATTTTACGGGCTTCCTTTTCCTTCATAAGCATACTTTGCTACTTTGTTGAAGTAGTCTTTTGCTTGATAGGGGCACTTGTCTATTTTCTAGGAGTACTTGGCTCCTTTCTCTTCATTCCATTGGTTGATGGCATAGTCTCGAAGGACTTGGGAGGCACCAAAGAGGTAGTAGATGTCCTACTAGATCTCCTAACACTGGATGAGCCTCCCAGAGGGCCAAACATGCTCTTGGATTTCTCTACTTGCTCCTTTGTGAGGCCCATTGCATCCAAAATTGAGTACGATCTTTATCTGTTTCTCTCCCACTTTACTTTGCATACTCATAGTTTTCTTCACTTAGGTTCCCTTACATATCCTCGCGAGAGTATAGCTTTAGAGTTTGTTATTCGCGGGCGGGGATTTTTCTAAACCGATAATTTCTTCCAACACCTTGACAATCATATCCATGCTTTTGGGATCCAAATGAATCTAAAATGACGTAAATACGAAGAAGCTATCAGCACATTTTAAAGGATGGCGATATGAATTTCAGCCAGCACTCCACCATTCTCTGAGGGAATCCTTTCTGCGGGTGCTGTTTTGAAAGGTTTTGAAAAAACAAGATAATCATTGCCCCATCCATATCACCTAAAACCTATAGATGGTGGTTTGGTGATCCACATGTTGGTAACCAAGCTGATTTATTACAGTTCCAATAACTTTCCTTGTAAATTAAAACAACAAACAAATAGTCAAGTACTTAGAACAGAGGGGTGCGAGGTCCTTAGTCTTTTATAGGTTTCAATGGTTGTTCCCTCCAACCGCTCACATAAGCCATAATCCTGCACCTTCGCCTTATTTTACAACATATTAATTACAATTGTTGATACTGAATTCTCCTTGCTAGTGAAGTATAATTTATAGTTGATTAACATTGAGGCATACTTAACTACCAGATTTCTAATATCTTTGATTGATAGGGCTCTCCTATCATATTTTGTACCAGTTAACTCCATCACCATTTTATTCTTCACTAACTTGAGCATCAGAGCTGGTTCGGTTGAGCATAAACCCGTAATAACCCTAATCGCCTCTTTGTTAATCAAGTGAGGTAAATCAAGCCAAATGAATCTATCATGGATTCTACTCAAGGAAAACCTTACCCACACATCATTGCGGAAAAAAGTTTGGGAAATAGTTACACACATCAAGCTTCTTCTTTTCCAAGCTCTCAAATTTGTCTTTGGTGAGTTAATTAACCCACACATTACCCAATTTAGAGTGATCATACTCTTCCAACTTCCCATGAATATATACCCTTACATATTTTGTGTGCAGAACACCATATGGAATGTGCAAAAATGCATCGTCTAGATCATCCACCACAGATTTATCGGGATTCCATTTGAATTTAGGTTGGGGACAATCTAAAAATTCAACTACTTATAGTGTATACATTTTTCAACACTTCAAAACACTTTTGAAAACTTAGGGCAAGATAAAAGTCTATAAATACATTTTGATAGATTTTTGATTAGGGTTTCATGCACAAGATAACTGAAATGCCTCACCTTTCTTTTCAATACTCTTCTCTCTTAAAATTCTCATTTTCAAATGACTTATATTGAATATGAAACCACTTTTGAACCCTTTTGAACTGACCTAATTCACATTGAATGCACATTTTGAAAAGCTGGTAAAAACCCTAATTATATGCACAGTCAACTTCAAATGCTCTGCAAACTTCCACAACCCAATATTTTCCACTATTTCTTTTATCAATAGGTTAACCATGTCAACCTACACCTTATTCCAATGTGCTGAAGAATCAACACCATTCCTCTTGGAAGGGGATAAAATATCTTTTGTTAATGCTCCCCCTAAGCCAATGCTTTCTACTTAGTTTCCAGAGGAAACATCTGCACTAGATGCTAGTACAAACTCAGGCTTAGTCTCACTGTCTTCCTTCTTTCTCCAAATCTTGTCCATATATTTCTTCATCTCTACTAGATTAGCCCTTTTCATAGGATCATTCTTCTTTACTGGACTGTTCTTCTTCACATTCTTGCTTCTGCAAAATTTGGAAATGTGTCTTGGTCTATTGAAATTGTAACAAGTGACAACATTTTGAATAAGCTTACTTCCACCCATTGTAGATCTACATTGATTATATTTATACCCAAATCCATTGCATGTCTAGAAATAGCCATTGAAATATTTAAATCTCATACCATTTTTATAGCCAATCATCATTTGACTTTTGCATTCACTAGCTTTGTGACTGAATCTTTTGCATGTAAAACACTGGTTGGGAAAAGATGGAATATTTTGATTCATTCCACTTCTACATTCCATAGGCTTATGTCCAAATTTAATACAAGAATAAAAAAAAACATTAAAAGATGAGTACCTTTGTGCATTTGGTTATTTGATCAGTGGTCTTTTGAAACCTTTCCTTTGTTCCAAACTTTCTTTCCATTACTCTTCTTGTCCTCAATCTTCTTTTGTTCATTATTCTCCTTTTAAACACTTGGTGTTTGATCTGCCTTTGAAATTTCTCCTTTCTCAAATTCTAATCCACATTTGTCTTTAAAATTATTCTGATTTGCAATCATTTCATCAAGCATTGTAGAGCTCATCTTGAATTTGTCTTCTTGATTATTTTCTTTCTCCAAATCTGATCTCAAGATTACAATTTCTTCTTCAAGTTTTGAACATTCTTTAGATTTTCTTTTCATCTTAGCATTCAGACATTCTTCAACTCTTTTTCCTTCTTCAACTTGCACTTTAAGACTTGTAATTGTTTCGTTTTCTTGTTTGAACTGCTCATTAACCTCTTTATGTCTCTCTAGATTTCTTGATTTTTTCTCTCAATTTTTTGATGCATTCATCTGCTTCCTTGAAATTTTCCTTTAGATCCTTCTTCTCACTTTTAGTTCTTTCCTAATATTCAAGGGCTATTATGATTTCTCCATTCATTCCAACCATGCAATATTCTTTAGTGAATCCAACAATAGGAATTTCTTCCGGAGGAGTAGGATATCTCCTAACAGGCATGTGTTCAATCTCCAATACCTTCCTTAAGTAGTTAAGCTTCTTCCAAGGAACCAAGATTTGATACCAATTGTTAAACACCCAAACTACTGAGATGGGGGGTGAATCAATATTCATTGAAACCACTTAAACATTTAAGCATCCATTCCACATAGAATATTCAATTTGCAGTAAGAAAGGAAAGCATGAAAGCAACCATAAAAACCACATAACACATGAACACCATACTTTTTTTACATGGAAAACCCAAAAAGGGAAAAAACCATGTTGAGGATTAGCTCACAATATATTATTACAAGTTATAAGATATTACATTAGTTCTCACTATAGGTGGATTCACTATCCTAGTGGACTCACTACCCACAAAAAGAATAAAAGATAGAAGAGAGGGGTGGAACACATCAAAAAATGAACTGTTACAAATGCATCTACAATATGCTAGAATATAGTTCAACTAAAGCTCAATATACAGATTCAATACACTTCATATCACTCTACTTTGTTTTGCACTTGCATTAGTTTCACACAATTTGCATCAACAATACTTCTGTTCACACTCTACAACATTGAAATGAACTTACATATATATCCATCACATCCACAAACACTGACAACATTAATTAGATCAGCCTAATTAGATGTATCAAGCAAAAACATAACTTGTCAGCTCCCAATCAACCATACATACCATGTGCCTAAATTCAAAACATTTAATGCTTCAAATAGGTTGGAGTGGACCTATAATATCTCCCTTATAACATATCAATACTTACTTAAACTCTGCAATACCCCAAATATATTAGGTCAGCATTGCTGGTGACTTAACATCAAAATTCACCAACTGATCAATCACAAACCAACATGCGGACCTCCAAACTTCATGCCAATTGGAACAGAGGTGTACTTGACACTTATAAACACTTCCACAAATCTGCAAGGAAAAATATTATTTTTGTAGCAAAGTGAAGATTCATCAAATCATACACTCTGCACTGGAAATATTATCACTAGCAAACCAAATATTCTATCATTCATAAATTCTAAACTAGAAGAAAAAACAATGTGAAAATCTGGATTTAGACTCCTCTGAAATCCTCCAAAAATGCATTAGAACCATAGAGCATAATTCTTCAAGGCGAACCAATGCAGACCAAAATCTGAATGTTCTATACACTGAAAACTGCATTTTGACACTTATCAAATCTTCAACTCAACTATCTACACCAGATCAAATCTTCTTGCATCTAAGCATTGGATTAACATCTTTATGCATGTTTTTGCTTCACTAATTGGTATGCACATTGATCTTCATACCAAATCACAATTTTGACATCAATGACAACACTGTATCTGTATATTGTACAACCCATGCTCATACTCATGCTCATATTACCAATAGACATATAAATGAAAAACTCTTTAACCTTTCAACAAAGGGAGCAGCCTACGATGGGAGTAATCATCCTGAAGAAAATGCTACATCTTGAGCCAGTTCAGGACTTTGAGTGGGTAGGCAACTTTATCAATTATGTACAAGAATATGGTGATGAATAGTTCATCATTTATGCAAGATCTTCATTTTGTTTTTGTTATCTATGGAATGTTGAATGTCTTTCTCTAGCTGGAAATTAGTTTGTAGTAGGGTTCTATATTTTTTTTGGGTGGTGGGAGCTTGGATAATGGATTAGCTGATTTTTAATAGCTAGCTCTAAGTTTTGGTACACTCATTCTGTGAGGTTGTTTTTTTGGGTGTTTGGTTAGGGGTTTCCATTTTTTTATGTAATTTTGATGCAACCTATACGAATGTAATTATGCTTCTATAATAATAAAAATAGTTCAGGCCTTTGGCCTTTTATCAAAATAAATGTTATCATATATATTCTTGTTTGTTGAATAGTTTGATCTGTCAAGTTAATCTTGTATTATCAAGAAAACTAATGTCAAGCCTAGTATAGATTAGGCATATGAGACTCCCAATAATTGATGATAAAGTGAAAAATTCACCTAAAGAAATGGATCATATTAGGAAAGTTGAAAGCTTGTCTCCATTAGGATAGGTTGAGGCTTACAACATTCCATTCTAAATTTCTTGACCAATATATTGGAATATTTTATTTGAGAGAAAAATATTAGATTCTTCTATTTCTAAACTTAAATTCTAAGACAATAATGTAGGAGCACAAAATTTAACACGCCAAAAAATTATTTGATATCATTCTTTGTTACATCAATTAACAGTGAATAACATCCTGTGATGACTAGATTTTAAACACATATAATCAATACTATAATTTCTCCCTTTCTCTTTGAGGTAGAGATTTGGATCATATGGATTCTTGATGAATCTATGTTGAAGGAGATTCTCATCAATCTTGATGTACATAGATTGAGGAGCCTACTTAAGATTGTAAAGGGATTTAACAAGTAAAGACACCTTTTTCTTCTACCCAAGTTAAGTATACACCTTAGGTTGCATATCATGTAGACTTATTCTTTAAGATATTGAATAAGAAAGGCACTCTTGACATACATTTAATGGAATTTCTAACCAAACTATACTTCTATTGCTAGAAGCATACAAATATTTTTGATCTTTATTATGGGGGTAAAAGTATCATTATAATTAATACTTCCTTCTATACATAGCCTTACCCACAAGTTACACCTTACACTTTTCAAGATTACCATATGCCTTAAATTTGATTTTGAAAACTTATTCACATCCAATATCTTTCTTATTGGGTTGAAGGTCAATATTTTTCCATGTGTTGTTCCTTAGTCATGTGTAATATTCTATATCTCTGGAATCTTTCCAAGGTGGTAATTGGATAGCCAACTACAATAGTTCTAGTTTAGAAGTCTTTAGGGCTAGTTTTACCTCTTTAAAAGATTTGTTA
>VDFB02270651.1:143522602-143560838 GCA_007258455.2 Sequoia sempervirens | reverse complement strand
AGCATCCTTCCTACAATGGACATCAACATTAGGCATCACCGTAGTTTAGTCTTGGCTAGTGGTATTGAAGAACATTAGCTTGTTTGTTTGCTTGATCTTTGTCTTTTAACTTATCTTATTGCGCTCATTCCAATGAACTCTCGATGATATCCAAACAAAGGGATTTAGAGAGAAAGGAATGGGGCAACGATCACTATCTTTTATCTATTGTGCTTGTTGGATATTCTTGTAATATAACCTTGGTCATGTGTGCTTTGTTCGGATGTAGGGAAGGTGTTTTAGGTTTCTTGTTGACCACATAGGAAGGCTTGCCTTTCTATGTTTTGGTCTGAGATGTTTGGAATATCTGAACTACATTTTGAATAAGGTTTCGTATGTTAGGTGTGAATAGGAGTGCTCCTATCTGATTGTCGAGTCAAATTCCATCACACTAGGTGCAATGCCATCCTGGTTCTTTATACCTTGATGCATCGTGCCTATGTGTATTATCAAACATAAGGTAAATATCCATTTTAAAAATCTCAATTCTTGGTAAGAAAATCATCATCATCATCATCTCTAATAATGTGGGCTTGTTGGATCTTACTTATTTTGTCTTCTTTCCGTGCTAACATGGTACCATGATAGTTAATCAAAATCATCGCTAATGCATCCATCCTACATCCACAAACTATCAGCATAATGCATATCATGTCATATCATATAGGAAACATTGATCATCTCACATTCATTGCATTTCATCATTGCATAATATAGATTGGTTATTCTAAGCATCTCATAAAATATACATGTGCATCCATCATATAATCATAAAATATCATCATATAAGTATTATCATATCATATGCATTGTCATACCATCATATAAGCATTATCATATCATATGCATCATCATATCATCATATAAGAATTATCATATCATATGCATCATCATATCATCATATAAGCATTATCATATCATATGCATCATCATACCATCATGTAAGCATTATCATATCATATGCATCATATAAGCATTATCACATCATGTGCATCATCACATCATATTACATGCATCATCAGGTCATCCATACATATTAGAAAAAGTACTGAAAAAAGAAGAAGAGAGCATCTCATACATCTCATGACCATAGCATATAACATTATCATCCATATAGATCTGTTAGTCTAAGCATTTTAAATAATTTGCATATCATAGCATTTGCATCCATACGTCATCATAAAAAGTACATAGAAAGATACTGAAAAAGAAATGCATCCACCCATAAACATCTGCATAATCACTACATCACATAATATAGTATCATACATACATCACATGGCATCACATAAAATAGAGTCACATCATGTCATTGCATCACATATACAACATCACATATAGAAAATTAAATACATCCATCCATTATGCATAAATAGAATAGGACATATCTCATGTACCAACTCAATCATATCATATATATCAACAATAAAATAACTGTCATGGTAAAAATCGGGATCAAATGTGTGTATATCAATCAAAGTATACAATTTCCCACGAGGCTATCAAAAATGATCCCGTGGATTGCAAAAAGAATGGTGTGTCTGATCAAAATATGAGGCTAGCCTTGATGGCTACTCCCCTCACCCGGCGGGTCTTGTCTTTGCCTTGTCTGCTATGAGAAGTCTGGTGCCCGAGCTACTTGAGGCACTTCTTGATGATAATGAACTCTATAATACTGTGCCTCTCTGATTGCATCCCAGTACATGCGTGTCGAGACTATCCTGCCCTGTGTGCTCTCGAGTTGCTGGCATCTCCCAGTCTCCTGTGCCAGCTGTAGCTCAGTGGCCTATTTCTGTTGTATCGCCTGATCCCACTCTGCGTGGGCCTGATCTCTCTCAATTGTCAAAGTGGAAACCTATGCCTATAACTACTGAATAAGAGCATCCCACCGGTCTGGCTGAGGTGGTGGTGGTGGCTGCTGCTGCTGGTCTCTTAGGGGCTGTTGTGGGTCCCTTGAGGCATCTCTCTGCTGATCCCCGTCTCTCCGCTGGTTTTCATGCCCTTGATCCCTCTAGCTCTGCTGATTTTTGGGTGGTCCACCTCCTCCTCTGGCTTCTTGCCCTCACCCCCGCCCTATTGACCGACCTCAGGGTCTTCGTAGTGGCAACAATGTCCCAGACATTGTCAATCTAACTGGTGGACGAAACCAATCACGATATGCCTGTGTGGTCCATGAGTCTGCCTGTCCCTGATCATATGGCCATGGCTTGGCCACCAACTATCTAAAACTGTCCATTGCATCCTCGGCCAGAATCGGTTGACCCATGTGGTCTCCCTCGTAGTACGGGAAAATATGGCCATTATTGGTCATCGAGCCTGTCTTGTGCATCTTTGAACTACCTAGCCACCCGATCTGGCAGATAATGATCAATCATGGTGTGCTCTCTGCCCTACATGAGCCTATCTTGCCTCTCAAAAAATAACTGTTGTATGTCGTCATACCAAGCAGGCATACCGAGCTAGGGCCTCTGAGTAAAGACGGTCATCTCGTCAATGACCCCCTTCCAGTGATGGATGTCAGTTGCTCCTATATGGGTGAAGGTCAAACCACCTCTATATCACTAGACGACTGGGTCATCTGGCTCTATTTCAATTGGTGTAACTCATGGGCAAAGCACAACAATGTGCTCCCAGGCCCAGATGTGCAAAAGTGTCACTCTGGCCCTAATAGCCCTGCTGTCATAATAAGCAAACCCATGCAAATCATGGTAGAGTGAGGCCAGCATCACTGGTCCCCACGCAAAGCACTCCCTCCAGCGAAGCATCCGCTCCTAGGAAAGACCCCATCTCAGACTAAAGTATCAGCCACACCAATTTGGTGCCACAAGTCCTGAGATAATCACTACCACGATCAATCAGAATGGCGACACCAAGCTCCTATACCGCTCGAGCTCAATTTGTCCCTCAACAAAAATAATCTCTTCTGGACCCATCACCTCATAATAGGCATCTGTCCTGGTGTCCACGTCATAAATGAATCGCTCTCCGTGGATCAGTAATCAAAGAATGTGCCACACATCCTCCAAGGTAACTGTTGCCTTTCATGTAGGGAAGTGAAACGATGACGTCTCACTATGCCATCTCTCTGCTAGTGCTGTCATCATCCCTAAATGTGTCCTGATGGCCGGGGCGTATGCAATGTACCAAAGCCCAATCGCTCCTAGGTGCTCCTGGAGCAACTCGTGTAAACCAGTCAATTGGCTCAGAATTGAGGACCTATGCTCATGTGAATGAATGGGCTCCATGTCCTCCTACATCAGTAAAGTCACAACATCAAGTTTCATAAAAAATCAGGATCCCGTTTAAAGTTTTTGAGACTAAAATAGAAAATGTCTCACTGTTTGGAAGCTCCAAACTGCATTACTAGAGACCTCAAAGTTCCAAACTCCACCACGACAGTGTAGTTTGACTGTGCTCTTGTTTGACTCAAAACCCTAAATTCCTAATTGGACTGCCATGATGCTATTTGCACATGCGACACACTTTGAAGTTTAAACCCTAATTGCCAAACTACGACGTCGCATCACCAGACTCAATAGCGACACACTTTAAGGCCGCGTGGCGCCAATTCTAAGCTTTCAGCGGTGTCAAACAACGACGCTTGACTTGGTTTGACTTTTGACCCTAATAAATGCACATAAAAAATGAAAGGACAAGGTGGGGTAGGGTCACATACTAGTGGTCCTGTGCCTAGAAGTCGCTGGTACACTCACACTTGCTCCGAAATGTGTCGTGGAAGCACAATTTGTGCCATCTCGAACAGTGGTCAAAGCTCAAAAGTAGGAAATCTCTAAAGGCTGAATGTGCAAATGAATTGAAAGTGACCCATCGAGGGCTATTTAAGCATGAACGTTAGGATTTTTTGACCCCGTTTAGCCATCAAGCTAGGGTTTTAGACCCCCGATCCCATTTTCGCCCAACCAAGGCTCGTTTTGCATTATTTTTTTGCATTTTGGCACATTTTTGGCATCTTGGAACCTTTCTGGACCCGTCGGGTAGTTTGTCCCCTTTTTTTTGTGAGATCACCCAAAAATCCAAATTTTCATCTGATCTCTCGAGGGGGCAATATACCAGTGTAATTCTGTCGCTGGGGCAACAGTGGGGCATCTGAAAAAAATGATTTTTTTTGAATTTTGATCTTGGCAAGGTTATTCTTTGAACCAACGTAGTAGGTACATTGCTTCAAAGATGGGAAAAATGTAGACACAAAAAATATACCGATTGATCTTATACACTTGATACTGATTTACTAAAACCAGTTCATCCCGAATCATCTCCTTTGTTAGTCATTTAATTAAATAATCTTTATTTAATTAAATTTATCACATTTCATCTCTTAATTAAATAAATCAATTTTATCTGATTAAGTCATTCTCTCCTATTAATTAAATAAATCACTTTGTTTAATTAATCCCATTCTCCTCTTTTAATTAAATAATTCATTTTATTTAATTATCTTCTAATGTCATCTCCTTTAAATTAAATAAATTTATCCTTATTTGATTTAATCTAACATCATCCTCTTTAATTAAATAAATAAAACTTATTTAATTAAGTCTAAATTCATTATTCCTCACTTTGATATATTTAAATCCTAAAATCTAAATCAAATTGTCAAATCAGCTAATCCCTCTTAGATTAATCAAATCCCGATTAATCCTAATCCTAATCCATCAAATCCTCTAGCTTTTGAAACTTGCTTATGAAAATCATTTTAATTGATTTATTAAATCTCTATTTACTTTCAAAAAGGCATCAAAGTGGGAATATTCTCCAAGTTTGAATTCTCCCCACAAAAGTACTTGTCCATCCAACAAGGCATTAAAGGCCTCTTACATTTCCTTTTCTTGAGCCAAGTGGCATTTAATTCATTTCTTCTCTCCCTCCAACTTGTCACTTCTCCAAATTTGAAATTCCACCCAATAACATTCATGTGCACTTTCATCAAAATGTGCTCAACCTTTGTCCATTAGCATGTTAACAAGTGGCATCTTGCTATTGGTTGATCCTTAGTCCCACATTCATCCATTTTTCCTCATCCTCCATCTTTGTCTTCTACAAATAGAAGGTTCTCATTCTAAATTTGGATCCACAAGTTCACTCACAAACTTTATGCAACATTATTATCTTCAAGGTTGAGCAATTTTCATCCATCTTTATCCAATTTCATCTATTTTCATAATTTCATAGCTAGGTTATGGAGAAATTTCACCAAGGAGCATCAAATCTTCACCATTGATCATCAAGCTTGCAAGGGATTGGGAAAGGGCCATTTTCCATGTCAAAATAACACCAATTCCCCCATGGGATTGAGAGTTTGATCATTTAAATAGGATTTAATAGTTTTTTTATTGTGTTCTTCATATTATTTCTTGTTTTCATGTTTCAAATGAATTTCATGGGGAATGTTGTTCCTAACTTGCATATTGGACTAATTATGTGTTTGTTCTTTGTGTTTGTGCAGGTCTAGGATCACCATTCACACACATATATATATCAAACTATGTGTGATATACATCAAATATACATGAGGTTATCAATAGTCGGTGACTATTTATGCATCATACAATCTATCTACAATGAACATCTGAGCTTTTTAAGAATTATTTTTCATCCTCTTTGCAGTCGAACTAATCCTACATCTTTGTCATGAACTCGACCTAAAAGTCATTTTTTTCGCTCGATCTCTTGAGGGGGAAACATTCTAGCATTCTATTGTCTGCTGGAGCATAGTGGGGCATCCAAAAATATAGAAAATTTTGAATTTTTGATCTAAGCAACAATGTCAATCTAAACAACATCAATTCTTTGAAGCAAAATAACAAGTACCTTGCTTCAAATAGGGGAAAAATGTAGACATCCAAAAATGTCCTGATTAATATCATGTACCTGATTTGATTTATGTACACCATTTCTACTCTAATTCAATCATTTTCATCTATTTAATTAATTAATCTTAATTGTTTAATTAAATTCACCATTTTCCTCTTAAAATCAGATAATTAACATTATTTGGTTAATTCATCCCTTTCATGCTAATTTTCATCCTATTTGATTAAATAATCCAAATTATTTTAAGTAAACCCCCTAAGTCCTCTCATTTGATTAAATAATCTTAATTGTTTAATTGAATGTCCTAAATGCCATTATGATTAAATGATTTCCTAATTGTTTAATTAAAGTCCTAAATTCTCTCCACTTGCACAATTAAATAATTTCTTAATTATTTAATTGACTAATATCTTCTAATTCCTCCTATCATTGAAAGAATATTCTCATGGAATATTCCTCCAATTTGAATTTAAATATTTCCCTCCAAATGGAAATATTTTCTCCATCTTCCTAAAATCATGGGATTGCAATTGTCTCAATCAATTTGAGTTCTTGATTAGAATCATTGATCCATGTCCATATTCAATATCATCCATGGATTTGATCCTCGATCCATGCCACCTTCTATCTTTGAATTCTATCCATCGATTAGCTATTTTGATCCTAGCCATTGATTCAACTAAAAAGCCTATAAATAGTCTGCATTTCTATGAGACTTTCATTCACAAGTATTAAAGAAAAGCTACTATAGCCCATTTCATACTCACCATTTGAGATAATTTAGTCATTTGTGAATCAAATCACTCCATTTCACATCAATTCCTCATCTTTCTTTTCAAATTCAACAATGGATTAGGAAAAGCCTAAGCATTCCACATCAATCCAACACTAATCCCCCAATGGGATGAGGTTTGCATCATTTAATTGAGTTGTTTCATTTAGTTTCCTTTGTTATTTCATTAATGGCTTCTTAATTGATGTTTTACAAGAATTTCATTGGGAATGTGGCTTAGATGAATAAATTGTTTGGTTTATTTGTTTAATTCAATTGCATTTGATCATTCTATTTCCCATGTTCACACCACTAAATCTCTCCCACAAGCTTTTCAAATTTATTCTAGAAATGGGATCTGAAGATAGGAAATCTTCCTTGAAGTGCCAGATTCCATATGTCATTCCTGCCATATAATGATTCATCCTAGTACAAAATGTTTGTATTATGTTACACAATGTCAGGAGGCCTATGAGGATCAAGAAAACATACTAGCTGATAAAACAATTCTTCCTAAGGATGATTTTATCTTGTTCCTAGAGATTTATTCAATGGATATTGAGGCTGCATTAAAGAGAACCAAGGTAGTAGAGAAAATTTCATCAAGAAATAAAATGGTAGATAAGGTTCTGATGGAAGTCCAATAAGAGAAGGCTCCTTCTCCTCTAAATATTCTAGACCACAGTAGGGAGAGTGAAGCTACAATGTAGTTGATTGTATCAAACCCTACTAATTTAATACTAGAAATTCTAGATTTACATGTATCAAACAGTAACATGGATTTTCAATTTGATGTTATGATATCAAAATTGGTAGTTGCAGATTCAATGGTAGAAGATTCAACAAAACAAGATGATAGTGAACACATCTCAAGGAATTATGAAGAAGGGGTGTCCTCTCAAGGTAATACTGATAAGAGTTTGGAATTAGACACTCCTCGTGATCTCAACCATATGGCTCAGTCTAATATGGAAATAAATTCTCATCCCAAGCCCTATTGTAGAAAACCATAAATGGGATATTATAGAATATATCCCCTGCCTCTCAAGTTCCCTCTTCAAGGTCTCTGTCAACAACGACAAAATAGATCCTAGTGGAAGTAGGAGAAAAATCATCAATGAAATTGCTAAGGAGGATCTAAATTATTTTGATTAATACCAAACACTCAATCTCCCAAACTTAGTTTGATGTGTTAACTTTGTGTCCTAAGAAAAACACAAAGAAAGGGAAAAAGTATAAGACAAGTTAAATACATGAAGAAATTATAGTAGGTTTACAAACTACCTTGGATAAAAATCTAAATTTAAGACTGAGGAGGGCCTATCGCTCTCCTCAAGACCAATGAAGGTCCTTTCATGGAATTTTAGGGGCTTAATTCCCATAACAAGAGGCACTTGATTAAGCGTCATATTGATTCAAGTGATGCAAAAAAATTTCTATTGCAAAAAACTAAATTTTTAGAGGATCAAAATAAAGAAATTCTGAGTAGATGGATGAAATGGGAAATATTTTATATTCCTGTTGTAGGGGTGTTAGGAGGGTTGGTAGTCTCATGCAATTTGCATAAGGTTAGGTCTGAGTTTATTGTAGGCCAAAAATGGTGGATGCTCACCAAGATTGAATACTATCAACATACTTTTTGGATATTTAATGTTTATGACCCTACTTGTACTATTGGTAAGAAACAGGTATGGGATTCTTTGTTAGCAACCCTCAATTTGTTAAAGGAGGAATTGATCATCTTAGGAGGGGAATCTAATGCTATTACTTAATTGAAATAGAAATATGGGGGTATCACCCCCCCTCCAAAAATAATGGAAGACTTCTCTAATTTCATCTTAGATAATGCATTGATTGGTTGTTTACCAACTAATGGTAAATTCACCTAGTCAAATAGAAGGAAACATTTTCTTCTTATTTCAAAAAGATTAGACAAGTTTCTCCTCTCTATAATCTGGTCCAACACCAATTTTAAATATGCTTCTTCCATTCTCACCTTTTCTAGATCAGATCACTATCCAATCAAATTAGATATAGCTTGGAACCCTACATTAATCAAATTTAAATCATATTTTAAATTTGAACACATGTGGTTCAAGGATTTCAACTTTCTACCTCTCAAACAATGGTGGGAGAATGCACCATTTGGAGTAGGCTCCAAACTTTTTCAAATTGCCAAAAAACACCAATTTATAAAAGGATAGATTAAACAATGGAATCACCTTCACTTTAAAAATACTTTTGAACAAAAAAATCCATTTATAGTAAATCCATGGGCTCAATGAACAAGTCATTTAGGTGGGTATGAACAATGTATCATTCTAGCATCATAATCAACTTCAGAAAGAATTATAATTTCTTACTAGAGAAGAAATATATTGGAAGGAAAAATTAAGAGAAACATGGCTAAAAGAGGGAGATCGAAATACAAAGTTATTTCACACTTTATTTAAGGTCAAACACAATGCTAATACAATATTCTCTATTAAATCAACCTCCAATGAGCTACTAAAAGATGATTTATAGATTCAAAATGAGGCTATCCTATTTTTCTCTAACCTCCTCTCTAAATTAGAAAATCAGGATCCTGATTTGGAAGGAAAAGAACATGAATTCTTAAATTTCATTCCAAGGATGCTTAGTTTAGAGGATAACAAGTCTCTTTTGGCTCCATTCACCTTGGAAGAGGTTAAATCTATAGTCTTTGCACTTTTCCTGAATAAAGCTCCAAATTCAAATGGTTTTATTACACTATTTTATCAAAAATATTGGAATTTTGTGGGGAAGGACATCTGGATGGCTTTAGAGGAATCTCGTAGAAATAACACAATGTTAAAAGAGCTCAATACTACTCATATTTACCTCGAAACTCCATCCTCATTTGCATATTTTTGACCTATTTCCCTTTGCAACACCATTTATAAAATCTTTTCAAAAGCTATTACTTTAAGGCTTTCTAAACAAATTCTGAGTATAATTTCAAAGGAACAAGGTGGTTTTGTCCCAGGAAAAGAGATAGTTGAATAATAGCACATAAAATATTTTACTTAATTCATGAAGAAAAAATACCAACTATGTCATAAAATTAGATATGATGAAGGCCTACGACAAAGTAAGTTGGGTTTTCTTATCAAAGGTCTTGGTAAGGCTAGGTTTTGCTACAAAATGGTGCAAATGGATTATGTCTTATCTCAAGTCAACAAAGTTTTGAGTCCTCATAAAAAGATCTCTGGCTATTTTTTCTACCTCCTAAGGGGTAAGGCAAGGGGGCCCTCTCTCTTCCTTCCTCTTCATTTTGATAGAAGAAGGGTTGAGAAGGGCAATTTCAGCGTTCTATGCATTAAGTAAGTGGAATGGTATAAAATAACCAAGATCAGACATCTCCCACACACATTCATTATTTGATATGATACATTACTATTTGGTCATCCCTCTATGTGGGAAGCTAAAAATATTAAGTACGTATTGGATAACTATTGTCTAATTTCAAGGAAAATGATCAATCTACGGAAATCAAAAATATGTTTTTAGAACACTAGTACTTTGTTAATTGGTTGCATCCTCTCAATTTTAGAATTCAGTTAGAATAATCCACCTTGTAGCTATCTAGGTATTCCTCTCTTTACAGAGGCTCAAAAAGCCTCATTCTAGAGTAAGATATTTATGACTATTCAAAGTAAAGTAGCATCTTAGAGGGGCAGATGGTTGTCATTAGTAGGGATATTTACTATGATCAGAGCAGTTTTATCTACCATCTCAAAATACTTCCTATCAGTGCTCAAAATGCTAAAAGGGGTTCATGAGAACAATGTTAAATCTACTAGATAGTTTCTTTGGAAAGTCAATTTAGACAATTTTAAGAAAATATAGGTTTAGTTTCCTGGAAAAACTATGCAAGGATAAAGTTTTTGGAGGTGTTGATTTACAAAACTTGGAATTTAGAAATTTAGCTCTAGGTGCAAAGATAACTTGGAAGTTGTATGCAAACCCCACATCAAAATGGATTCAAATTATGAGAACTAAATACCTAGACTCAGTAGCTCTGAAAAGAGTCTTCACTCTGGAAAATCCACTGGAAGGTTCAAAAATGTGGAATTTCATCATTACATGCCAAGATGTAATATCCCCTTTACTATCATGGACAATCAACAATGGAGAAAAGGTTAATTTTTTCAAAAATTCATGGAATGGGAATCCTCACTTATCTTCAATTGAAGATTTGTAGGAGGTGCAGGACTGTCTAAAGGTAGCCTGGGGGACAAAATTCAAGTATTATGTAGTAAAAGATAATTCAAATTTTAAATTCAACATTTCATGGAAATTTTTTCACAACCTTCCATTCCAGCAACATTAGAAGCAAAAGCTACAGTCAATATTGGATACAAGAATAATTTTACTTTTCGTATCCAAGGACAAATTTTTTTGGGCCTCATCGAAATCAGGTCAATATAATGTCAAGTAGGGCAATTAGGCAAACGACCATATAAGCTTTGTTGGCACTCAATTTTTCCTAAATTAGGTGCTTTTTCTTGGATAGCCCTTCACAAGCAGGTCCTCACAAGTTGTAGACTTTCCAAGTTGGGTATAGCTCCACCATTCAACTATATTCTATGTGATTCTTGTCAAGAATTAGTGGATCATCTTTTGCTCCATTGTAATTTTTCTCAAACATGTTGGAATTGGATTTAGAATAAACTACACTACTCTTCCCCACTGCCAAACACTCTTCTAGAGTTATTTCAGAGTTGGTTGTTACTATATAAAGGATCTATCTTTGATGCACTATGGGTGGTAATTCCTACATTACTACTCTAGCATATATGGCTTAAACGAAACAAAGGGATTTTTAGAAACATTTTTTTATATTTGAAGACATTCTTCAATAAATTGGAAAGAAATATATTTGAACTAGTCATTTCAAATGTTTTGATGAAATCTAATCCAAATAACTCATTTTCAAGTTGGGATTATGAAATGTTAAAGCTTCGGTCTCTCCTCAAGGTTCCAAACAAGGGTGCATATCCTAATGTGCAAAAAGTTGATATAAGCTTAATCAAATGGTGCATTCCACCCCCAAATTTTGTGAAACTCAACTTTGATGGATCATCTAAAGGTAATCTGGGTATATCAAGACTAGGTTATGCAATTTATAATGACAAAGGAGAATTATTAAAAGACATGTGATAGGGTAGGGTTGGATGGAACACTCACTGTTCCATGCTCTGGGTCTCACCTTGGCAAACCCCTTTGGTGTCACTCTCCACCACCTTAACCTATAGGCCCTAATGCTTGTTAGGCACCGTTGGTTCTCCTGGCCAACCCTACTATCATCTCCATTTCCCTAACCAAGACAATCTTGGTGCTCTCTCTGCCATTCTTTCCTTAGCCCTTAATCTTCCTAAAGGCTAGCTAAATCTCCAACCTTCACTAATTCGATGCAGGGGTGTGTGATGTCTCCCATGGATTCAAGACCATCCCCCTAGGGTTCTTGATCATCCACCAATCTCTAATTCTCCATCACTCTCACCAAACCCTCAACTAGGGTTAAAAAGGCTACTAACCCTTGAGCCCCAATTAGGCCTCCATCCCCGAGAAAACTGGTCTTTGTTCAAAGACTTCCCAAAGGACACTCACTCTTTCTTTAAGATTATTGGTTCAAATGATTACCTTTCAAGGATTTTTTTGAGGACTTAAGCCTCAACTGACTGTACAATGCTTGAACCTAGAAATGGCCATTTCCTAGGGTTTTTAAGCCACAGTCTGGCTGCTTTCAAACTGTCTACCTGTTCTCACATCAAATGAACTGATGGAGCCTTCTCCTTCATACCATAACTAGGTAAGACACTTACCTACCACCTCCAAAAGGAATTTTCCCAAGAACTTGACCCCTGCAACTTTTCTATGCTCTGCACCTCTTGCCTTCCTAGCCGGGCACCACTCTGGCTCACCTAGGGCAAGATCTTTCTAATAGCTCATGACCTTTCCCAAACCCTATAACCTACCATATGTACAAAAATGGAGTCTAGGAACTGTTCCCAATGGGCCATACAATTTGTACGGTGGGAAAGTGGTCTAGCACTCCATTCTTTTCAACCTGTCTGGTTCAGACCAGCAACAGGGTGCACACAAAACTATTTACAAACAGTGATTAGAAATGAACAAAAGAACTAAATAATGGCACACAAGACTAGAAGACTAACAAAACCACATCCTCCATACAAAATAGTAATAATTTCAATCCATTAGAGCTCTTCTTGAAGCAAAAATCAGAAAAATGACCCACAAAAACTGTCTTTTCCTCAATTTCACAAAGTCACACTACAATGCCGATACTTCCAACCTCACATTCAAGTCGAGGAATGTCTTAAATAGATTTTCAAAACAGTTGGACTCCTTAGGTCGGTCATGTAAGACATCAAATGGAAAAGTTGTAAAACACATTATGTTTTTCAACTTTTGCCAAATGTTAGCAACCTAAGTAAGTTTTGTTCCTAAACTCATCCATCCTCTTCACTTCTTATCCTACTAATCACAACAGATCAAGAATTATTCATAAACCTCAAATTGTAACTAGATGGTCAACATGACCTTCAAAATAACATACCCAAACAAAATTCAAACTAGACTGCTTAAATGCCTAATGTTACCTAGGTGCTCCTGCACCAACATGTCTTTAAAGTTACCTATGGGTACCAATAATGTAGTAGAGGCATATGGCCTGCTAGTAGGTGTCAAGCTCGAACACAATATGTAGCTTAAAACATTCACATTGAAGGGTATTCATTAAATATCATTAATGCCTATAGAAATAAATAAGCAAACAATTGGGCCATTTCCTACATTTTGAGACTAGTTTGAGAACTCCTGAAGGGTTTTGTTTCAAGAACAATTTCACATTTCTATAGAGAAGTTAATTCAACAGTAGATGCCTTAGTAAATCATGCTTGTAAAATGGAGATAAAAGTACTCTAAATTGATTCATCTATAAAAAGGCTGAGGGAGTGGCATCTCTGGGGCCTTTGGCTAGCCAATTGGTTATGTCTGCATAATCTTTCTTTTTACACTATTGGTATGGAAAGCTTCTTATTTGGGTCTCAGGGTGGAATGTTGTTGGTTTTAAGGCATGTGCATTATTATTTTGTGCTTTGCACTACATTCCATCGAGGGAGGATCCAAAGGCTTATATTATGTACTCGACGTCTGATAGTGCCATGTGTCAGTTGAGTGCAACTTTAGGTCTATTTTGAGCTAGTAGGATGATGAAGGTGATTAATTGGTCCATCCATAACCGGTTTGGTTGTGGGATCTACCTATCAGAGGTGCTTATATTTCTCTTTTGGTATTCAAATTAGTGTTGTGTTCATAGTCTAAAACCCGTGTGGTAATGCCGCATGCCCTACATTACATGCGCCTAAGGAAAGATCTGAAAAGTCTAAATTATAAACCTAACATCTGCTAGTGCCACACATCAGTAGCACACAAGATCAATAATTTTTTGTTCCAAAATGAAGTTATATGGTGCACCATTGGTTCAGCCATGGGAACTACCTCTAAGAGGTGTTTTCAATTCTTGTTTGACTAGTGAGATATTGATGTGTTGATTATTTAATGGTTAAGAGTTAAAGCCACATGCCCTTGAGGGTGAATCTGAGAAGATTATACTATGAGCCCAATGTCAGCTAAGGCCATCCATCAATCACACACAAGTTTAAAAAGGTTTTGTACCCATAAGATGTTATATGGTGTGCCATTGGCATTTCATATCTGAATTGTTTAAGAGAGTTAGCAAATGATGCCACATTCAATTATGAGCCTCCTCTCGAAGGTGTTAAAGTCGTTAGTGGAGATTTCTAAATCTTAGTGAATGTTAATTTTGTGTTCATGGTATCCTCTTGGCTAAATTTGGTAGTATTCCTTTTTGTACTATGCCTATAGCTAAATCTCTTGATTTGATGGGTACCACTGATAAATTATTCTTCCTCGGAGGTGTTATTGATAAATCAAGGAAAGATAACCACACTTAATAATATTTTGAGCATGTGATACAACCTGTTATTGTACCCAGACTGGAGTTTGCACATTAGAAGGTTGAAGGCCATTATCACATATTGGATGATTGCAAAACCAAATGATTATTAGCATCCAATAGTATACTCACCTAGGTTTTCTTTATGCAAGCTTAAATTACCTAGCTGTGCATTTTTTATGGTTGTGATTTCTATGCTTCTATGTGCATGAATGCTAAAAGTGTCCTATGTGGTGAGATGAATACTCTCATTAGGTTAGTGAGCACCCATAGGAAAATGGACTTCCTTGGAGAAATCTCAGAACTTAGGTTGAAGTGAATTATGTCGGGAGCAAATTTCCTACTTATTGGTGTAGTCAAGCTCATTTTGGACTGAGAGTTTATGTTTTTGAAGGAGTGTTACAAAGTGGATTTAGATATCTCCTCATGATTTGTGGTGGATCTCCTTGACCTACAAATATCGAAGGATGATGTGGCAGAAATGACTTGAAATTTATTCATACCAAAAATATTGGGTGGGTTGGAGGAGGTTTTGGAAGCAACCTCACTAGGTCTTGGCATACCAAGGCCTCATGAGTTGGAGCTTCTTTCTATTTCGAGTGAAGTGGTAATATTTTACCCTTTTATTCTAAACATCAAATGTGTGGTTTTGTCAAATAAAGGGTGTTGAACACCTAGAATACTAAGAGGGGGTGAATTAGTATTCTCTAAAACCACTTAAATATTTAAAAATTCATTCCATTTAGCATATTCAATTTGTAGTAAGAAAGGAAAGCATGAAAGCAACCATTAAAACCACATAACATATGAACACCAAATTTTTTAAGTGGAAAATGTAAAAAGGGAAAAACCATGATGGGTATTAGCTCACAATATATTATAACTAGTTATAATATATTATAGAAGTTCTCACTATAGGTGGACTCATTATCCTAGTGGACTCACTGCACATAGAAAAAATAAAAGATAGAAGAGAGGGGTGGTACACAACCAAAAGTGAATTGTTACAAATGCATCTACAATATGTTCCAGAATATAGTTCCACTGAAGCCTAATATACAAATTCAACACACTTCATATCACTCTACTGTAACACTCTAATCTATTATTTGCTCGCATCACTTTCACACAATTTGCATCAACAATACTTGTGTTCACACCCTATAACACTAAAATGAACTCACATATATATCCATCACATCCAAAAACACCTACAACATCAATTAGGTCGGACTAATTAGATGTACCAAGAAAAAACATAACTTGTAGGCTCCCAATCAACCATACACACCTCAAATAGGCCAGGGTTGACATGTAATAGCTCCCTTATAACAGATCAATAATTAAACTCTGCAATACCCCAAATACATTAGGTCGGCATCACTGGTGACCTAACATCAAAATTTACCAACTGATCAATCACAAACCAAAATGTGGACCTCCAAACTTCATGCCACTTGGAACATAGGTGCACTTGACACCTATAAACATTTCCACAAATCTACAAGGAAAAATATTACTTTGTGGCGAAGTGCGGATTCATCAAAGAATACACTCTGCACAAGAAATACTATCATTGGAAAACCGTATATTCTACCATTCATAACTTCTACACCAGAAGACAATTTAACAATGTGAAAATCTAGATTTAGAATCCTCAAACATCCACCAAAATTGCATTAGAACTGAAAAGAAGAATTCTTCAAGGCATACCAACATGGACCAAAATTTGGATGTCTTATACACTAAAAACTATGTTTTGACACTTACCCAATCTTCAACTCAACTGTCAGCACCATATCAAAGCTTCTTGCATCTAAGCACTAGATTAAAATCTTTATGCATGCTTATGCTTCATTAATTGGTTTGCACAACAATCTTCACACCAAATCACAATGTTGACATCAATGACAACACTGTATCTACATACTGTGCAACCCATGCTCATAGTCCTGCTCATGTTTCCAATAGACATATCAATGACAAACTCTTTAACCTTTCAATAATCTCTCCATTTTTCATTGATCGAAACATGCAAAAATTTCTCTCCAAAACTACTCTCCCCCTTTGACATCAAGGGAAAAGGGTGCATACATATGTTATATTCTTTTCTCTCCCTTTGACACATATCTTCTCCCCCTTGCATGAATTACATGATTTTGCATTTATTGGATTACACAGATACTCACATACTCATGTGCTCCCACTAACTGATATATATATATATATATATATATATATATATATATATATATATATATATATGGGAGTATCCAAAATTCAAAAAACTTAACCAATCTTCCTCTAACAGTTCTATACATCCAACTGAATTAAAATTTGCATTGGAAACTATCTCAACAATCCACATATATATAGTAAAATCTAAATAAGAAATATGAAATGCATAGAAGAAAAGAAATATACACCATTAATTGGAAGAAGTGTTTGACACCTACAATTTTGCAAGGTGTGCTTTCCAAAATTTCTTTCCTTCTTCCCATTCCTTCTTTGTTGTTCCAAGCATGTGGCTTTGAGATTCAAACTCCATAAGGAGCTCTTCTCCATCATCCAAAGTGCTAGGTATCAAATTTAACTTCATTAATTTTTTTGCACTTATTAGGGAATTGGAAATAGGTGTATACTTTGCATTTACTAGTTCCCTAAGATGTCCAAACTATGCAATTATCTTTTCTCTTTGTTCTTACAGTTGGAAGAATTGTTCATGTAGGCTCTCAATTGCTAACCTTGAGCTTCCATCTACATCAACCGTCGGATCATAGGCACTAGATGCCTTATCAATCTAGGACTCAATGGATTCCATCTCATCCTTAATACTTTTTGTGGGACCGAGCCATTTCATGAAAAATTGGAAGAATACCTTGGCTTCCACAATGCAATTTTGTACATCTCTAAGATTATTCTAAAATTTATCATGTTCAGTGGCACATTTCTCTATTATATCCATTAATCTCTCATCATTCACCTTTTTCTATCTCCTTCTCAAGTTTCTCTTTCTAACCACTAGAATATTATTTAAATGAATCAAGCAAAACCTTCAAATTTTCCATACCAGATAATGAATAATCAATTCTTGCACCGAGTATGCTCTCTTGTAGCACCTTTACTGCTTCATTAATAAGCTCTATGCTTTTCTGATGAGTTTGCAATATTTCTTTTTGAGCAGAGGCATGGAAAGCATCACCTAACTATAGCTTGTGCAATGGAGAAATATTATCCATATCAACCTATCCTTGTTGCAATGGAAGCTATAGCAGTTGGGTAGACACAACCAACGAAAAATAGAGTTGCATACTCAACAAGTTCTTCAATGAATCTCCAGAGGTACCAAAAGATTCGCCAACTATATTCACTTTATCTTCTACATCCTTTATTTCCAAAGCCTTTTCCTTGTCACCAATGCTACTGTATGCTTTTCCTTCATTAATCTTCTTAGCATTGTTAGTCTCTTCATCGTCCTTCTTCTCTTTAGTACCAGATGCATTCATAGTCTTTTTCTCATCATCAACAGATTTATCAATGTTATCTGGAGGCATATTCATCTCCAAGTTGTCTTGTATTACTTCAATACTATTTTTAGGTTTTGGAGGAGGGGAGTTATGGCCTATATGAGTATCCTCCTTCTGTGTCTTTCCAACTTTCTCTTCTATAGTAATATTTTCTCCTACTAGAGGAGTGTTATTAGTAGCTCCTTCTGAAATGTTCTCTTCCAAATTTAGAAGAGTGTCATTTTGCACATTCTCTTCTTCTATTCCATGCTCATGTTGAGAATCATGTTGTTGTTATTATTATGTTACATTAACTTCCAGAGCAAGCATATCATCTCACATTTCTTCTTCACTGTCCATAGTTAGTCCTAATCTCTATGCTAAATCTATAACCTTCTCCAAAGTTTCGTTCTGGAGCCTCTCAACATCATTCTAAACTTTTCGCATAAGGGTAGTTACCCTTTTCTTTTCTTGGAACTCCTTATTGTACACCGGAGCTAATGTGGCTTTATGTTCATCCAAGAGGAGTGCACTAACCTTCTCCAAAGAAAAAGATCTTAACTTTACTTCTCCATCAATGACTACTTGTTTTCTAGCATATAATACATTTCTCAATTCTTTAGGAAACTATTTTTCAATATCCTTCATATTTACTTCAAAAGTAACAATGTAATTAACAACTGCCTCTTCTATAGTTTCTTTATCAACATCATCTATTGCAGTATACAATGCGGTTGTCTCTTCTAACCTTTCATGCTCCAATATTCCATTAAATAAAGTATCTAATTTCATGGGGCTATGTTTCCTTACCAGAGGGGAAGACTTGTCATTCTTCTTCTTTGCTTCCAGAGTCCTTTTTCCCTTACTGAACTATGTTTTCTTCTCCCTCATATGGATCTTATAGCCTCCCTTCTCCTTTTCAATTTCAGCCTCACTATCAGTGTCCACAATGTCAATATTTTGTTTCTTTCCACTTGATTCTCCTTGTGACATATCATTTTTTCTTTTTCAGACCAACTGTGGTCCTTCTTCTTCTTCTTCTTCCTCATCATCAAAATTCACTCCTAAGTATGTCTCTTGTTGCTTTTCTAGGGCTTCCTTTTCCTTCATAAGCATACTTTTCTACTTTGTTGAAGTAGTCTTTTGCTTGATAGGGGCACTTGTCTATTTTCTAGGAGTACTTGGCTCCTTTCTCTTCATTCCATTGGTTGATGGAATAGTCTCGAAGGACTTGGGAGGCACCAAAGAGGTAGTAGATGTCCTACTAGATCTCCTAACACTGGATGAGCCTCCCAGAGGGCCAAACATGCTCTTGGATTTCTCTACTTGCTCCTTTGTGAGGCCCATTGCATCCACAAATTGTGCAATGATCTTCTCAACATTATTATTTATCTGTTTCTCCCTTTGCTGCATGTGCACCTCCATAGATTTCTCTTCATAAGTGCCATACATATCCTTAGAGTTTCTTTAGGTTTGTTCAGCATGAAGTTTTCTGAACCAATAATTTCTTCCTTTGTAATCTCATATCCCATCTTTGGGATCCAAATAGTCCTAGGCTCAACAACCTGTATAATGCAACTATCCTTTGTTACCAAGAATGTGATATCATTCTTGTACTTTTCCACCATTCTCTAGGGAATCCTTTCTCTGGGTCGCATGTTTTTTTGAAAGGTTTTGAAAAAACCCGATAATGTTGCTTCCTGTGCATCCACATCACCTAAAACCCTTAGATGGTATTTGATTTGATGTTCCACATGTTGACTGTCCTTCAAACAAACTATATTCTTAGTTCCAATAACTTCATTTATAAATTAAAACAACAAACAAATGATCAATGCACCAAATTTGAAGGGGTACTTCGAGTCCTTAGTCTTTTATAGGTTTTCAATGAATTGTTCCCTAAATAACTCACATAAACCATAATCTACACCCTTCATAACCATTTCATATGTTGTATTAATTACAATTGTTGATACTGAATTCTCCTTGCTAGTGAAGTATAATTTATAGTTGATTAACATTGAGGCATACTTAACTACCAGATTTCTAATATCTTTGATTGATAGGGCTCTCCTATCATATTTTGTACCAGTTAACTCCATCACCATTTTATTCTTCACTAACTTGAGCATCAGAGCTGGTTCGGTTGAGCATAAACCCGTAATAACCCTAATCGCCTCTTTGTTAATCAAGTGAGGTAAATCAAGCCAAATGAATCTATCATGGATTCTACTCAAGGAAAACCTTACCCACACATCATTGCGGAAAAAAGTTTGGGAAATAGTTACACACATCAAGCTTCTTCTTTTCCAAGCTCTCAAATTTGTCTTTGGTGAGTTAATTAACCCACACATTACCCAATTTAGAGTGATCATACTCTTCCAACTTCCCATGAATATATACCCTTACATATTTTGTGTGCAGAACACCATATGGAATGTGCAAAAATGCATCGTCTAGATCATCCACCACAGATTTATCGGGATTCCATTTGAATTTAGGTTGGGGACAATCTAAAAATTCAACTACTTATAGTGTATACATTTTTCAACACTTCAAAACACTTTTGAAAACTTAGGGCAAGATAAAAGTCTATAAATACATTTTGATAGATTTTTGATTAGGGTTTCATGCACAAGATAACTGAAATGCCTCACCTTTCTTTTCAATACTCTTCTCTCTTAAAATTCTCATTTTCAAATGACTTATATTGAATATGAAACCACTTTTGAACCCTTTTGAACTGACCTAATTCACATTGAATGCACATTTTGAAAAGCTGGTAAAAACCCTAATTATATGCACAGTCAACTTCAAATGCTCCGCAAACTTCCACAACCCAATATTTTCCACTATTTCTTTTATCAATAGGTTAACCATGTCAACCTACACCTTATTCCAATGTGCTGAAGAATCAACACCATTCCTCTTGGAAGGGGATAAAATATCTTTTGTTAATGCTCCCCCTAAGCCAATGCTTTCTACTTAGTTTCCAGAGGAAACATCTGCACTAGATGCTAGTACAAACTCAGGCTTAGTCTCACTGTCTTCCTTCTTTCTCCAAATCTTGTCCATATATTTCTTCATCTCTACTAGATTAGCCCTTTTCATAGGATCATTCTTCTTTACTGGACTATTCTTCTTCACATTCTTGCTTCTGCAAAATTTGGAAATGTGTCTTGGTCTATTGAAATTGTAACAAGTGACAACATTTTGAATAAGCTTACTTCCACCCATTCTAGATCTACATTGATTATATTTATACCCAAATCCATTGCATGTCTAGAAATAGCCATTGAAATATTTAAACCTCATACCATTTTTATAGCCAATCATCATTTGACTTTTGCATTCACTAGCTTTATGACTGAATCTTTTGCATGTAAAACACTGGTTGGGAAAAGATGGAATATTTTGATTCATTCCACTTCTACATTCCATAGGCTTATGTCCAAATTTAATACAAGAATAAAAAAACACATTAAAAGATGAGTACCTTTGTGCATTTGGTTATTTGATCAGTGGTCTTTTGAAGGCTTTCCTTTGTTCCAAACTTTCTTTCCATTACTCTTCTTGTCCTCAATCTTCTTTTGTTCATTATTCTCCTTTTAAACACTTGGTGTTTGATCTGCCTTTGAAATTTCTCCTTTCTCAGATTCTAATCCACATTTGTCTTTAAAATTATTCTGATTTGCAATCATTTCACCAAGCATTGTAGAGCTCATCTTGAATTTGTCTTCTTGATTCTTTTCTTTCTCCAAATCTGATCTCAAGATTACAATTTCTTCTTCAAGTTTTGAACATTCTTCATATTTTCTTTTCATCTTAGCATTCAGACATTCTTCAACTCTTTTTCCTTCTTCAACTTGCACTTTAAGACTGGTAATTGTTTCGTTTTCTTGTTCCAACTGCTCATTAGCCTCTTTATGTCTCTCTAGATTTCTTGATTTTTTCTCTCAATTTTTTGATGCATTCATCTGCTTCCTTGAAATTTTCCTTTAGATCCTTCTTCTCACTTTTAGTTCTTTCCTAATATTCAAGGGCTATTATGATTTCTCCATTCATTCCAACCATGCAATATTCTTTAGTGAATCCAACAACAGGAATTTCTTCTGAAGGAGTAGGATATCTCCTAACAGGCATGTGTTCAATCTCCAATACCTTCCTTAAGTAGTTAATCTTCTTCCAAGGAACCAAGATTTGATACCAATTGTTAAACACCCAAACTACTAAGAGGGGGGTGAATCAATATTCATTGAAACCACTTAAACATTTAAGCATCCATTCCACATAGAATATTCAATTTGCAGTAAGAAAGGAAAGCATGAAAGCAACCATAAAAACCACATAACACATGAACACCATACTTTTTTTACATGGAAAACCCAAAAAGGGAAAAAACCATGTTGAGGATTAGCTCACAATATATTATTACAAGTTATAAGATATTACATTAGTTCTCACTATAGGTGGATTCACTATCCTAGTGGACTCACTACCCACAAAAAGAATAAAAGATAGAAGAGAGGGGTGGAACACATCCAAAAATGAACTGTTACAAATGCATCTACAATATGCTAGAATATAGTTCCACTAAAGCTCAATATACAAATTCAATACACTTCATATCACTCTACTTTGTTTTGCACTTGCATTAGTTTCACACAATTTGCATCAACAATACTTGTGTTCACACTCTACAACATTGAAATGAACTTACATATATATCCATCACATCCACAAACACTGACAACATTAATTAGATCAGCCTAATTAGATGTATCAAGCAAAAACATAACTTGTCAGCTCCCAATCAACCATACATACCATGTGCCTAAATTCAAAACATTTAATGCCTCAAATAGGTTGGAGTGGACCTATAATATCTCCCTTATAACATATCAATACTTAAAATGTGCAATACCCCAAATATATTAGGTCGGCATTGCTGGTGACTTAACATCAAAATTCACCAACTGATCAATCACAAACCAACATGCGGACCTCCAAACTTCATGCCGATTGGAACAGAGGTGTACTTGACACTTATAAACACTTCCACAAATCTGCAAGGCAAAATATTATTTTTGTAGCAAAGTGAAGATTCATCAAAGCATACACTCTACACTGGAAATACTATCACTAGCAAACCAAATATTCTATCATTCATAAATTCTACACTAGAAGAAAAAACAATGTGAAAATATGGATTTAGACTCCTCTGAAATCCACCAAAAATGCATTAGAACCATAGAGCAGAATTCTTCAAGGCGAACCAATGTAGACCAAAATCTGAATGTTCTATACACTGAAAACTGCATTTTGACACTTAACAAATCTTCAACTCAACTATCTACACCGGATCAAATCTTCTTGCATCTAAGCACTGGATTAACATCTTTATGCATGTTTTTGCTTCACTAATTGGTATGCACATTGATCTTCATACCAAATCACAATTTTGACATCAATGACAACACTGTATTTGTATATTGTACAACCCATGCTCATATTCATGCTCATATTACCAATAGACATATCAATGAAAAACTCTCTAACCTTTCAACAAAGGGAGCAGCCTACGATGGGAGTAATCATCCTGAAGAAAATGCTACATCTTGAGCCGGTCCAGGACTTTGAGTGGGTAGGCAACTTTATCAATTATGTATAGGAATATGGTGATGAATAGTTCATCATTTCTACAAGATCTTCATTTTGTTTTTGTTATCTATGGAATGTTGAATGTCTTTCCCTAGCTGGAAATTAGTTTTTAGTAGGGTTCTATATTTTTTTTGGGTGGTGGGAGCTTGGATAATGGATTAGCTGATTTTTAATAGCTAGCTCTAAGTTTTGGTACCCTCATTCTGTGAGGTTTTTTTTTGGGTGTTTGGTTGGGGGTCTCCATTTTTTTATGTAATTCTGATGCAACCTATACGAATGTAATTATGCTTCTATAATAATAAAAATAGTTCAGGACTTTGGCCTTTTATCAAAATAAATGTTATCATATATATTCTTGTTTGTTGAATAGTTTGATCTATCAAGTTAATCTTGTATTATCAAGAAAACTAATGTCAAGCCTAGTATAGATTAGGCATATGAGACTCCCAATAATTGATGATAAATTGCAAAATTCACCTAAAGAAATGGATCATAGTAGGAAAGTTGAAAGCTTGTCTCCATTAGGATAGGTTGAGGCTTACAACATTCCATTCTAAATTTCTTAACCAATATATTGGAATATTTTATTTGAGAGAAAAATATTAGATTCTTCTATTTCTAAACTTAAATTCTAAGACAATAATGTAGGAGCACAAAATTTAACACGCCAAAAAATCATTTGATATCATTCTTTGTTACATCAATTAACAGTGAATAACATCCTATGATGACTAGATTTTAAACACATACAATCAATACTATACTTTCTCCCTTTCTCTTTGAGGTAGAGATTTGGATCATATGGATTCTTGATGAATCTATGTTGAAGGAGATTCTCATCAATCTTGATGTACATAGATTGAGGAGCCTACTTAAGATTGTAAAGGGATTTAACAAGTAAAGACACCTTTTTCTTCTACCCAAGTTAAGTATACGCCTTAGGTTGCATATCATGTAGACTTATTCTTTAAGATATTGAATAAGAAAGGCACTCTTGACGTACATTTAATGAAATTTCTAACCAAACTATACTTCTATTGCTAGAAGCATACAAATATTTTTGATCTTTATTATGGGGGTAAAAGTATCATTATAATTAATGCTTCCTTCTATACATAGCCTTACCCACAAGTTACACTTTACACTTTTCAAGATTACCATATGCCTTAAATTTGATTTTGAAAACTTATTCACATCCAATACCTTTCTTATTGGGTTGAAGGTCAATATTTTTCCATGTGTTGTTCCTTAGTCATGTGTAATATTCTATATCTTCCAAGGTGGTAACTAGATAGCCAACTACAATAGTTCTAGTTTAGAAGTCTTTAGGGTTAGTTTTACCTCTTTAAAAGATTTGTTAATTTTCTTAGGCCTAGTGGTAATGTATCTTCAACTATGTTATCTTTGGAATCCTTAATTGTGGCCTAATACCACTTAGGAATATTTTGTGCACATGAGATGAGGATTAAGGTAATGAAGGAGGGGAAATATAATACAATGGAAATAAATCCTCTTCTTTTGTTTCTTCATCAAATTCCTCATCTTTAGGTTAAGAAATTCTTGGTGTTTGAGAATAGGCGATGATGAAGAAGAGGTATTATATCCTATCTCCTCATAAAAGATATCATCTCAACTAATGTATATATACTTTGTTTGTCACTACATCTATAAGATAACATCATTTTGACTGCAAATTATACCCAAGTAAAATAAATTTTAAGGACTTTGTATCTATTTTTGTCCTTTGTATCTTGGGATCATCCATGAAAATTATACACCCAAACAATTGGAGAGATGATATGGACGACTTCTTCATAATACAATATTTTCCAATTATGATATTTTTAAGCACTTTGGTAGGTTCCCTATTCAACAAGTGCATAGTTGTATGAACTTATTCATTCCATAATGTAAGAGCAAGATGTGCAACCTTTAACATACATCGCACTATTTCTACAATAGTATGACTATGCCTTTCTACAACAACATTTTGTTGAGATACGAAAGTAGTGGTCAACTATGTTTTCATCCCATGTTCTTGAATGTAGTGTGAAAACTTCATACTAGTGAATCACCCCCTCAATCTAGTGAAGGGATTTGATAGATTGACCTAATTTTTTTTTGAAAGGCTCAAAATTCTTTGATTTTTTCAAAAGTTTGATCTTTGTGAGTGAATCAATAAACCTATATTTCTCTAGAATAGTCATCTACAAAGAGTATAAAATATCACTAGTAGAATTTGGTAAATAAATGAATATGTGACTAAAAATTTTAGTCACGACAACTAGAAATGACTAAATTCTAGTCATTTTTTGCAACATAGCTATACATGACTAAATAAATGACTAATTTGATCATCGGGTAAAATCACAGCTATAAATGATTAAATAAATGACTAAATAATTGGTCACACAAATAAAAATTAGATATTATGATATTAAAGTGGGTAATTAAAAAAAATATGAACTTTTGGGAAATTATTGGCAGGAGTGGGTTGTATTTCTACGAGTCAATGTGAGCCAGGAAATTATTGAAAAGGTGGGGAATTACAGTGAATTTAGAATTGGAGAGGGACTTGGAGAATTTTGAAAGAAGTAGAGTTTAGGTTGCACTTGCAACAGGTTTTGAGAGTCGAAGAGGCCACCTACAATGAAATTTGAAAATTAGGGATGCCCTTGCGAAGCTAAGAATTCCCCTACAAAGATGGTTGAGAGCCTCTGTTATTCAAGTTAAAATGAGTAGTGTATGACTCATGACCCGAGTTTATGAATGACTGCCAGAATTTGAATAATGCACCAAGTATATGGGTTTTGTGAATTTCGCAGGCATCGGCGCATCAGTATGTAAGAAATCCTATTTATTTATTTACTTATTGTGCATCTCATGTTGATCTTACGGCTTAAAAGGAGGTAATCCACGTGTGTAGTCATTGTGATGAAACTGGGTAGCTTTGTGGTAGCGCATAAATCTGATCATTAGAGATTCCTCATATGGGGATCTCTTGGCTGGAGCTAGAAGACTAAAGGGTGAGAGTATAGCCGGCTTGATAAGCCCATTAATGTTTGGGTAGAAACCACGCTCTCTCCTTTCTTTTGTGTTTTCTTTCAAACGGAAGCAGGGTTTCAGAATTCGAAACGTTTTCAGCAAGTACCCACGACAACAAGTTTAGGTATAGTAAAGGCACTGGTTTCTTCCCTATATTTTGAAATCTGTATAAAATAATTCTATTTATTAAATTGTATATACCCCAAGTGTTCGAGGATTTGAGATATTTCTACAGAAGGGTGAAAAGTAGTTGTCTACTTCAAATGGAAATTCTAAAATCATATGTATGAATGAATGTCATATCAAAGACTTTCTATGTTGGGTTTGAACTTTGAATTTGGGTCAAGTTCCTCTTTATGCTATTTTATTTTTGGGTTATTCCAATTTAAATGTTGAAAGAATTATTGTAAAATTATCCATGGGGCCTGCAACTATAAATCAAAGCCATAGATAGCTATGGGGAAAGCAATCCTATTGTACTGTATTGGGACAAAAAAAAATATACTTCCTTGTGTATTATAAGAAATTCAGAGATAATTCAAAACCCTCATTACATTAAACATTTATTATATGGCTCCTTGTGAAGTTCATGAATGACTGTAAATTTGAATGTGCCAAGTATGAGTGTTTGTGGGTCCTGCTTGAGCATCAATGCATCCATTATATGTATAAATATTGTTTATTTATTTAATTATTATTTTGTGTCTCATGTTGAATGTTACAACCATAAAAAAAGGTAATCCTTGTGTGTGATGTTGTGATGAAACTGGTGTATGTATAAAATTCAATCATTAGGGTCCTCATAGGATCTCTTGGGTAGGCGGTAATGGTGAGAGCCATAAGGGCTTGATGAGCCATTAATGGTTGGGTGGAAACTAGCCCGCTCTCCCTTTCTTTTGTGTTTTCTTTTCTTTGTGAACAAGTTTTAAAATTCAGCTCAAGTTTCTCCTTTAAAAGTACTTGATGAATTTCGTATAGTAGGAAATACTAGTTTCTTCCTATCTTTGCAAAAATCTGTATAAAATAAATCTATTCGTAGGATTGTGTATACCCAAGTGTTCGAGGGTTTGATATATTTCTACAAAAGGGTGAAAAGTGGTTGTATGCTTCAAATGGAAATTCTAAAATCATATGTATGAATGATTGTCATATCAAAGGCTTTTTATGTTGGGTTTGAACTTTGAATTTGGGTAAAGTTCCTCTTTATGCTATTTTGTTTTTGGGTTATTCTAGTTGAATTGTTGAAAGAGTGCTTGTAAAATTATTCATGAGGCCTACAACTATAAATCAAAGTCATAGATAGCTAGGGAGAAAGTAATCCTATTGTATTGTATTGGGATAAAAAGAAATATACTTCCTTGAGTATTATAAGAGATTCAGAGGTAATTTAAAACCCTCGTTACATTAAGCAGTTATTGTATGGCTCTTTGTGAAGTTCATGAATGGCTATAAATTTGAATGTGCCAAGTATGAGTGTTTGTGGGTCCTGCTTGAGCATCACTGCATCCATTATTTGTATAAATCCTATTTATTTATTTAGTTATTATTTTGTGTCTCATGTTGAATTGTACATCCATAAAAAAAAAAGGCAATCTCTGTGTGTGATGTTGTGATGAAACTAGTGTAAACCTTTGTGTGTATAAAATGTAGTCATTAGGGTCCTCATAGGATCTCTTGGGTAGGGGGTAATGGTGAGAGCCATAAGGGATTGATGACCCATTAACGGTTGGGTACATGGAAACTAGCCTGCTCTCCCTTTCTTTTGTGTTTTCTTTTCTTTGTGAATAGGTTTTAAAATTCAGTTCAATTTTATCCTTTAAAAGTACTTGAATAATTTTGTATAGTATGAAATACTAGTTTCTTCCTATCATTGCAAAAATATGTATAAAATAACTCTATTCATAGGATTGTCTATACCCCAAGTGTTTGAGGGTTTGAGATATTTCTGCAAAAGGGTGAAAAGTAGTTGTCTTCTTCAAATGGAAATTCTAAAATCATATGTATGAATGAATGCCATATAAAAGGATTTCTATGTTGGGTTTGAACTTTAAATTTGGGTCAAGTTCCTCTTTATGCTATTTTATTTTTGGGTTATTCCAATTGAAATGTTGAAAGAGTTCTTGTAAAACTATTCATGGGGCTTGTAACTATAAATCAAAAGCCATAAATAGCTAGGGAGAAAGCAATCCTATTGTATTATATTGGGACAAAAATAAATATACTTCCTTGTGTATTATAAGAGATGAGTTACATAAATAGGAGGGTATCTTGTCATAAGACGTTGACTACCATGTAACAATTTGAAGTTCTTGAGATTGTGAAAGAATTGGATGCTTTTATTCATTGTATAATCAATACCATAGTAGCATAAATCTTTTGGGAAAAAAATCAGCATGTATGAAAAATGTGGTAGCATAGACAAGGAAATGAACTGTTTGAAAAATGCCTCAAAGAAATGTGGTCTCATGGTGATGGAATGCCATGACAAGTCATAGACAAGGAAGGGCCGACCATTTGAGAAAAGATTATCCCGTATCGCGGTAGATGGGGTCGCCGCGTGAATAAAGATCGATATGGCGGGCAGCGGTTGGTTTCATCGCCTTCATTCCATATGGATTGCTGGGGCGTGCCTTCAAAGCGTTCTACCCTTCAACGCCGCGCTGAGCCGTTGCTCAGGCGGTGCATTCCGCCAATATTATGGCTAAAAGCCTAAAAACAAAGTGATTTTAAAGAACAAACTATGGATGCTTGGAATTTTTATCAAAACAATAGTAAACAATAAACACCTCGCTCGAGGCAACAAAATGTTTGAAAAAAATGTCTCAAAGAAATGTGTGGTCTCATGGTATTCGGAATTCCATGACAAGGCATTCACTTGTCATGGCGTTCAATCTTCAGCGACCCTATCTGTCTAACTCCCATTTTTCATATACACCAGAATTTTATCAAACAATTCATTGCCTTGCTGCTATGGTTAAAATCCTAAAATAGGTGCTTTCAAACAAGCTATGGGTGCTTAGAAAAAATCTATCAAAGCATAATAGTAAGAATATCATAGACAAGGCAGTGAACTAGTTGAAGAAATGTGGTCTGATGGTGATGGAATGCCATGGCAATCCATAGCAACTCGCTTGTCATGGAATTCATCATGGCATTCCATCACCATGAGACCACATTTCTTTGAGGCATTTTTTCAAAAGTTCATTGCCTTGTCTATGCTACCACATTTTTCATACATGTCTACCAAAGCATTTTATCAAACAACTCACTACCTTGCTGCTATGGCTAAAATCCTAAAACAGGTGATTTCAAACAAGCTATGGATGCTTGGAAAAATCTATCAAAGAATAATAGTAAGCAATATCATAGAAAAGGTAGTGAACTTGTTGAAAAATTTCATCAAATAAATGTGGTCTCATGGTGATGGAATTCCATGACAAGAAAATTGCTATGGATTGTCATGGAATTCCATCACCATGAGACCATGTTTCTTTGAGGAATTTTTTCAATCAATTCACTGCTTGTCTATGCTACCACATTTTTCATACATGTCTACCAAAGAATTTAATCAAACAGTTCATTGCCTTGCTGCTATGGCTAAAAGCCTAGAAAAAGTGCTTTCGAACAAGCTATGGATGCTTGGAAAAAATATATAAAAGCGTAATAGTAAGCAACAAGCTATGATATTTCTTGAATTTGAATTGTTGCGAAGTGCTGAAGAGAATGAGTTTACATGTATTAGATCCTGAGTAAGTTGAGTTTTTCATATTTCTATTTTTATCTTGAAATAGGAAACTAAATTAATATTGGATTAATGCAGAACATTACAGATGGATCAATGTCGAAGGTTGACTATGGATCAATACCATGCATATGATGAGAGAGTAGCTGATGAGAGGGACATGGAAATATCCATATCCATGTAATGAATGTCTTGGTGGAAAGGTGAAAAAAGAAATGTGATTTATCAACATATGATAAGATATGGGCATAGCGGTATAAGCCCTTGGGGTTACAATTATTATGAAGATATGATAGAATTGTAGAGTGTAAGAGATGAAGAGGCAACAAACATAGATGAAGTGGCACCAAACATAGATGAAGAGGCTACAATGTTAGATGAAGGGTTTAAAGTTGATAGAATGTTGAATGAGGGTCTAAACAATGATTGGGCCAAGTTGATGGAGGATGCTTTAAAGCCTATGTATTCTAATTGCAAGTTAAGTCATTTGAAAAAAATCCTCTAAATTCTTAACTTGCAAGTGGTGTTTGGTTGGAAAAATGAGAGTGTAGATCAGTTATTGGCATTATTAAGTTCATTATTACCACCTAACTCCATATTGCCAACAAAATTAAGTCAATGTAAAAATAAATCACTAAGCTGGGCTTAGGGTATGAAAAGATCCACATATGTGTGAATGGTTGTGTATTATTTTGCAATAATCTTGCAAGTGAGAGTGAATGTCCAAAATGTCATGAAGTGAGGTATAGAGAAGGGTTGAAATCAGTTATGGTTCCTAGAAAGGTTCTTCGCCACTTTCCAATAATCCCATGATTACTCTGAATGTATAGGTGCAGAGACATTGTTGAACTTATGCAATGGCATGCCCAAAATAAGAGCATCTATGGAAAACAACATGTGCCTGATTCTAAGACATGGATGGAATTTGATAACAGATGGCCTGATTTTTCTCAAGATCCTCGTAATATAAGGTTGGGTTTGGCTCTAGATGGGGTGAACCCATTCTCAAATCAAAGTACTAAATGGTCAACTTTGTCAATGTTTTTAATAAATTATAACTTGCCTCCATGGTTAGCAACTAAACCATTTTTCTTAATGCTATCATTGATTATACCAAGAAAGAATACTGTAACTTCATATACAATCGATGCTTATCTAAGCCATTATATGATGAGCTTATGGAATTGTGGAAAGGAATTGAGGCAATTCAATCTTTAAGGGATGGTCATTCAATCAAATTCACTTTAAGATCTTCCTTATTCTTTATGATTCATGATGTTCCTGCATATGGCACATTATTTGGTCTCACTATTCATGGATACCATGGATTTCATGCTTACAACTTTAAGGATTTTGTCAGACACTCAAGAAGTTTGCGTAAGTGTATTTATTGTGGACTTTTTGCTTACCTTAAAATGGATCATCCATAACATTGACAAAAAACATGTTTCAATGGTCAAGAAGAGAATTGTGAAACACCATTGCTAATAATGGGTGATTACATTGTTGAGAATGGAAAAAAATAATATCATTTATAATTGAAAATGATGGGATTGCTGATAATAGATATGATCCATGTAATGAAAGTGGTGTGAAACGGTTGTGCATATTCTATAAGTTGCCATACTGTAAGGACATAGCCATTAGTCATACTGTTGACTTTAAGCATACTAAGAAAAATATAGCCTATGCTATTATAGAAAATATTTTTATTGATTTTGATACTATTTCATCACATTAAGAACTTCGAGAACTAAAGATTCATCAAAATATCTGGATTGAAAAATATAGAAAACCTAGTGCTCCTTATGTCTGGACAAAGGAAGAACGTGCACAATTCTTACAGTTGATGTCTCAACCTCGCTTTCCCACTGGATATGTAGGTAGTAGTATTAGAATCCAAACTAAAATTAATAGCTTAAGAGGCCTTAAGACCCATGACTATCATGTCATAATCGAGAATATTTTACCTATTGTGGTAAATATATCAAGTTTTGCAAAGGGGCCAAGATTGGAAATTATAAGGTTGGGCCTAATATTAAAGAGAATGAGTTTACATGTATTAGATCCTTCAAACTTTGATAGTTTGAGGGAGGAGGTTGTTGAAGTACGTTGTCTATTGGAATGAGAATTTTCACCAACAATCTTTAGAATTTCTATGCATCTTTTGATACATCAAGAATATGAACTAGAGAATTGTGGCCTAGTAAGAATGAGATGGATGTATCCTATAGAGCGATATATGAAGGTTTTGAAAAAAATTGTTCGTACTAGGGAAAAATTGGAAGGTAGCATGTTTGAGGGATATTCAATACAAGAGGTCATGGGATTTTGCACAAAATATATGAAGGATTTTAAAAATGTCAATCAACGTGTATGAGATGATGATGATGAATATGAGAGAGTTGCAGGTGAAGTATTAGAAGACAATGGATGTCGCTTCAAGCTATCACATTGAGAAATAAATGTGATACATACCTATATTCTTCAAAACACATCTTTGTTTGATAAGTGGTGTAGGTAGAAAAAATTACACAATAATTTATTTACTCAATTGCATTTACACATTTATATTATTAATCTTACTATTTGAATGTTAATATTCTATGTAGAGAATATAAAGAAGAGAATCAAACTTGGATGCAACATCAACCTCAAAAGTGTAGACATAATGATTTAATTGGAGGTGATTCTTTTCCAAAATTTGAAGAATGGATTGTTAATGCAGTCAGTGATGCAAAATAAGAAGGTCAAGATATAAAAATGGAGGAAAGTGAAATTTCAAAATCTACACATTTATGGGATCTGCATTTTAGTGGAATGTGGGCCTACGGTAGTCATTTAAGAGTGGAAGAAAAAGACAAAGGAAAGAAAAATTGTGATTGTGTTGTTAGTGCTGAATTTCTTCACAAAAATGAGAAGAAATTTTATGTTGGATTCATCCAAGAAATTATTCAAGTGGGTTTTGGTGAAAATAGTCCTATATTATTAAAATGTAAGTGGATCCAACCATCCATAGTATAATTTGATGAGTATGGATTTGTATGCACAAATACACGACAATTTTTATCAGAGATGGATGAGTCGTATGTTTCCCCTCTTCAAATTAACCAATAATTTCTAATTGATGATGTAAGAGGCCCAAGATGGTCGTATACCATTCAAACAAAGTCTCATTGGAAATGAAAATTCATGGAAGTTATCAATATAATACCTGATCAACAATATGTTAATTTACAATAAACATTCAAAAAAGTGGATGAAGACGATGATGGAGTGTTTGAAGAAGATATTTTTATTACCAATGAAGATATTGAGATAGAGAATGTATTGTATGTCACATATGAGGATGAGGAAGAAAATCAAGCAGATGCAGACACAAGTGATCGGGATTCTAATCTTGTTGGCAATGCAAATGATTATGATGATGTTTTGTCACCTTAACTAGCTTGTCACCTAAACCTTGGTTATATGTATGGTGAAATTTATTATTGAATGTAATAAATATTTGAGTATAGGTGTGCTTATTCACTATTTTTTTATTGATACATTTCTGAATGTAATCATCATTATTTTCTTGGTACATTGTATACAAAACTTGAGATGTTCACCATTGATTTGAAGTGCATTTAAAGTTAAGTTCAATCATTCTTCTTACTTTTCTTACTTTGGTTGAAATTAATTTTTTTAGTTAGAATATAATTTCTTGTATGTCCTATATGTTTTCTAGATGCTAGACTTTTCTAACTTCTCTAGAACTGCTAGATATGAAAAGAAGCAAGCAAGGTCTAAAGGTATCAAATAATGTAACAAGATACTTGTGAAAGTAAACAACTCTTTAAAATACTGGCAATAAAATGTAGTCATTTCTCTGATATTTGGATAGCTTTAGTTTGTAATACAACTTCTAGCCTCCACATACATTGAATATTCTTGGGTGAAGGAAACAATAATGAACACCTGTGATTTAATAATACATATAGATATCTTAACATTAGGTTTGACTGACATTGAAAAGCCCCATATAGTTCCAAAGATATAAGAAATCATCATATATGCTTAAATAAGATGTGTCTAGCCCCTTTACACTCATAAAAATTCATTACCACACCCCTGCGAGAGTAGTTGTTCAATTATAAGGGCCCTCAGTGGTATGACGGGGTAGAAAATAAGATGTAATGATATACCGCTATACCATGGTAGTCAAAATATGTGTGCGGGATGGCGGTGACAGGTCTCTTGAGTATAGAAGTATATCACTACCCCGCGGAAAGTAGTGACTATGTAAAATAAAAATTGTGGTATGGTAGTATGATCTCAACTTAACTATCAAAGGTTAACCCACTATTTTGCAATCAACAAACAATGAAATTAAAGAAACATGCGGTATGGTGGTATTAAGTTATGTAACCCACTATCCCACGATCAACAATATGTAAAGCAAAAGTAAGTGTGTGGTATGGTGTTATGAAGCTATATAACCCTCCTCCCCAGGATAAACATATTTAAAAATTAAAGGGGACTTACGGTATGGAGGTATAAGGATGTATAATCCATCATCCCGTAGCGAAAAAACTACAACATAAAAGAAGTGTGCGGTATGGTGGTATGAGAACTACAGTCTCGTAGTAGAAAAGTGATAACATAAATAAAGCCTATGGCATAGTGGGATAGCCAAAATGAGTATATTACATGACACCACCATCCTGCAACAGTAAGAGAAGTGACTATGGTATTGTGGTACAGGTTGGAAAAAGCATTTATGTCAACTATGACAGTAATTATTTGATTATCATGAACCATTTGATCTTCTAAGATCAACACCATATATTCAAAATCAAAATTGTCACAGATTATGAAATATTTTGAACAAAGTAGACATTAATGTCAAAATGACTAAATTCAGAAGTAATTATATCAAGAATTTGACGCTATTTTTTGCAATCATTTGCAAAAGGATCATCATGCTAGGAGCTAAGGAATTCAAGAAAGAAATTTTTTGCAACTACTATATCACCAAGTAAGTGCACAAACACTCTTCGTAAGCAATTATAAAGCATTTAGTTGACTATGATCTGCAATTAAGGGTTTAGAAAATTCAAAAGGAAGTAAAATTTTTACACCATGCCACCTAAGAAGAGTGAACCTATGATTAAGAAGGAAGAACAAAAGGTGAAGAAAAGGCCTTTGCAACAATCCATACTAGACATTTTACCTGATTCAATGGATAGAGGATTTAAGAAAGTGTTTAGAGACATAGCTCATGGGTGGTGGGATGCAATCATTCCCATCTCTGGGTGGGATTTGTTTTGGTATTTTTATGATAAAAGAGATGGAAAAATCCTAGTGTTGAACCCTTGGACTCTAGACATAACCAAGATGGTAGTATCGAATGTCTTTATAGATGTTGAATTCATTAGAGTATTGGCACAAAACTATCATCCAACCACCAGAACTGTAAGGATCCATTGGTGGTATTAACCAAGTCTAGCATTGTAAAGTTTTTGAACTTGAATAAACAAGCCCTTGCTAAAATCGACTTGCAGAAAAGTGAGGAGGAGTACAATAGGTTGAGGAAAAATTATAGGAGTGATGAAATCTCTATGCACATGATGATGGGTGAAAATAATAGAAGAATAACTATCTCCTCTTCCTGCATTGAGCCATTTCCTATAGAATATTTTCAAATATATTTTAAGAGAACCTATTTTTCCTTGTGTCAAATTCTTGGAATGGATGCTCAAGAGAAGATGCCAATTGGCCTAATGATGATGGCCCTTTTTGAGTTCTTTGGGACCCTTTCTAGAGAGTGTCTATTGGAGTGCATGAAATATCTCCTTCTTGTCAACCTGAGGGGAAATCTCCAAATAATTGTCCAGGTAAAAATTGTGCACCTTTTATTTATTTCAAATTAATAATGTTGGCTCTAGATGAAATTGAAAATTGCTCTCTTATTTTTGATGTTAACTTCTTTCATGTCACATAGGCTGCCAAGGAATATTTTGAACAATTGGGTGTAGATTCATGCATCAAGTTGTTTGAACAATTCAAGTCTTATGAAGGGCTATATTTCTTCTTGGGTGCATATTTAAGCTCCAGGTGATTTGACTTTGGATTATCACTTGTATCATTTTGTCACTGATATTCATTGGTCTATTTGAGGAGGTAATTTTGTAGTAGCTTGGGAATCTTGTACTTATATGGTAAACTGTATTTCAATGTCATTAGCAGTAAGGATCCCGACATTCACTCTGAATACATTGAAGCAGTAGCCAAAACTAGACAAATTAAGGAGGTGGAATGTGTAACCAAAGAGTAAAACTTCTATAATGAGGAGTATCAAAGGATGACAGTGGTGCTAGTTGCAAAAGCTAGAAATACTCACAATTTGAGGAATAAAATTGTAAATTGTGACCAAGGAAAGTCGGGCAGTATGTTCATCAAAGAGAAAAATGCAGGAAAGAAGGGAACTAAGGCTGATGGTGAAGAAGGAGAAATCAAAGCCAAGGAGAGTAAAGGACCTAAGATTTGGGACCCTTTCTAGAGAGTGGGAATTGGAGTGCATGAAAGATCTCCTTCTTGTCAACTTGAGGGGAAATCTCCAAATAATTGTCTAGGTAAATATTGTGCACCTTTTATTTATTTCAAATTAATAATGTTGGCTCTAGATGACATTAACAATTGCTCTCTTATTTTTGATGTTAACTTCTTTCATGTCACACAGGTGCCAAGGAATATTTTGAACAATTGGGTGTAGATTCATGCATCAAGTTGTTTGAATAGTTCAAGTCTTTTGAAGGGCTATATTTCTTCTTGGGTGCATATTTGAACTCCAAGTGATTTGACTTTGGATTGTCACTTGTATCATTTTGAAATTGATATTCATTGATCTATTTGAGGAGGTAATTTTGTAGTAGCTTGGGAACCCTGTAATTATATGGTAAACTATATTTTCAATGTCATTGGCAGTGAGGATCTCGACATTCACTTCAAATACATTGAAGCAGCAGCCAAAACTAGACAAATCAAGGAGGTGGAACATGTAACTGGAGAGTCAAACTTCTATGATGCTGAAAAGAAAAAGAACTTTCTTATGGAAGAAAGACTTCCAGATGCTCGTCCAGTGATAAATGTTTGTGATTGGTTTGGATTTGTACTAGATCTTACCCATTACTTATATTCAAACAATTTGTTGCGATACATTGAAGGCTATGTCCAAAAGGTAGGTCCTCATATTGATCACTTCTTTTTTCCTCCATGTTTTGTGCCAGATAAAACCTTATATATCTTTAAGTTGCAGGCCACTCATTGAGATCTTTAGTTTCTAAAATGAGTTCTATAAATAGACCATATTTATCATGTTACTAATAATGTTTGAAAGATTGCCATGTGTACCAAAATATTTTATGCATACCATGTGAAAATTAATGCCAGGTGAAAATTATTGTTGGTACCATGTATTTTTAATAGTGGAGAACTAATATAAACTTAAAGGAAATTATTATTTATTGGAAAAGAGCTAATGTAACAAATATCGGTTACAATATCAACCTTTATCATTTTTATTGTGTGGGTTCCCCACATGCATTTAAAGGACTAAATTGTTTACTCTT
>VDFB02270651.1:143501097-143522502 GCA_007258455.2 Sequoia sempervirens | reverse complement strand
CAAACAAAGTTTATTTTTGCAAAGTCACTAACAAATGCACTTTGGTTATGTTTTACAAGTGACTTTCTATAAAAGGTGAAGAGTTACTTACGCTATCACTTGAGGGGGTTACTTTCATTAAGAGATCGACCCTACCTTATAGTGCAACCGACCAGGCAAGTGAGTAACAAGTATTTTTCCACTCATTATGAAATCAATGACTATCATTTGATTGATATAGTTGCGGGAGGTAAGAATCAAGAGTCTCTATTTAAAATTGTCAATGGTTATTTCATAAAGACTCATTTTGACAGGAACTGCATGTTACCATGGTTCAGTTGTATAACTGCTTTTGAACAACAATTGTTTTAAAGAGATTACAAGTACTTTGAATGTGTTTTGACTGTTGAATGAGTTATGTAAGAGGATGTAGAAGACAATGAGTTCATATTTTTAAGGAAATTTATCTGAAAGGAAGTTTTTAAATGAGACAATATTATGTGATGCATACATCAGTGTTTATGAGTTATAAATATATAGATATATGCTCTTTTTCATGATTAGATTGCACTAAAGGTTATGATGTCTTGTCACTGTAGATATAATGCACAAAAAAGATAGTCTATGAAAGGATGAATTGATTGTCAGTAGTTAAAGGAGTTATAATGCTTTGAATGTATTTTTGAAGTCTGACTAGTTGCTTAGATCATTGTAAAGTTTCATGTGTTGTGTAGATTCAGTGTAATGAAAACTAAGTGTAAACTTTCATAACAGTGCATATATTAGTGCATTATGTATGAAGTTGTCCATGTAAGGAGTCCTTTATGTTCTTTCAAAATAGGGTTTAGTCTATGAGTGAGCAAAAGAACTCTGTGTTTTGATTTACACCAGTTTATGTTCTATTTGCATGAGGGAAGTTCTTGTAAAGAGTTTCATGTTCAATTCAATGCAATGTGTATGAAATCACAAGGCTCTGAAGTTTATTTTGTAGTAAGGTCAGAGTTTGAATTTGTATAAGTTAATGTTGATGTGAATTTCAGAAGAAATGATTGTATAAATTTCATTCTTTTTGTCATATCTCTACACATACAAAGGAGATTTCCAGTCAAGGTGTATGCAAAGGTCATTGGTCATTGTTTCATCAACTTGTTCATAGTGTGTTGAAGAGAATCTTTGTAGAGAAGGATTAAATGTTGAATGTTTTCATTTGAAAGAGTGAGATAAGGGTTTGTAGGTTTGATGTTGCAGAGATAAATCATATGAGCAATGGATTGTATTGTAATAGGGTAACCCCCTGCAATAGTGTTTCTTCTTTCATTGGAGATTGGTCATTAATACCAAGGAGATTTTTCTAGTGAGTCATACTTGTAACTAGTGAGGTTCGTTTTCCAGTGAGGCATTTTGTGTCACCAGTGAGGCACAAAAAGTAGCCAGTGAGGCTCTGTAATCAGTGGGATTTTATTAAGCCAGTGAGGCAATTTTTCCCAAGTGGTTTTTTATCCCTATGAGAGTTTCCACTCATGAAAATACTATGTTATGGTTATTTTGTGTTATGCCTTTTTGAGTTTTTCATGTGGTTTAAAGATATGATATTGGCTATCACATTTGAGTACATTCTTGAAACTGATTTTTTCATGATTATAAAGAAGTTTTGTGTTTTGAAAAAAAAATGAATTTGAATTTGGTTATTGAAACACTAATTCACCCCCCTCTCAATGTTTCCCATACTCCAAGTGGTATTAGATCTAGAACCTTACATAAAGTTTAGCCAACTTAAGGGTTTCTGGTATTTGAGTACAATGGGAAAGAGGTTTAGAAATAAAGATTCTAGAAAGGAGAAAGATTTGCGTCAAAAGAAAGAAAATTCTATTACAAAGGTTAATGATGTTTCTAATGTTCTTGGTTCTAAAGAATTTCATGTAGGAATGTTTGATGCAAAAAGATATGAGTTACAATTCATGGAAGTTGCAAATCAGTCATATGATGAAAGTGATGAAGAGGAAGCACAAGTTTACCTTGATGAATTGATTGTTGCCCTAGATGAATTGAAGAGAGAAAGAAGAGAAAAAGAAGAACTAAAGAAGAAATGTGTAGAATTTGATCAGCTTATTGAGAAACTAAAGGTGAAATTGGAAGAGTCTAGAAAAGTGGAAGAAGCAACTTACAAAAGTTGCAAACCAAAGTAGAAGATTACCAAAAGTTAGAGGCTGAAATGTTGTCCCTAAAATAGAAATTAGAGAAGGTAAATCTAGATTTGAAAAGAAGTCTACAAAATGAGTAGAGCACCAAGTTGTTTGAGAAAGTGTTTCTAAATTAAAAATATCTGAGAAACAAATATGGGATAGGATATGAAGGAGAAATGAGTAGAAAAGTTTCTACAGTGTCAAAGAAGCCAATGAAACTGTCAAGCCTCTCAAAAGGAGCAGCATATGAACAAGGAGAATCAAGTTTTACTTCCAAAAAGTCTACTGATCAAAATACTTATGTAGATGGATACAAAATAATTCATGATTCCAAACAAAGTCTAAGAAGAAGTTCATCAACAAGACAAATCAGGTACAATTATTCATATTTCCATGGTTAGTGTTATTCTTGTAATGATTATGGACATAAAGTAATTGATTGTAGAAGAAGGAGTCAATCTGCATTTTATAGAAATGTGAATGTAGTTTGTTATAAATGTACCAACCTTGGACATATAGCACAATTTTGTAGAAGAAGTTTAGAGAGTCCACCTAATCATAATAAGAGGGAAAACATGTCCAACAAGAAAAAGGAAGAATATGAAAAAAGCTTGGAAAAGGAAAGAGCCTGAGAAATTTTGGAGGAGGAAGCATGAACAAAAAGAAAAAGAACCTAATCTTGTGCATGCTACACAAGAGACTTTTATGAATATATAAAGAGCTGCATGAGTTTAGGGGGAGTGTTTATAGTCTTATCATTCAATCCCTTAAAGCAACAACAAGGAGGTTGTAGGCTCTAATTCTCAAGATGTAAGATGCCATTTGAAGACAACACCTAAGGACAAAGATAAGTCATCAAGATTCAAACTCTCATGACAGAGTGGTTGCAAAATTGTTCATGGCAATGCTTAGTAAAATAGTGGTAGTTTTGAATGTAGCTAAATAATTCATGATTTGCTTGCTTTATATGCTTATATGCTCATACAAGAAAAATAGTGAAATTTTGTGAATTTCTTATTGTGTATAAACCAAGAGCTAGTGAAAAGAATCTATGATGTTTTCTCTTTTATGAGGGAAATCTATAATCATCCCTATGGACAATCTAAGATAAGTGTTTATCATGTTATCTTAGTTCATATATGCAGTGAAAATGGAATGTGTTCTTTGATAATAAAATGCTGCAAAAGTGAAGTTATTGGTGCTTAGACAATGTTTTTTAGTCATAGTATAGGCTCGTATAAAATGTTTATATGCTTTGAAAGTTAGGGAAGTCAAAATGTATTGAAGGTGATATTGTTATTAAAGGACTTTAAACATACAAAGCTTTGAAGAAGACATTGTTTGTCTTGAGTATCTCAAGGGAAGTAATACTTTTTTGCTTTATATTACATTATGATGATGCTTTGATGGTTATAGTGTTGGAAGATATTTTGTAGATCTCTTCTTACTTGATCTTGTATAGCATGTCTTGACGTTCTTGTATAGTTATATTGGTTTTTTTGGTGCATCTTGGAAACAAAACTCAAAGGCAGTGATAATGAGATTGAAAAGTTGTTAAATGGAAAAAAGAAGTTTATCATGACAAATCACTGATAGTTGCTTGAAAATGAGCAAAAAATTAGATCCCACAAAAAAAAAATGACAGGTTTTGATAGCTCAATATTTTTGATGTTGTTGTTGTCTTAGTGGTTGTACATGCATATTATCAGTTGTAGGGGTATGGTGTCAGAGTGAGTATTTTTCTTTACCAATGGTGCAATGCTAGCAAGGGTTTCATGGTTATCAGTCCTTCATAAGAATTGTAAGTGTTACATAGAGGATAATGTGTAAACATTGTTTTTTCAAGATCAGAGTTACTTTGTATAAGTTGAGAAGGATAGAGAGTAGTAATGAGTAAGTCTTTCAAGGTTACCAAAAAGAAAGGTAGTTTTCAAGTCATATTAAAGAGGATAGTAGTATGAAAAGTGAACATATTAATGCTTCAATGGTAATTTCTCATGGTAATGATGTTTAATTCTTAATGACAACTTAATGCAATGGTCTTTATGGTGTAGAGTATGGTCCATACAGTAATGAGTAGCATGCTATCTCAGTCAAGCACTCTTGTACACTATCTTTGATGTCTTTGTCATTGTTTCTTCTATGCTCAATGCTATGTTACACAATCTCACATAATGATGGTAGTTCCATTTTTGATGGTCATATGAGTGTTTGGAAACAATGTGATGCTTATACTCTTCTTAAGACACTATCATGTGTATGGCGAGTAATGGTTTTATTTTTGTTCAAGAAGGAGTTAATGCAGTTTGTAGTGATATTTGTGATAGTGCTCTTGTCCATAATTAGTTATTTCAGTGCTTGGACAGTGATAGTGTATTGCCAAGTTGGTTGTTGGTTGTTAATTTATTTCCTTTGCATTGGTGGTTAGTTGATTCTTGGTTGCTCCATTGGTTAATAGTCTTTGGTGTGTTTAGTTACTTAGTTGATCAAAGAAAGAGGTTCATGAGGTACTTTCTTCATTAAAGGTCAGTGGTGCTTCAACTCTCAAAGATATAATTGCACACAAAGGACAACATTCTGTGAATTCTATTTGACAATGTATAATGGCAAATGTTTCTAATGTTGTAATATGGTTGCTGCAATGGTCTAGCTCAGTGTAATGAATGAACTTTTTTGATCAACAAAGAAAATTTGCTGGTGAAATTGTATGAAGTTGTAGTTGTTTGTTTCTTGGCTTGAGTCAATGGTCTGCAGTTGCTTTAATAGTATTCTCAAGTAGGGATGGTGGAAAGAATGCTAAAAGATACATTGGAGCAGTGGTAGCTTCAAGTCTTTCAAAGATTGAAAACATTTGACACAATGCAATAAATGTGCAAGAGAAAGGATTTATGTTTCCTTGTACTGTCTAAGGGTCAAAAGGAATATGATAATAAGTAATTCAAAGGGCTATGAGAAGTATAAGAAAACCTAGTTGTTTGAGATATCAAGATTGCAGATCATTTGGGGAATAAGAAAAACTCAAATTATACATTTCAAATAGTACAGTTGGTTGAGAACTATAATTGTATCTATTCTATTGGAGATTATGGTGAATACAAACCATTTATTGTAGCAATCTATTTTAGCATTTGAATTGATTTAAATGCTAAGCTTGCTTACTTAAAAGAAAATAGTATGGGTGCTTGTTATTTGTCAGTAGCTTTACAATGGATTATTGTTGCAGCAGTAGCTTGAATGAGTCTTTTGCAGTGCAATTATAAGGTGATAGTTTGATTCTTTCAGTCATAGAGAATGGCTCTCAATTACTGATGACAATGCTCTTATTGTTTTGCCAATGGTCTGGTGATAAGTTTCATTGACAGTGAAATAGTGATAGTATTTGGAGTGAATTGTCAGTGAGTTGCATTATTCTTCAGAGATCAAAGTGTAAAGTATGGTAATAAGTTTGGAATGTAAGAGGTGTAGTATGCTAGTGATGCATTATGATCTTTGATAGTGGTGTGAAAGTGGTATAATTCTTGACAATGCTGTATGGTGTAGTGGATAATGGTTTGGTATTGTTTTTCTTTTATGGTCTACAATCTTAGTGACATGCTTGGTTTACTATTCTCTTTTGATGCATAGTGCAGTGGAATGTTGAGATTACAGTTACCTTACATAATTACTACATAGTGGAGTATATTTGACTTCCTTTTTATGCTCAGTGAGCAGGGAAACAATGATGCTTGCCTAGAGTTGTTTTTGTCTTGAATATTTCTTGTTGCAGGGTATCCATCTTATCTTGATGTGACAATGCTAGATTGATGTTATCAATATACATTGATCTATGCCAATTCTTTTATGGTGAAAAATGATTTGATTTCTCTTTCACAGTAGTTCTTTGATGCTTATTCACTCAGTCCACTTAGTGCACTTCACAGGGGGAGTTAATGATTCTTTGTCATTGTTGTCAAAGGGGGAGAAGAGCAACTAGGCGTAGGTGTAATTATTGGTTTGGAATCAATGCCAAAGGGGGATTTTTTTGGCTTAGGAATTGATTTGTCATTGATTTCAAAGGCTCAAAGGTGTATTCAATGCTAATGTGTTGATGTTGATTTGATACCTTGGTGAAGATTCACTTCATGCTTCTTTGATCTTCATGCAAAGAATTCATACTTCATTTCTCTTCATTTACTAGCTTGATTTATCCAAAGTGAGTTGTTTCAAGGCATCTTGCATCAAAGGCTCTACATAAAATGACACATAAAATATTAGAGGTCATGGATAATTCTTTGGTTTCAAGTTTAAGGTTTCTTCATTGGTTGAGCGGTTGGTACAAAACCCTCATGTCACTCTTCAAACAAAGTTTATTTTTGCAAAATAACTAACAAATGCACTTTGGTTATGTTTTACAAGTGACTTTCTATAGAAGGTGAAGAGTTACTTAAGTTATCACTTGAGGGGGTTACTTTCATTAATAGACCGACCCTACCTTATAGTACAATTGGCCAAGCAAGTGAGTAACAATTATTTTTCCACTCATTATGAAATCAACGCCTATAATTTGATTGATATAGTTGTGGGAGGTAAGAATAAAGAGTCTCTATTTAATCTTATCAATGGTTGATTAAAAAAGACTCATTTTGATAGGTAAATGCATGTAACCATGGTTCAGTTGTATAATTTATTTTGAACATGGATTGTTTTAAAGAGATTACAAGTGCTTTGAATGTGTTCTGACTATTGAATGAGTTCTGTAAGAGGATGTAGAAGACAATGAGTTCATACTGTAAAGGAAATTTATTTGAAAGGAAGTTTTTAAATGAGATAGTATTATGTGATGCATACATCAGTGTCTTTGAGTTATAAAAATATAGATATATACTCTTTTTCATGATTAGATTGCACTGAAGGTTATGTTGTCTTGTCACTACAGATATAATGCACAAAGAAGATAGTCTATGCAAGGATGAATTGATTGTCAGTAGTCAAAGGAGTTACAAGGCTTTGAATGTATTTTTGAAGTCTGACTGGTTGCTTAGATCATTGTAAAGTTTCATGTGTTGTGCAAATTGATTGTAATGAAATCTAAGTGTAAACTTTCATAACAGTGCATATATCAATGCATTATGTATGAACCTGTCCATGTAAGGAGTCCTTTATGTTCTTTCAAAGTAGGGTTCAGTCTATGAGTGAGAAAAAGTACTCTATGTTCTGATTTACACCATTTTATGTTCTATTTGCATGAGGGAAGTTCTTGTAAAGAGTTTCATGTTCAATTCAATGCAATGTGTATGAAATCACAAGGCTTTGGAGTTTAGTTTGCAGTAAGGCCAAAGTTTGAATTAGTATAAGTTAATGTCCATGTGAATTTTAGAAGACACGATTGTATAAATGTCATTCTTTCTATCATATGTTTGCACATACAAATTATATTTCCAATCAAGGTGTATACAGAGGTCATTAGTCATTGTTTCATTAACTTGTTCATAGTGTGTTGAAGAGAAGGATTAAATGTTGAATTTTTGCATTTGAAAGAGGGAGATAAGGGTTTGTAGGTTTGATGTTGTAGAGATAAATCATATGAGCAATGGATTGTATTGTAATAGGGTAACCCCTTGCAATAGTGTTTCTTCTTTCATTGGAGATTGGTCATTAAGACCAAGGAGATTTTTCCAATGAGGCACTTGTATTTTATAGTGAGGCATACTTGTAACCAGTGAGGTTCCTTTTCCAGTGAGGCATTTTGTGTAGCTACTGAGGCTCTATAATCAGTGGGATTTTATTAAGCCATTGAGGAAATTTTTCTCGAGTGGTTTTTTATCCCTATGAGGGTTTTCCACTAATGAAAATAATGTGTTATGATTCTTTTGTGTTATGCCTCTTTTTATTTTTTCATGTGGTTTAAAGATATGATATTGGCTGTCACATTTGAGTACATTCTTGAAATTAAAATTTTCATGATTATAAAGATGTTTTGTGTTTTGAAAAACAATTGAATTTGAATCTGGTTATTGAAACATTGATTCACCCCCTCTCTCGATGTTTCCTGTACTTCAACACAAATCGAACCCTAATCCTAACCAGGGTCAACAATGAAGTCTGTGTGTGCAAAGAATGGAGCCATCTGTGAAAATCATGACCTAGGGCATAGATCTGCCAAGAAGTCAATAAAGAGTAGTAAATGGGCATGGGAACCCATGAAATTCAACTGCAGAAGGTAGGGGATTCCATAAATGTCATCCTTGAAGCTTAGGAATTAGATTTGGGAGCTCAAGTGTCAAATCAAGCCTCAAAAATTTTGCCCAGAAAACAAGCCAAACGTACGAAGGTTGGGGCGTCATGCCCAAAAAGAGGCCTTTAAAATCTTGAAAAAAATGGTCTAAAGCCCTGAAAATGTGTCTTTATCAGGCATCGGGTGTTGGATGTTGAACCTACTGCTTACCAAATGCCAAAGGAGGAGAAAATTGTGAACAAGAGAAGAGAGGTCGGATGTCATACTTCAGACCATCGGAGGTTGAAGGTCGGGAGGATGAGATACCTCTTACTAGTGAAGGGTAAGAGGTAAAGGGGAAGGCCAAAGGAAGAAACCTGAAACCTTGACAATTAGTTGGATTTTGGAGTTAAGGCATCATTGAGAAAGAAAATGGAAGGAGAAGGAAGAAAATGAAAGGCTTGAAGAAGACTTTGGAGGTTGGACCTCAGACTGTTGGAGGTCAGAGGTCAGATCTCAGACCGTCAGAGGTCAAAGGTCAGACCTAAGCCTTACCTCTTTCCTAAAGAAGGTAAGAGGTAAGAGGTAAGGGTGAAGTGTGAAGTCTAAAGGCTGATAGAAGAAAGGAATAAAGGAAGAGGAAATGGAAGAGGGAAGAGGGAGGAATGAAGGCCGAAGGTTGAAAGGAGAAGGGTAAAAATGGAAGAGGAGAGGGATGGTAAGGAGTAAAGGGTAAGGCTGAAGGCCTAAACCTGAAACTCTTAGAATAAAAAATGGGGAAGGAAGGGAGTGATGGAAAAATGAAGAAGGCATGCAAGGTAAGCAAGTAAGAGAACACCCAAAAACTAAAAATTCTAGGACAACAAAATTTAGGAAAACTCCAAGAAAAAATAATTCAAGATGGCCCATGGGGAATCTCTTAGATCAGATATTAGTGATGGGTCATCTAAGGGGGGCATGAAACGACAACATTAATGGCAAATTCTACGAGATGATTTCCTGCTAATCATGGGATCCAAAGGCCTTATCAGTCCATTGGGCATGGAGTCATGAGGGTAAAACTTCAATAGTTGGGCCTCCTCAAAACAAAACAAAACATGTGCAATTGCACTTGTTGGAAAGCATGGAAACTAGGAACATAAATTCCCTTAAGGAGAATGTAGGGTGTACAAACACACTTCATGTAAAGCAAATATTTGCAATATATACACTAAATAGAAAGCAAAGAATGGAAGCTTACCTCTATCAAAGATGAACCTTTTGAAGGATCTGATCTCCCTCAAACCATAGTTGTAGACCTCACCCAGTTGCAACCATTGAAAACTGCTGCCAACATGCATGGGAATGCACAAAATGCTTGCAAGGTGAAGGATCACTTCATTGTAAATTTTTCCATTGCAATGGAACCATATGATGCAAGTGTGAGAATCATCTAACATTGGTGTCTCAGTTGAAAATACAATAGTAGGGGTGAAACACTTTGAAGGCAAGTCAACATCCAAGAACAACCCTTCTGTAAGAGGAACAAAAATTTCCTCACAAAAGGATAGGCCAATACTATCACTATTGACCCCTTCATTGCATGAACTGAAACAAAAAGAAAAAGCTTCCAGCTCACATGGTGATGCAAAATATGCCAAATCTGATTTTTGATTTGCACAAGAAAGACCTTCCTCATGCACCTCAAAAGATAAATTTTGAATCTCGGGCATACAAACAAATTGAACAATAGGAGCATCACTCTCCAAACAAATGGGAGGTTACTCAATGGTGGATTTTTTAGTGTGTTGGCTCCATGTGAAGCATTCTAACTTAGTCACATTATCCCTAATGCCAAAGGTCACATCTTCATCTTGAATGAAGACCTCATATTCAACATTGCTACATTCAGGGACAATAGAAAACCAACAAACCTCATAATTACTTGTATTGATGCACACTTCATCAACACATACCTTAGATTTGTGAGAAACTTTTGGTGAAGAACTAAATTTTTCAAATTGCCTCTCAGTTTTAATTCTTTCTTGGCCACTAGCTGCAACAAAATCAAACTCTTGGCATGTAATGGTTGTCATGTCCTCTGCTGCCACTTCACTCTTATGCTGCTTCCCACAAAGCGCCTCTTTTGGGGTGATGATTTGATGTTTAAACCTAAAAAAAATATTTCTATAACATCATAAGAGAGGCCCTCCAACTCAAATTTGAAAATCTCAATAGAATGTGGATCTTCATCCACAATAACAGGGGCTAAACATGTTTGTTGTTGATGCTCCAAAACCTTGGAGTTGTCTTCAACCATTAAGCCCAAACCAAGCTATTCGGAGGCTTCAATTGATGTAGGTGTAGCTGATCTATCCTCCTCATATTCAATAAAATAAGGAAGGACATCAAATGGAAGGATTGATTCCTCTATTGCATCAATTTTTTCAACCTTTTTAATGCCTTGTCGCTACAACACTATTTCATCTTCATTCTTTTCTTGCAACAAACCAAGACATGCATTTTTTTGAGCACGTGAAGACTCCACAACAACAACCTCTTCACTCCTAGCCCGAAAGTGCTCGTTTCTTTGTTCTTTTGACCAATTAGGATCCCATACCATGGGTCCACCTTTAAAGAGTGAAATAGGAAAAGAGGGAGCAAAACAGTCAAAAGGGCATTGGAACTCCTGTTGAAGCTTTGGAAGGGGCTGCTCAATAGGAGTAAAAGGTTGAGTCTCCTCAAGGATAGGTTCTTATGAGGAATGGAGGCTCGCAAAACTTAGGATCTCCAAAATAGAAGATCCAATTGATTGAAGAAGAGGTTGAATGGGAGTTTCAAGGGGTTGATTAGGATTCTTGAAACTATTTTTTTTATGCTTGAATATCTCTTGCACAATAGGTTGTTCTGAAATAAAAGGAGGGCTAATGGGGGCTTCAAGAGGCTTGCTAGAATTCTTGAAACTTGGGAATTTATGCTTTCTTACCTCCTCCTTAACATGCTATTCTGGAAGGGGCTGCTTGAGACTTGGGCACTTGTGCTAGAGCAAGGGCAAGTTTGATTTTTTCTTTCCTAGCAACAACATCATTCATTGTATACTCTTCTTTTTGCTTTCTTTGTGCCTCCAACTGCTGCTCATACCTCCATTGAGCTTCTAATTCTTGCTGTTGATGGTGAGTTTGGTGGACAAGCTCATCACGACGTGGGAAATAACCTTCTTTTTTCCCTTGATAGGCTTGATTTTCAAACTCTCCCTATTGTAGGTAAAATTCTTGTTGTTGCTCCTTAAGCTCAATAATTTTGTTAAAGAGATCCTTTGCCATGGACATGAGCTCACTCTCATTTTGAGGCTAAAATGAAGAATAAGGAGTATCTTGGGGTTTCTAATATGAATGTGTAGGCATCCAAGACATTTGAGTAGGGTGGGGTGGGTGGTATGCATTTTGTGAAGATTGAGAACCCACAATAGCAGGGATATTTGGAATGAAATGGGAGGCATAACTAGCCTGATATGGCTGATTGGGAGGTGAAAATTTGGAATTATCATGGAATGGGGAAGTATACACATGGTTTCCATTAAAATTAGACATTTTAATGCATAGGAAACACCTTGAAATTTACAAAATAAGAGCAGAGAACTACCCAACCACAAATTTTGGGTACATACCAATGGAGTCACCCAAATTGTTGCAAAGTCGCTAGGTGCTTGTAGAACTACCTCCAAAGACTGAAATATTAAAGAGCACACCAAATCCTCAATAGGATGAAATGGAACAAGTACTGCTTGAACTAGTAAATGTGCAAGGAGTCATCATGGTGTTTGATGATATTCCTCAAAAGGAAAAATTCTTTGAAGAAAACACCAAATTCTTCAACATAAAGAAGTAGTCCCACCGAGCATGCCATAAACTATTGTCACATGAAATTGCACCTTGTTGAACATGAAGCTCAACATTCCATTGACACAATGGAAACAACCTCAAGGTTGTGGGACCTTTGTGCAAATGAGGTCGAATCTCCACAGAAGGGCGGCTTCATTTTTCAATCCTAATGCAATGTGTTGGTCCAACCAAACACATGAAATCCCACAACTAACAACTCAAGAGGAAAAGGGGAGAAGGAGAACATGAACCATTTGATCACAAACATACATGAAGGCTAGGGTTTTACAAGGCACTAGAAGGAAAGATGGTTTCACAAACAACAACTGTGAACCATTTAATCACAAACATACATGCATGCAAATACAATAAACCCTCAGATATGAAGGTAATGAATTACACAAACACCAAAGAGCTAAAAAGAGGAAAACTTGAATGATTCCATTAATGTGGAGGAAAAAATCCAATCTTTATAATGGCAGAGATGCAAAATGCAAGTTTGAAAAAGAAAAACCCCAGGGGAGCTCGAGGAAGAAGAACCCTAAAAATGAATACATTTTTTTCATTTATAGATAAGTCATAACTTAGAAGAAAAAACAAAGCCCTAACCCTAACCAAGGTTAACAATGAGGTCTGTGCATGCAATGAATGGATCCATCCTTGAAAATTGTGACCTAGGGCATAGATCCACCAAGAAGTCAACAAAGAGAAATAAATGAGCATAGGTGCCCATTAAATCCAACTATAGAAGGTAAGGGATGCCATAAATATCATCCTTGAAGCTCAGGAATCAGATCCGTGCTCAGCGTCACCGATTCAAACACCAAGAACATGCTAAACACAGAAGGTTGTAATGCTATCCAAATGCTTCCATGCCTAAAATCGGTCTAAAGCTCCAAAATGTGTCTTTTATCGCTGGCCGCTGCCTGCATCGTAACATCGGACCTATCGCTACCAAATTCCAGCGAAGGAGTGCGAGAGCGAAGAATGAAGAAGGAGAAGAGATGCCCCGCATCACTGACCGCAGTCATAGGTCAGGGATGATTGACACTTACTCCATTCCATAAGAAGGTGTGAACGACCCAAAACCCACACTTAGTTGGATTTTGAGTTAAGGTGACTGAGAGAAAGAAAATGGGAGAAGGAAGAAATGGAAAAGCTTGGAAGAAGGCTCAGGCTGGGAGGTTGGGATCTCCAAGCCTTAATTGAAGAAGGAGGTGGAAGAGGAAGGGGATGGAAGAAAGGAAGGAATGGAGGGGGGAGTGGACGGAAGGAAAAGAGTGGAATGGAATGGAAGAAGGAGGAAGGAATGGAATCATGCAAGATGGCCCATGGGGAATCTATTAGATTAGATATCAGTGATGGGTCATCTAAGAGGGGCATGAAATGACAACAATAACATTATCAAGTCAGCCTCATTGCAACGACTAGTAACGTAATGTGTAGACCCATGTAGGTGGGGCCTAAACATAAGGCATTGCTCCACTGATGCATAGAACTTCATGTGGATCTCCATGAAGGTCAGCCAGGTCCTCAAATTCCTTGAATAATGTTCCTTTTAGCTCCACAAGTCACGAAATTTCTTTGCAAACCAATTAGACTCCATTGAACATTGCCAGCTCGACTCTGTGAAAATAGATGAAATCAAGTAAACTTCTGATAGTGATATCTATCAAAAAATGAACCCAAATGATCTAAATTTTAGATATGTTGTAGTTGACGATGTCTAGAAACTAAATTCAGCTTCACAAGCTCTAATATTGTAATGCGGTAAAATGCGTTAATCTCCAATTTCACTTCGCTGGCACTCTGCAACTTAATGTTAACTATCTCAATTTGTTTGAATGCTTCTAGATGCTCCTACATCAAACTCTCAAGGTTATTTGAAAAGTGAGCCTCTTCACTTTGGTCTATATTATGTCATAATTAATGTGGTCCTTTAGGATAGGTTCGGCGGTCTATTTTCAGGTACTTGCAACTACCTCAAGGTCAACGGTCTATTCAAGTCCACCCTACAAAACAACCTCAAGTTCTTCTAAGTTCAACGTTCTACTCGCAAGCCTTGCACTGCCTCAATGATTAGTGGTTTGAGCAAGTCTTCTCTGCAAGCTTCCTCAAATTCTTCATCTTTTAATGGTCTAGGTTTGGCGGTCTAGCTACAAAGTTGCAACTGCCTCATAGTCGGCGGTCTATTGACCACACAAGTAGTCTGCCTCAAGATCAATGTCTACTTCATCCATTAAGAATCAATTAATGCATCCTCTAGAATAATTATGTTTCTTCCTTGATACAATCAATACAATACTAAATTCTTTGTACACTTTCTAATCTCTGATTCCAGGTAAGATTTCTTCCACACACAACAAAATTTGTAGTTTTTTCTCTTCATACAATGCTCTTATACTACTCTCTATTTCTTTTACCATATTCACTTCAATCCGATACACAAAATTTCTCTTCCAGTAGAATATCCTATCCTTCTTTCTTTCTCTACGACATGAACTTGTCCACAAATTTTATCTTGCACTAAATTCTCCTTAAGATCAATGCTTCACCTTCTTCCATTTTCTCTATTTAACTCAATGATTCAATAATTTCCTCTTCCTCCTCTACATAAAATTCCTCTACATCATTTTCTTCTGGTCCCTCTATCAAACTTAGTGGTTCAATAGGTCCTTCCTCTTCTGCATAAGCTACCTCTGTATTCATTTTTTCTTCACCATTATCCTTCCTAGTAACAGGTTCATGGTGACACTCACTTCTTTGATTCTTTTCTCCTCCCAACTTGAAAATAGGTTCCTCTTCTAGCAAATCTTCTCTCATTCCTCCGATATCCTGCACTGTGATAAGAATTATGAATCCTATCATTTCTCCCTCTATATCTTGAATTATTGTCCTCGTTCCACTTCACATAAGATCTTCTTTCTCTGTATCTTGATCCTTCTTTTCCTCCAACACATGAATACTTCAATCTATACAACCTTCTGAACATACCAGTAACATGTTTCCATTTTTATCCATCAATCCATCCATAATCCATCTATATAGGTTTTCTCCTTCTCATCTCATTCAAACACATCTTTTTAGAGTGATTCCTTAATCCACATAACTTACAAGTGGCTTAGATCCTAAATATATCCATTTTATAGCCCATGTTCTACACAAGAACACATAACTCTCTTCATATTTGATTTGTTTTGAACTTGTAAATCACATTCCTACTCTTTTGTCATACTTGAGTACTTCACTGGTCTATTATTAGTCTAATAGGTTTCATCCCTGATGTTGTTTTTACCTAACTTTTTCCTCCATATCCTATTCTTTGCATGATTTTGAAACCAATACTATCTCCTCCAATAACCGCAGTTCACACATTTGTTATCTTCAATTCCCACTTCCTAAGGAGCTTTCTCAGGAGGACAAAAATTATAGACCAAGAAAATTACAATTACATCTTAAAATTTCATTATACTCTCTGTATACATAGTGATCCAAGCCTAACTGATAATATAAAATTTTTCAAGTCGAGATTTATTCTTTTAGGTTTTTAATTTTTCTAAAATTTCTCCACTTCTGTTTTTCAATTCCACAAAAATTGAATCTCTTTCCAATTCTAAAAACACTTTTAATTATAACTCAAACAACTGTTTGTTTCCAACTTCATTCTTTCTTTACATTTCCACCTCTCAAGGAACTATATTTCATCTTCCTAGCTCTTTTATCTTCTCCATCAACTTTGAATTACACCTTTTAATTTCGCACAACTCTTCTTCCAAAATATCCTTTTTTCATATTAGGGCTTCATTTTCCTTCTTCATTCTCTTTCCAATCTTCCCCATGAAAATAGATTAGATAAATCACTTAATTTGAAAAGCTTACTCAAATATTTCTTTTGTGGTGACACTTGTTACTTCTAGGGTTTCACACTCTCTTCCAAAACTTTCTACCTTCTCAATAGATCCTCAATCTTTCCAATAGATTTGCAACCATCCCAGTAGATTCACAACCAACTCTAATACCATTTGGTGCAGTCAAGGTAGGAGGGTCTGACGAAGGATAGTCTAGCCTTAAACAAATAACAACACAATCATTAGGAATGCAACAAAAACTTATAGCTAATCAACAGAAAGATAAAATATATTCAACGACACATGACACAAGATATATCCTGGGAAACCCTCAAAGGGAAAAAAACCCAGCCTTCAAAGTTCATTCATATTGTAATCTCAAAACTCAACACTTGTTCTAGCTGCAAACAGGTTAAGAATCTAAGGGATCATAAAATATTCCATACAACAACATTCCCACAAGGAATATTTCTATTTCTCCACTATTTCTGATATGTAATCTCTTTAGACTAAAACAACTTATCACCTTTTGCTTCATAATCTCTTTGTGCTAACGACGCGTTCCCTGTCCTCTCATTAGAAATAACAATCCTACTTTCCTCATTTATATCCTATAAGCTTCTATAATATTACTGTCAGCTCATCACAACAATTCAGTATATAACGTAGACCTGTGTAGGTCGGGTTTTAAACATACAGGCATTGTTCCAAGAATTTATTGTGAACTTCAGGTGGGATTCTCTCATGAAGTCAACCAAACCTCCACTTCTTGAATAATTTTCCTTTTAGCTCTATAAGTCACATAATTTCTTCTCAAACCAATTAGACTCCACTAAACATTGTTGGCTCAGCTCTGTGAAAATAGATTAAAGAAAGTAAACTTCTAATAACGATATCTCTCCGGAAACAAACCCAAATGATCTAAATTTTGGATATGTTGTAGTTGACAATGCCTAGAAACTAAATCTAGCTTTGCAACCTCTTATATTGTAATACGGTAAAATGCATTAATCTCTAATGTTGCTCCCTGAACTTCACAACTTAATACATCAGATTTATTTGTTTGAATAAGCTTCGGATTTCAAGATAATACTATTTAGACATTTTGTTAATATGAGTAGGCATTGCGGGTTTTGTTCAGATTCTTTATGTTCATCTCTTAAGGAAAGTGATAACTATGAGTCTCTGGTGAAAATATTATCCTAACACATTCCTCAAAGGTTTGATATTTTGGCTTATCTATATGGACTCATACCTACACAAAACACACCAAGGAGTTATTCAACATGGGGTAATGTCAGTGATCATGTTGTAGGAGTGATTTGTTCTAGTGTTGATCTTAACACTATGTGTGTTGTATTCAACATTGATTATCCCCACACACTTTGGAATAGACTTTGGGAGATAGACCCTCATATCTCTCCATACCTAGAGGATCTTGCTATAGATTATCTCATTCCTCTTGCACATGTAGATGTCATACCATTTGATGATGATACTTTTGAGGAGCTTGCGTATATCATAGGTCTTGCATATTTTGATGGTTCAAATAATTTTCTTCATGCTCCCACTCTTCATATTGAGACTCCATCACCATATTCTTTTATTCTTGATCAACTTGGTATTGCAACATCCTTGGTCCCTATTGGTTTAATACAACAAGACATTCATCTTCTTCTAGACACAACCACTTGAGATCCATATCTTTCATACATATCATTCTTGTTTGTAGAGTATCAAATTGCAAATTTTGAGGAGTAATTTGAGAATATTCATCTCGTCTTAGTTGACAACCACATCATTATTGTTGGCCCATCATCTTCATAGTATTTGGAGCTTGTTCTACATCAGTCTTCACTAGTTTTTGAATTGACATCATCTCATTCGACATGTGGAAACTTGAGTAGTTTTTAGAGGCACACATCATTTAGATTTGGATTCCCAATTCTTCCATCTTTTGGGAATGGCTTCTCCAATCACCAATGGATGTATTTATTTTTAAGGGGAGAAATGTTTTTTTGCAGGCAGTGGATCATGTTCTATCTTCAAACTTTCATCATTGGCATAGGTGCTCTTTCTTTATGGGGGTATTCATATCCTCATTTTATCTCGCGTATCAGGGGGACATATATTATACTTGTATGATAGAAGTAGTCCTTGTGGGGTCACATTGAATCCTATCCTTCTTTCACTAGTGTAGTTATTTCATTTTCTCTCTTTTGGAGAAATTTTTTTCCCACATGGTTTTCTCCTTTTCTATGATGGTGAGAGATTCATTTGTTTGTACATGAGTACCTCATTAGGCCTTATAGCTAGGACCCATCCATACATCTATCATTACATATTTCATTAGGGCTTTTTACCTTCTCCCTAAGTTGATTTTAAGGAGGGTGTTGAAGTAATTAGGAAATCAGTTGATAATTAATTAATCATTAATTAATTATTAGGCCCCTTATTACTTTATTCACTTAGGCTAAACTTAGGAGTGCTTTTATTATTATTAGATTGGTCTATTTATATGTTAAATTGTCTCATTGAATGAGATAAGGACACTTATCGCAATCTAATCAAATCCTCACCTAGGGTTTGCACTTTTTCTTTTATAAGAATTCATTTGTACTTTGTAACAATCTAGATATTCATTCAATATAATTACAGGTTAATCTCAATATCAGATACTTGTGTGGATCAATCATTCTCTCTTGGTTGCATAGAAAATTAGTTTCTTTGATCTCTCGTTTGTGATAGGCATTTTGGTTGCAGGTGATTTCTGGGAGTTGTGGGGCTCACTTTCAACTCAAAAAAATTAAGATGGCAAAATCTTTGATTTCAAAGAGCAGTGGATGTATTAGTTTTTATTGTAAGGTCCTTTTCTTTATGTGTGACTTTAACAAGTTAAAACATTTTACTAAAACCTTAAGCATGAGTAATAACTTCATTATTGTGTTTGCCTCAATTGAGACAATGTTTTTCACCCTTACAATGGTCAAATTCAACTTTTAACTTATTCTCTCGCAACTAAATTTTTGGGGAGTTAATAGATTTGATTAATGAGTTAGTTGTGTGCATGAAGGAGTTAATTGAGTGCATGAGAGAATAAAGGGAAATTCACTATGGAATATAGTAAACTAATTGCATGAACAAGAGAAGTGGATTTGATTGATGAGTGAGATTAAGAGTGAGTTTGAATAAACTAATTAGACTAGGTAGTCAACTAGGTGAGATAGATTTTAGTAATTTAATAATAAATTAATTAATTATTTGTGTACATGAGGTGGAAATTAATATTAGATTAATTTATTAATAGATAATGTGTGAAATATATAAATATATAAATGGATAAATAATGGATGAATAAATGAATAATGGCGGCCTAATTTAATTAAATGACCATGGCTTATTTAATTAAATGGTTAGGTGCTAGGAGTCCTAGGTGATAAGGTGATAATGTGAATGTCATAAGTGATGAATGGGTGACAAGGGTCCTTAGTGATAATGTGTAAGATTGGATGATTAGGTGGTAAGGTGTATGATTGGTTGATTAGGCGATAAGGTGTACAATTCGAAGAGACAAAATGATGATGGTGAAAGTGACATTATTTAGGTGTATATAGGTGATCCTTATCTCTCCAACAAGAAACATACCTCTTATATATCCTTGACATTTTATAGGGTCGATGCCATAGACATCAATGCTATAGCTTTTTTAGATGTTATATACAACAATTCAACACAACACAACATGTTTCATAAATACAAATCAAAGACTGCTAATATTGAACATTGCTAATTTGATTGTGTTTATATGTCTTAAACTTAAAATGAATTTATTTTTAAAAAAATAAAATAAAATTTACTCCAATATTAAGTGTACTAAAATAATATAAATTTGAATTAGATTTAACTATATTCATCTACGCTTGAATTTAATAATTTAACTTTTAGAAGAAAAATAGATTTTTAAAATAATTTACTATATTTTTTATTACTTAAATTATTTTCTATTCTAAAACTAAATGCTTCTATAAAAATTTAGGATTTTTAAAGAAAAACTAGGGAGACAAAATAAATAAATTAAAAAGCACCTTTTCTTCTACAAATTCTAAGTCATATCTTTAGATAACAGCACTACCTTTGGCAGAGGATGATAGTGAGAATTTCAAAACTCTCGCAACAAACTTTTGGCCATTTCTCCATGCACGGCCACACTAACAAAACAATGCTCAAACAAGTGATTTAAATTTTTTTGTATCATTCAAATGCCAGTAAACTTCTTCTGCACAATAAGATTTAAGTGTTTTTCTTTTCCACGTGCAGTAAGAATTCTTGCATGGCTTTCATGCAACATTCGCTGTCATTCGTAGAGTTTGCACATTGTTTTTCTCCTATTTTGGAATGACATGCCAGTGTTCCTTTTTATCATGTTTTGCAGGATTCTATGAGTGAAGTAGAAATTAATGGAATACAATATGGTAGTTCATTCTTAGTTTTTAATAGAGTTTTGAATCTAAATTAGATGTAATTTATTAAAGTTTATTGTATGTATTTTTGTTTTTGAAAAAATTAATTTGTATCCATTTTGTTAGAAAGTTTATTTAAATTTATATATGATGCAAAAACTATTGTCTTGTGCACATTAGAATAAAAGAGTATATTTTGATTTTTAAATTTACAGATTTTTATTTTGAAGGATTTTTTGTTGTTCTTTAATGGTGAAATATGGATAATGTTTTGTTTGAAACATGAAATTCAAAATATAAGATATTGTGGTTGTTTATTTTTTGTGGGATTAAGATTCTTATGTTTACTTTTAGTTTCCTAATCTTTTTAAATATGAGGATATTTAACTTTGACCTCATTTTCTATGTTTTTTTTGAAACATAAATTTATGAAGTTCAAAGTATAAGATATTGTGGTTGTTAATTTTATTTTGTGAGATTATGATTCTTATGTTTATTTTTAGTATCCTAACTTTTTAGATATGAGAATAATGAACTTTGACCTCATTTTCAATGTCTTGACTTTTTGGGCAAAGACTAACTTTTGAATCTAGGATTGAATACTAATGTTTGGGAGTAGAGTGAAAGTATGAAGTATTGTGTGTGTAATATAATTATATTTGTAGACACCCAAATTTGATCACTCCCATATGATCAAATTTACCTCTTTATTCATCAATTTTGTCAATATTAATTTATTTAATTAATATTACACTTCCCACATAAGACTCTTAAAGTATTTAATTTAATAATTAAACACTTTATTTGGTGCCTTTCTCCTCTCTTAAATTAAATAAATACACCACTTATTTAATTCTAGTCATTTTCCCACCTTGAATTAAA
>VDFB02270651.1:143477379-143500997 GCA_007258455.2 Sequoia sempervirens | reverse complement strand
CTTCTTGCATGCTACAAGTGACTGCTCCAACTGATTAACATGTTCCTTCAAGTCAGATATTTCATTCTTTTGTAGGTTGTTTTCCTTTTTCAATTCTTCTAAAATTTCCTCCAGATCTCTGTTCCTCTTTTCCACCTTACTAAAAAAATTGAATCCTTCTTCCAATTCTGCAAAACACTTTTTAATATACTCAAACAACTTCAGGTTTGCTTCCAATTCTTCATTCCTTCTTTTTACATTTCCAATTCTTCAAGGGAATCATATTTGTCTTCTCCTAGCTCTTTTATCTTCTCCATCAACTTTGAATTACACCTTTTAATTTTGCACAACTCTTCTTCCAAAATATCCTTTTTTCATATTAGGGCTTCATTTTCCTTCTTCATTCTCTTTCCAATCTTCCCCATGAAAATAGATTGGATAAATCACTTAATTTGAAAAGCTTACTCAAATATTTCTTTTGTGGTGACACTTGTTACTTCTAGGGTTTCACACTCTCTTCCAAAACTTTCTACCTTCTCAATAGATCCTCAATCTTTCCAATAGATTTGCAACCATCCCAGTAGATTCACAACCAACTCTAATACCATTTGGTGCAGTCAAGGTAGGAGGGTCTGACGAAGGATAGTCTAGCCTTAAACAAATAACAACACAATCATTAGGAATGCAACAAAAACTTATAGCTAATCAACAGAAAGATAAAATATATTCAACGACACATGACACAAGATATATCCTGGGAAACCCTCAAAGGGAAAAAAACCCAGCCTTCAAAGTTCATTCATATTGTAATCTCAAAACTCAACACTTGTTCCTCTAGGGCTTTACAAATGTTAGGCCGCAACCCAAGGACTACAAAATATTCATACAATAACATTCTTACATGGAATATTTCTTCTACTTCTCAATTATTTGATATGTAACTTCTTTAGATCAAAACAACTCATCACCTTGCTTCATAACTTTGTGCTAACGATCACGTGCCCTCTGTCCCCCATTAGAAACAATCCTACTTCTCTCATTTATATCCTCTACAAGCCTTCATAACATTATCAAGTCAGCCTCATCACAACAACTAGTAAGGTAACGTGTAGACCCAGGTAGGTCGGGCCTAAACATAAGGCATTGCTCCAGTAATGCATAGAACTTTGTGTGGATCTCCATGAAGGTCAACCAGGTCCTCAATTTTCTTGAATAATTTTCCTTTTAGCTCTATAAGTCACATAATTTCTTCTCAAACCAATTAGACTCCACTAAACATTGTTGGCTCAGCTCTGTGAAAATAGAATAAAGAAAGTAAACTTCTAATAACGATATCTCTCCGGAAACAAACCCAAATGATCTAAATTTTGGATATGTTGTAGTTGACAATGCCTAGAAACTAAATCTAGCTTTGCAACCTCTTATATTGTAATACGGTAAAATGCATTAATCTCTAATGTTGCTCCCTTTGGAACTCTACAACTTAATGTTAATTGTATCGATTTGTTTGAATGCTTCTGGATGCTCCTGCATTAGTCAATTACTTAGACATCTTGGCACATGGAAAGGAAGTATCATGGGTTTTTTGTTCAGATCCTTTTATGTTCATCTCAAGGAAAAGGATAACTATGAGTCCTGGTGAAATGACATCCTAACACATCTCAGGTGGCTTGATATTTTGGCTTATCTATATGGACTCATACCTACACAAAACACACCAAGGAGTTATTCAACATGGGGTAATGTCAGTGATCATGTTGTAGGAGTGATTTGTTCTAGTGTTGATCTTAACACTATGTGTGTTGTATTCAACATTGATTATCCCCACACACTTTGGAATAGACTTTGGGAGATCCAAGGAGACCCTCATATCTCTCCATACCTAGAGGATCTTGCTATAGATTATCTCATTCCTCTTGCACATGTAGATGTCATACCATTTGATGATGATACTTTTGAGGAGCTTGCGTATATCATAGGTCTTGCATATTTTGATGGTTCAAATAATTTTCTTCATGCTCCCACTCTTCATATTGAGACTCCATCACCATATTCTTTTATTCTTGATCAACTTGGTATTGCAACATCCTTGGTCCCTATTGGTTTAATACAACAAGACATTCATCTTCTTCTAGACACAACCACTTGAGATCCATATCTTTCATACATATCATTCTTGTTTGTAGAGTATCAAATTGCAAATTTTGAGGAGTAATTTGAGAATATTCATCTCGTCTTAGTTGACAACCACATCATTATTGTTGGCCCATCATCTTCATAGTATTTGGAGCTTGTTCTACATCAGTCTTCACTAGTTTTTGAATTGACATCATCTCATTCGACATGTGGAAACTTGAGTAGTTTTTAGAGGCACACATCATTTAGATTTGGATTCCCAATTCTTCCATCTTTTGGGAATGGCTTCTCCAATCACCAATGGATGTATTTATTTTTAAGGGGAGAAATGTTTTTTTGCAGGCAGTGGATCATGTTCTATCTTCAAACTTTCATCATTGGCATAGGTGCTCTTTCTTTATGGGGGTATTCATATCCTCATTTTATCTCGCGTATCAGGGGGACATATATTATACTTGTATGATAGAAGTAGTCCTTGTGGGGTCACATTGAATCCTATCCTTCTTTCACTAGTGTAGTTATTTCATTTTCTCTCTTTTGGAGAAATTTTTTTCCCACATGGTTTTCTCCTTTTCTATGATGGTGAGAGATTCATTTGTTTGTACATGAGTACCTCATTAGGCCTTATAGCTAGGACCCATCCATACATCTATCATTACATATTTCATTAGGGCTTTTTACCTTCTCCCTAAGTTGATTTTAAGGAGGGTGTTGAAGTAATTAGGAAATCAGTTGATAATTAATTAATCATTAATTAATTATTAGGCCCCTTATTACTTTATTCACTTAGGCTAAACTTAGGAGTGCTTTTATTATTATTAGATTGGTCTATTTATATGTTAAATTGTCTCATTGAATGAGATAAGGACACTTATCGCAATCTAATCAAATCCTCACCTAGGGTTTGCACTTTTTCTTTTATAAGAATTCATTTGTACTTTGTAACAATCTAGATATTCATTCAATATAATTACAGGTTAATCTCAATATCAGATACTTGTGTGGATCAATCATTCTCTCTTGGTTGCATAGAAAATTAGTTTCTTTGATCTCTCGTTTGTGATAGGCATTTTGGTTGCAGGTGATTTCTGGGAGTTGTGGGGCTCACTTTCAACTCAAAAAAATTAAGATGGCAAAATCTTTGATTTCAAAGAGCAGTGGATGTATTAGTTTTTATTGTAAGGTCCTTTTCTTTATGTGTGACTTTAACAAGTTAAAACATTTTACTAAAACCTTAAGCATGAGTAATAACTTCATTATTGTGTTTGCCTCAATTGAGACAATGTTTTTCACCCTTACAATGGTCAAATTCAACTTTTAACTTATTCTCTCGCAACTAAATTTTTGGGGAGTTAATAGATTTGATTAATGAGTTAGTTGTGTGCATGAAGGAGTTAATTGAGTGCATGAGAGAATAAAGGGAAATTCACTATGGAATATAGTAAACTAATTGCATGAACAAGAGAAGTGGATTTGATTGATGAGTGAGATTAAGAGTGAGTTTGAATAAACTAATTAGACTAGGTAGTCAACTAGGTGAGATAGATTTTAGTAATTTAATAATAAATTAATTAATTATTTGTGTACATGAGGTGGAAATTAATATTAGATTAATTTATTAATAGATAATGTGTGAAATATATAAATATATAAATGGATAAATAATGGATGAATAAATGAATAATGGCGGCCTAATTTAATTAAATGACCATGGCTTATTTAATTAAATGGTTAGGTGCTAGGAGTCCTAGGTGATAAGGTGATAATGTGAATGTCATAAGTGATGAATGGGTGACAAGGGTCCTTAGTGATAATGTGTAAGATTGGATGATTAGGTGGTAAGGTGTATGATTGGTTGATTAGGCGATAAGGTGTACAATTCGAAGAGACAAAATGATGATGGTGAAAGTGACATTATTTAGGTGTATATAGGTGATCCTTATCTCTCCAACAAGAAACATACCTCTTATATATCCTTGACATTTTATAGGGTCGATGCCATAGACATCAATGCTATAGCTTTTTTAGATGTTATATACAACAATTCAACACAACACAACATGTTTCATAAATGCAAATCAAAGACTGCTAATATTGAACATTGCTAATTTGATTGTGTTTATATGTCTTAAACTTAAAATGAATTTATTTAAAATAAAATAAAATAAAATTTACTCCAATATTAAGTGTACTAAAATAATATAAATTTGAATTAGATTTAACTATATTCATCTACGCTTGAATTTAATAATTTAACTTTTAGAAGAAAAATAGATTTTTAAAATAATTTACTATATTTTTTATTACTTAAATTATTTTCTATTCTAAAACTAAATGCTTCTATAAAAATTTAGGATTTTTAAAGAAAAACTAGGGAGACAAAATAAATAAATTAAAAAGCACCTTTTCTTCTACAAATTCTAAGTCATATCTTTAGATAACAGCACTACCTTTGGCAGAGGATGATAGTGAGAATTTCAAAACTCTCGCAACAAACTTTTGGCCATTTCTCCATGCACGGCCACACTAACAAAACAAATGCCTTCAAACAAGTGATTTAAATTTTTTTGTATCATTCAAATGCCAGTAAACTTCTTCTGCACAATAAGATTTAAGTGTTTTTCTTTTCCACGTGCAGTAAGAATTCTTGCATGGCTTTCATGCAACATTCGCTGTCATTCGTAGAGTTTGCACATTGTTTTTCTCCTATTTTGGAATGACATGCCAGTGTTCCTTTTTATCATGTTTTGCAGGATTCTATGAGTGAAGTAGAAATTAATGGAATACAATATGGTAGTTCATTCTTAGTTTTTAATAGAGTTTTGAATCTAAATTAGATGTAATTTATTAAAGTTTATTGTATGTATTTTTGTTTTTGAAAAAATTAATTTGTATCCATTTTGTTAGAAAGTTTATTTAAATTTATATATGATGCAAAAACTATTGTCTTGTGCACATTAGAATAAAAGAGTATATTTTGATTTTTAAATTTACAGATTTTTATTTTGAAGGATTTTTTGTTGTTCTTTAATGGTGAAATATGGATAATGTTTTGTTTGAAACATGAAATTCAAAATATAAGATATTGTGGTTGTTTATTTTTTGTGGGATTAAGATTCTTATGTTTACTTTTAGTTTCCTAATCTTTTTAAATATGAGGATATTTAACTTTGACCTCATTTTCTATGTTTTTTTTGAAACATAAATTTATGAAGTTCAAAGTATAAGATATTGTGGTTGTTAATTTTATTTTGTGAGATTATGATTCTTATGTTTATTTTTAGTATCCTAACTTTTTAGATATGAGAATAATGAACTTTGACCTCATTTTCAATGTCTTGACTTTTTGGGCAAAGACTAACTTTTGAATCTAGGATTGAATACTAATGTTTGGGAGTAGAGTGAAAGTATGAAGTATTGTGTGTGTAATATAATTATATTAAAAGGGTCTTGGGATTTAAAAGTCTAAAAGAATTAAACTAAACTTGAGAATTTTCTGCCCCAAAGGTCTTGAGGAAATTATGTAAGATATTGATAGATGCACTTATGTACGAAGTCCCTAAGGGAATAACATAAGAACGCAAAATAAATATTACTCTATTAAAGACCCTAAAGGTATCATGCATGAATATTACTACGATCTACTTGTACATGAAGGCCCTAAGGGAACAATGATAGATAATACTTTTACAATTACTTGTGTATGAATGTCTTGATATAACCACACAAGTTAATGATGAAGCTCTATTTCTAATTCTTAGTGGTCCATGCTATTTCCATTAGGTTGTTGGAACTCAATGTTTCCTTATGATTTTTCAACTGAGTGTGATTCTTTGATCATTCCTTACATGATCTTGATGGATGTTATCATTTTTCTTGCACTATTTTCTTGGAGAACATGGCCCTTGCTTGTAATGCATTCTTATTTACAATGTATATTTTGGTATGTTAGATGCCATTATTTATATCTTCCCATAATTGTATTATGTATGTGTTTGATTTCTCGATTGACCATCTCTTAGTTTAGAAGGGTGGGATTGAGGATTCCACATGGTTGTGTGGAGTTAAACCACCAATGTTGTTAGTTGGATTTATGAGTATACATGAAGAGTATGTATAGTTCTTTTATGGTTGTGGCAAGAATATTTTCTTTTTAGTATCATTTATTGATATACAAATAAATCATAATGTTGTGTAGACATAGGTTTATTTCTATGCTTGATGTAATTGATATCATGTTTTTATCTTGTTTTTGATAAGGTAAGCAACATTTACAGGGTGTTGTACCCTTTACACAGAGGGCCCTCAGGTCCAAAAAATAACTTGTTCAAAACAAGATATGAACTAGAAAGAGCTTACAAACAAGAGCCACAAGGCTCGACAGAACAGGCCAAACAGGCCACACACATAACAGTACCAAAACATGAACAACTGACAGACAACTAGTCGGAAGAAGTACGGGGACTAGACAACCCTTGAGTCAGGGGGAATATGATTGACTCCCAAAACCCGAGGCCATGGTTTGGGGAGTCCCTTCTTCTTTTTCTTCTGCAAAATAGACTAGGGTAAACCCACAATAGTGGGTTACAATTTTTCAAATGAAGAAAAATTAGAAATGCCCATAAAAAAATTTAAAATGGTTTACCCCTTCTAATGAAGGGGGTTCGAATGAACTACCCCCCTTCTAATGAACCCCCCACCCCCTCACCCCTCCCCCCCACCCCTCTAAGGAACCCCCTCTGCATTATATAGGGTTCAACTCTTTTTCATTCCCCTCCACCATTTCAAAATTTATGCATTTTTTTGACTATCGAAGCTTGGGAAGGAGGTGCAAATGGAGTCAACTTGATAAAACTAGATTGTAGTGATCAAACGTTCTTTCCAACAACTATAAATTTAATATATTTTGTTTTTATTTTATATTTTATTTTTTAGTGTTATTGTACATAGGTTTTTCACTGAACATCAAGTTCAATGAAAAATCATTGTGGAAAAATAGTAAATTTAAGGAATTTTTTTTTGAAAAATATATACGCTCTAGGTATTGATGTCCTTGTTCCAACAAAAAAAGAAAAATTGAATTTCAATACATACCAAAAAAATTAAGCGAGCCGAAGTGCACCTATGTCTAAATTATAAATGTTTTGACTTCAAAACTTAAATAAAAGAAAAATATTCAACAAAATGCTATGAAACAAAATGAAAGCACTAGGTACTTGTGTTACCAACCTAAATTCAAAAGAATCAAAATTTTATCCTTTGTAGAAAAAAAGTTATGTGAGCCGAAGTACACACCACTTTTTTAAAATGTTGTTTACTATTAAAAAATAGTTATCAAAGGAGACGCAAAAAAATTACAATTTAATTTTTTTTTTTTAAATACATTTAAAATCTATAGACAAAACCTCACAAATCACTAGTTTACATAATTTTCAAATTCCTAATAGTTTACCTACTATAAGTGTCAAAAAGTGAAGTTTTCTCTGAAAATGTTGATTTCAATGTCAAGTTTGGCCAAAAAGTGTAACACATTATTGTGGGATGACCCATCAGAAAGGCTCAAAGCCAAGGTCAACCGAGCAAGGCAAGATGAACAATTCATCCACAGCCACAACGGACAAAGAGCCACCATGCAACGAAGCTGCTAGCATAGGGGAGGAGTCAGGATCATTCAGGGGATCAACAACAGTGTTCATCGAGGGATGGGAAAAATCAGTCGGCGCAACAATAGTAGATCAGGGAAATGGTACCTTAGAAGGGACAACTAGAGGAGGAACCTAGGGGGAACAACCACCAAGGAAGATTCCTCCTCAAAGGGATCCACCGAAGGGGGAGAGCCCACCATGAGATGGTCCGAAGAGAGCATCCTTCCACCAAGTAGCAGTGCCTTTATGATGAGCAAGGGGGAAACTAGAGGCCAAATGACCAACAGAGAAACATCTCCTGCACTGAAAAGGGAGCCCCTCATAGTCCAAAAGCTGTTTCCAAGGTCTGTCCTCCACCATCAAGACCACATCACCATGGAGAGGCTTGGAGATGTCCAAATCGATTAAAATATGAGCCACTGTAGTATTCCCAAGATCCCAAGACGTAGAATCCGCCTTCAGAAAGCTACCAATGGCATTGCCAATAGCTTCAAAACAAGAATCCTCCCAAAACTAGAGAGGGAGATTCGACAGACGAACCCAAACTGGTATGATGTTTTTATCTTATTATTTTACCTTGAATCAAGAGTTTACTTAGAATTTTTTCTTGGGAACCATGTCCCCTTTTTATGGTTCTTGCTTGTTTAGAATAGAACCTATAGATGCTCAAAATTTAATCCAAGCCATTTTCACATGTGATGAAAATCAAGGAATTTATATCTCATACCATATAAAAATAGAGCTTGTTAATTTTTTACTTGTATTTTTTCTTATATTTTGTACATACAAATAAGATTCCATATTCCAAGTTACATGGAGTTCAAATTTTGGGGTTGGTAGGGTGTTTTGCATCTACATAGTGTAATTTATAATTTAAAGTGTAAATCTCATGACTTTGAAAGTTTGGTGTTTTCTAGCCATCTTACATGATGTAAAATATATTTTGGACCTTGAATTTTGAGTTTTAAGTGGTTGGAATTACATACTAAATGGTTTTTTCACATTATCAACTATCCATCAAACTCTAAAGTTTGAGTTACACACTACTTTTTTGATGCCAAAGGCTAAGGCATTACACCAATTTTAGGTTTGATTCTATATTTTGTAGGGATGTGAAGTGCATATCAAGAGATAAAGTCTATCTTTTTAAAGTGTTTGATATTTTCATTAGAGGAGTGACCAAAAGTTACAAAATACAACTCAAAATCTAAATTCTAAGGATTACTAGATGCAAACTTAACCTTAAACCCAAAGGTTCAATCAAGGTTGATTAGGCTTTAAAGTTTGAGATTCTTCTAGACTAAAAATTAAATCCTAATTTTTTTTATTTATGACTCAATGCTACCCTATCTCAATATTTTATGGGAATATATTGGTAGGTAGGTGCTAGAAATTCATAGGGTGGCTTGGAAACCTTGACTCTTCTTCATATCTATTTTTGTGTTTTATATTATATTGCTTTATAAGTCTTATGCTAGTTCCACCTTGCATTGGTCATAGGTGTGTTATATTGAATGTTTTTATTAAATTTCGAGCATGAAGGATCTATCACAAAAAAAATCATCCTATTTTTAATCATTAAAATATTTGGCATAAGCTTGAGGCATTACAAAATCCATATTCAAATTTTATTTTCATAAATAAAAGGATGAGTATATAAGAATGCATATCACTTATCCAACTTATATGTGACCTACATTGATACGGAGTTATAGATTGGTATATATAAAGAACAATAATCTTATATTATTCACTTTAGATCTAATATTAGATTCTAAGTATCAATATTTGATCATATTTACTTTTTAATTTTGAGATACACATTTAATTTTCATCATTTCACTTTATATTTATGCTTTATATAAGAATACATAATTTGTACTAGATATTTAGCTTGGTAAATTAATTCAATAATATTTATTACATTTAGTTACCCTAGATATTTATGTAGGGATACTTTATTTCCTTACATAAAATGGTGAACTTGACATTTCAACCCTTCTAAGAAATTTATGAGGGTTTTAAACTTCTTTATGACTTTCATTTTTTAGATCTAATTGATTTGATTGCTTGCATTTATAATTCTAGATATGATTAGGGTTTGTATCCACCCTCACTTATCATTCTTTAATTTATATTGATTAGGGCATGGAATTTAAATTATTTTTATCTCTCTGGTCCCCCAACCAATTTTGATTGAGCTTCATTATTTTTTATAGATAAAGCAACATAACAAGGGTGTTGGACCAATTAAAAAAATCCTAGAGGCTGAAATATAAACTTCCAAAGATCATAGTAGCACAATAACAGTGCTTTAACAGTACATCAAACATAAACAAAAATAGCTAATAGAAGACACCAAACAAATAACCTAACCAACAAATAGTTGACCCCAATCATTAGTTAGGAACTTGAAAGGTTCATTGTGACTATTATCATTGTCTTGAGTCTTCACCAAATCTTTGTCTTGCAGAAAGCATAGGGTAGTTGTAGATTTGTGCATAACCTTGGAGCTTAATTTGGAAAGACTACCATCTTTTTCTCAATGTCTAGCACCTTCTTTTTTAGTTCATCAAGTTCTTTCATCGTTGTGCATCACATTGAGGATAGCTATGAATCACACCTTGAGGATCCATATTGGAATTGTCTATGCTACCCATGTTCTTGGGATGACTCTCAGTAGTTTTTTATAGACCATTAGAATCAAAACCATCCTCTTCATTAGTTGAGAGACTTACCTGTTTAATAACATCCTCAACCCCTTTCTTCCTAGAAGTATTTGGGTGACTTTCCAGATAGTTGGTTATTCTCAAATGAGAGTTTCTAACCACCTCCTCATCCTTTTACTCTTCAACATTAACAAAAAAAATAATTTTCTCAACCAAGACCAGATTTGGTGAATTTTTTTTCTTTTTGGTGGGGGGGTTTCTAAAACCCCATCTAGTCATTTTTTCTCAAACTAAGAGGAGGGGAAAATTTTAAGGTCACAAAGACCTTGAGCTTCTTGAGATTGGTCAAAGGTAGGAGACCTAGGTGAAGGATTATCCTTAATAAGGCTAGAGGGGGTGGAGGGATGAGTGGTAACATTAGAGGGTTCACCTAGAAACTTTTGTGGGAGGGAAGTATGATCAGAAACATAAGGCTTATTCAATTTACTTTTCTTTTTCCCTAAGGGGCTAAAGTGGTCATGACTTGAGGGGAAGTAGGGGGTTTCCTCAATCAAAATAGCTTGAATTTTATTTGGTGGGCATAGGGAAATAGTGAATTGGTAAAGGTGCATGATAAGACCTTGATGGAGGGGAATGAGAGATTTTTCTTAGCATCTTTAATTCAAATCCATGACATCCTTAATAGATCTTTTTAGGGAGGTTAACAGGTAGAAAGGGAAGCTTAACAACACCTTATGACATAAATGGTTAAGGAGTGGGAAGTGGTAAAAATAACAAAACTTGAATCTACCTTCAAGAGTAAAATTTTTCATAAGCATTAGGCATACCTTCTCCCATGGCAAAGGAAGTTTTTCCCTGTCAAAACCACCTTGTATTTTAATAGGTTGTTCATCCTAAAAAAAAGAGAGTTAAACTGTCATTGTACAATGCTTTCATATTATTTTTCCATTTTTTCCCTTTTGTATTCATTCTTGTCACTTGTGCAATCACATCTTCATCAACCTTAAAGGCAATTATGCCAACTTCGACTTTCCTCAAGTCCTAGTTGTGGGAAAAATGAATGGATAGACTTTTATCATGTCCCTTGAGGCATTCCAGGAAAGAATCAACCCTACATACATAGTAAATATGCTAAATAGTGGCATCAGAGGAGAATCATTCACAAGAATTGGGTTCACTGCAAACTCTATCCCTATCCATCCTTTCTTGGTAGAACAGTAGAGTTTGTTAAGGGATAGTAGATCTTCTTGAGAGCTTACACAAAATCTAGAGGTTTGAGCAATGAGTGTAAATAGGAGAGAATAAAGGATAAAAGCCCATGCCAGAGTAGTAATAACTATAAAACCCCATCGAAGAGCAAATATAATTATTGCAAATCATCCTCCAAATCAGGATCCAATCATATCTCCCAATGTTAGTGGTACAAGTAATAAAATTTTACCTCATGCCAACAATCCTAATCAAAAGAAAAATTAAACTAAAAGCTTTTTGGGAAAGATGGATGGTCGTACAAGTCTTGTCACCATTGTATGGAGAAGCTAGCTCCTTTTCCATTCTTCCACAAACCTCATACAAGTGTCCCTGGAAAGGCAGAAAGACATAAAAACACCACCATGTGTAGACCTTTGAAGGACCATGCCAACAGGGATGATTGTACTAGTCATATCATGGATGAGAAAAGACTTTAGATTCAATTTTGTGATTCTACAAACCTCATACACATGTCCCGCGAAATGACAAAAAGCTAGCGAAATGACGTTCTGAGAAGATTTATAATGGGTTTTAATTATTAATGACATGAGATTTCTACAATCCATATAAATGTGATTATGTTGCTTCTGGATTTGATTGTGTGCAAGTTTTTTCATCAATGTTTCGGATCACACTCCGTGATCCGTCATCAAGATAGATATCTAAAGGAGACGCAAAATGACGAGTTGCAGACCAAGATTAGTTTAAAAAGAGAGAGGGAGAGAGAGGGAGGGGGAGAGACACACTACCCAAGGATAAAAAGAAAAAAGGTCAAAAAATAATAATAACCCAAAATGCTAGTTTTTAAATTAATTAAACAAGAATTAGAATTAACCAAAAATTATTGAAAACCCTATTAATAAGCTACTAAATTCATATTTAATAACGATTAATATGGATTAATTGATAAACTATTAAAAAATATATTAATCCTTACTTGCCATTGGCATAATGAGTTTGCTTTTTTTTAGTTAACTAGTTATTAATAATTTAGTTTTCAACCAATCAAAAACAATATTTAAAAAAAATAAAAATAAAAAATTCAATTTTGTAAAGTCAACTTGTAAAATATTTAACTTTATAAATTATAAAAATGATTTCTTGTGCATATAATTGGTTAAAAGGTTATGTGTGTTATTGACCCATTTGTAGGAAAAACAAGGTAAACATTTTTTTAAATAATGATTTTTCATTTTTTGCTTTACAAAGTCATTTCATTAAATCTTTCTAAAATAAATAAATGTTACTTATTTTGACTTTTTAGTACTTGCCTTAGGCATAGTACTATTGTAATGAGTTTCACTTTTTTTAGTTAACTAGTTATTAATAATTTAGTTTTCAACTAATCAAAAACAATATTTAAACAAAAATTAAAACAAAATTCAATTTTGTAAAGTCAACTTGTAAAATATTTAACTTTATAAATTATAAAAATTATTTTTTGTGCATATGATTGGTTAAAAAAGTTTTGTGTATTATTGGCGGATAAAACAAATTAAACTTTTTTTGAAGGAATGATTTTTCATTTTTTGCTTTTATAAAATCATTTCATTAAATCTTTCTAAAATAAACAAATGTTATTTATTTTGACATTTTTTTAAGAATAATTTTTTTATGTATGTAATTGTTATTTTTTTATTAAAGAAAATCTTACAAAAATCAATTAACTATTTTATAGAGATTTTGATTCACACTATTAAAATAAATAAAAATAAAAATTGTATTATTCTTTCCATTAAACTAATATTTTTATCTATGTTTTTAATATTTTATGGTATAATTTGATTATATATGTGCTCCTTCTTTTCATTAATAAGATTTTTTCATCATGTATATTTTTATATTAATTTATATTAATATATATAGTTTCTTCAAAAAAAATATTATAACCTATAATATATAAGTATTTAAAATAATATATAACCTAATGTAGGTTCTATATATATATATAGAATTTATATATACTATTTCTATTTATATCTTATATTATTATAGGTAATAATTTGTAGGTAAATAAGTTAATCTATATTATGTAGATAATATATTAATTTATATTATATAATCGTTTATATTAATTGTATTATATGTAATATTAATTTATATTATTTTGTAGGTTCTCCTTTCATATATATTTATATATATTAATAAACTATCTTAATTGGCTACTATGTTAATTATAATATTAATATTAATTATTATTTTTTTTGATAATGAGGTAAGTTATTTATATATATATATTGAAATTGAAGAAATATACAAATGTCTGCAACGCAGGAAAGTCCATCCCGACACAAAGCCGAACAAAAACCAACCCAACCGGGACACGATTTCACAATTTGAACAGTCCCATTACGAGCAACAAAAGACCAGCCGTGATAACCATTGGAACAGAGAAAGGGGTCGAAGGCCGACCCACGACCAACTTAAGACGAAATTCACAAAAAAATTTGCAGGAGTCCACCAGAAATGACAGAAAAAAATAAAACTTAAAAGCTTCAGACACAGAGGCCAACCCTCACATGAAACCGTTGATTTCAGCGAACCTTACAAAACCTTCCATCCACTCCATTCCCTCCTCTGGCACCATCTTCAACTTTCGCTTCAAGAAATCCATAGCCACATCCGCAATCTTTTTGTGCCTCGACAAAGCAGGCCCTTTGAGGTCTAAGAGAAAGGGATAAACTTTAACAGCGTCCTCCGTGTCCCATAGGAGAGCCAAGTCAGCTGGGTGCGGAATGCCTTTGCCTAAGAAGGCCACCTTCATTGTTTCCTCAAGTCCACCAAGCAAGTCGTCACGGAACAAGCGCACCATCATCTCCATAGCCACCGCCTTTGGGGTCTCCAAGTCCAGAAGCACTGCAAGAAACCGAGAGGAGATATGGGCATTATCTCTAGCATACTCCTTTCTTTCCAGGTGTTCTTTACCAAGGATCATTTTGACCGCAACCAACGACACCGGATCATCCTCGGACAAAATTCTCTTTAATCTTTGGTCCGTAACTTCCCGAAAGGCAATCTGCCTCTCCGTAGCCATCAAAGAGACTGGTGTGTCGACCCCAAAGCATTCCAAGCCTTCCGCCGAAATGTGGATGGTGAATTTTGACTTTGTCATCCTCGCCATTTGCAGAACATTAACAGTCGTTCCCTGCACAGAAACAAAAGACAATGCCAAAATTCAAAGACAAAGCATTAAAAATGATTTCAACAGATCCATTAATAGACCCGTGAGAGGATCAGTCAGGCCTCCACACACGAAACTGAATAATGGCGGGCCGATCATCTCGTCCTTGCCATGAAGATTTGCTACAGGCTCAGTTTCCGCCTATAAACCATAATCACTTCGAATGAAGTGAGACGCCACCCGGCCCTTCAACTGTCATTTCAATGATTTGTACGTGTGCACAAGACGGCGCCTTGAATGCATAGCCATACATTCCCCCTATCAAACACCAAAGGTTCCACGATTTTCAAGAGCAAGCAAAACACTTTAAATAAACCAACTCCTCCCCACAGCAATTTAGAGAGGCCAAAGAATGACATGGCAATGCCACCTCCACAAGCACCAAAACCATCCCAAAGCCACCTCATGCCCACCCAGGAATTCGAGTGGCAAAAAGAGGGGCTGGGGGAGCCCACCAACCCACAATATTAATATTAATTATTATATTATTACTATTAATATAATTAATATAATAGTGAATCACTATATTAATAATTATAAAAATATTTTAAAATATATTAATATTATAATATTGCCTATTTACTTAGTTTATATAATATAATTTATAAATTATTAATATTAAATTAGAATATAATATTTATTATACTAATTTCACTATCAAATTCAAAATCAACTATAATCAATCTAAGAATTATTTTTAATAATAAATCATTTGATTATTTAATGTTTAGCAAATATGTATTCTAAAGAACAAACTCAACTTCAACTTTATTAGTCATAGTTATGTCTAGTACAAATAATTCATAAACTACTTCCTTTGTGAATGAATGAGTTCATTATATAAATATTCAAATGTATTCAACTTTATTTTTTTTGAAAAAAAAAACACCAAACAATAAACATTTATTCCAATTTATTTTATTTTCAAATATTTAATATCAAACATTTACATTACATAACCAAAACATATAAAAAAACCAACGCTATTAATCAAACAAAACACAAAATACAAAAGTCAAAACTAAAATACAACAATTAAAAAAAAATAAAAAAAAATTACATTTAATTTTATTCACATTAATTAAACTTACATTTATTTTTATTCCAACTCTACAAATCTCTAATTAATACTACAAAGGCAAGTATTGACCACTACATGACACTTTTTTTTTTTGATCGGTAATAATATTTATTTTATTGATATAGAAATAAAAGAGGTTACATAATAAAACCAAAAAAACTTCCATACATTTCCCACCAACTCCAGTCGATCCTTCTAATAGATCTAAGGATCAGACCCCAAACCCACTAAACCATTCCATAGACAAAAAGTTTGAGACAAGCTAACTACCCAGTGTAAATTCAAAAGCCAAAAGCACCCATTCACATGTCAGCCCTTTGAAAATTTCTTTGGATGACCTTTAGTCTGAGATCGTAGGACCATAGCAAAGGATTTCCTCCTCTCCTTCACTCTCTTTCCCACAACCAATTGCCATTCGTCCTCGACCCCTGCAACCTCTTTCTGCCAGCCCAGGGGAAAATCCTGGGGACTCCTCAATTCGCCAAATCCACTGCTTTCTTGTAGATGTTGATCATTAGCCATTCACTTTTCCACATCCTCCTTCTGATGAGTTAAAATCCGAGGACTCCTCCCAGCTCCCTCTCCCTTGCTACCTTTTTGAAACTGGTTATCAGCCTTCTGATTTCTCGCATCTTTCTTCTGGGGACTCATCAATCCTTTCTTTTCCTTACGATCTAGTGTTGCAGTCCCATTTTTGGCTGTCACATCCTTGACACTATTACTGTGAGACGTAATAACATTTCTTGCAGCTAAAAGTCCTTCCTGAGTGGAGTCCTCTGTAACCTGTGGCTGCTCCACACAAATTTTCTCATGCAAAAGTTTCCTTTCTGCCTGATTTAGAACCTCTGAAGCCTTGCTCTTCTTTGTAGTGCCTTTCAGCTGAGTACTCCCTTGCTTCAACTCATGCTTCTCCACTATATAGTGTTGGGTGGATGCATCTTTCCACCATGAAGCTGTGCTTTTACTTTTATGTTTGGCACATTCTGCTGCCAAGTGCCCCATTTGATGACATTTTCTACATCTGAAAGGAACCCCTTCATAGTCCAAGGGCTGTACCCAGCAACCCTTAGAGAGTTTTAAACAAATCTCCTTCGGGGGCACCTTGGAGATTTTCATTTCTACCAATATCCGGGCATATGTAGAGTGCAGAAGATTAGAAGAGCCCTCATCCACCATTATGAAGGTTCCTAGAGAGTTCCCTATGGCCTCCAGGCATCCATCGAACCATAACTGAAGGGGGAAGTTAGGAAGCCTCACCCAAAGGGGGACCATCTGAAATACTTCAGTAGTTGGGTTGAAGGCCGAATGCCATGGCTTTAACAACAGAACATGCTTCTCTTCCCATTCCCAATGATATTCATAGAGGATTTTATTCCTGTCCTATTCTTTTTCAAAAACAACAATAAAAAAACCCTTGGCCATAGGATAGATCTGAACATACCCATCCATTAGAGGTTTCTAGTTGTTAGAGATCCACTGGTGTAGATTAGGCAAGCATGGCCAGAAGCCCCTGAATCTCCCGATTAATCCCAGCCCAGAGAAAACCTTTTCATTGTAGACTACTTCTCCCTCCAGCTTGCCATCCAACTCCAAGGTGATTGCTTCTGAAGCATGCTGTGAAACAGGGTTCACCCCTTTCCCATCAACGATTCCTCTTTTTGGATGTTTTCCAGCCTTACTGAGCCTAGAGCTGTGATCTTCTAGTCTCGGCTTCTTACGCACCTTCTTTGTATCATCACAAATCAACACATCAACACCCTGAGCTAACATTGCCATGCCTTCTTTTACAACGACGTGGTCTCCACTGTGTGTTGCTGGCGAAAGCCTTCCATTCTCTGTGAAGTCTCGACTTGCTGAGTCTTTGACGCTGACGCCAGTAGCTATACACTCCCCAGACGTCCTCTACAACTCCTCTCCCTGGGCACTCTGCACGGGCAGAGCCCTAGCTGGCTCCACAACGATTCGACCATTGGCAGCCATTCAAATCTTTACATTTCAACTGACTAAGTACCAATTATTATAAATATAATATGTAACACAATATAACCACTACATGACACTTGTTTAAGAATGTAATTGTTATTTTTTATTAAAGAAAATCTCACAAAAAACAATTAACTATTTTATAGAGATTTGGATTCACACTATTAAAATAATAAAATAAAATAAAAATTGTATTATTCTATGTTTTTAATATTTTATGGTATAATTTAATTATTATATGCTCTCCTTTTTTCCTTTAATAATTTTTTTTATCATCTATATTTTTATATTAATTTATATATATAGGTTCTCCAAAGAAATTATAACCTATAATATATAGGTATATAAGATAACCTATATTAATTAATGTAGAATTTATATATATTATTTCTATTTCTATCTTATATTGAAGGTAATATTTTGTAAGTAAATAAGTTAATCTACATTGTGTAGGTAATATATTAATTTATATTATACATTCATATTAATATATATGATAGGTTATTTTATTTTGTAGGTTCTCCTTTAATCTATATTTATATATATTTATATATATTATATAAATTATTATGATTTAATCTATTTATATTAATATATATTATAGGTTATATATTATAATCTATTGTATTTTAACTATCTATTTTTTTATTTTATTTTAATTGAATTATTTATTTAATTTTCTAATTTATATTTTATATATAGTCTCATCTTTTTTCTTTTTCTTTGGTTAAATTATTATTGTTTTAAGATATATTATATTTTCCTTTATATCTTCCTTCATTTCTTTTACTAATTTTGGTAATTGTTCCTCAATCATTTTGTTATATAATTCATCTTTATAATTCTCTTAGAGTTATTTATTAGACATTTAACCTTTAACCTTTTTTGATCCATTTATTTGTGTTATATCATATTATTATATTATTCATTCTTCTATTATGTCTTCATCATTTTTTTTTCTTCCTATTTTCACTTTTACTTCATTTCTCAATCTCCTCCCTCCCTACCCTCTCCCACCACTTCACTCTTCTTAAAGTCATTTCTACAATCATATTCTTCATTATCCTCTTCTTATGATGAATCATTGAGTTAAGATTAGGGTAAGGTCCTTAGAGTTATTTATTCATTGTTTGAGATTTAACTTTAACTTTTTTTTATCCATTTATTTGTGTTATATCATATTACTATATTATTCATTCTTCTATTATTTCTTCATCATTTTTTTTTGCCTATTTTCACTTTTACTTCATTTTCCAATCTCCTCCCTCTCTACCCTCTCCCACAACTTAACTCTTCTTAAGGTTATTTCTACAATCATATTCTTCATTATCCTCTTCGTACGATGAATAATTTAGTGTGGTTCAAAACGCCAATTCAAAATAGCATACATAATTTAATCTAGAAGTGCTTACTCTATCATTCATGGACTTTGAAAAAATCATACCATCTATAATCATTGATTCGTTAATATTTAACAATTATTGATTTGAATGAAGAGATATAGTTGCACTTATGTCTACTACGAATCAAATCTGATAATTTAATATAAAATATTTTATTTTTAATATATATATTAAACTAAAAATAAACAACTTGTAATAAATAATCATTTTAATATATAACAATTTTATATTAATAATAAGAGAAGAAACATTGCCAACATGTAATATCTAATTTTTAATGCTTTTTAGTATATATTATATTTATTTTATTTATAAAATTTATTTAATATATAATAATTCATAATATAACATTTATTAAATATGTTATTTATTTAAAAGTTAGTGATAAAAATTAGGTTTATAGTTATGGATAGTGTTACTATCATAGTTAGGGTTAGAGATAGGTCTAGGATTAAGAAAATAGTTTAAAATTTATTGTTAGGGTTAGAGTAAGGGATAGGGTTAGGGTTAGGGATAAAATTAGAGTTAGGGTATGAGTTAGGGTTAGGGATAGGTCATTAAAATAACTAATTAACAATACTAAAACACTATAATTAACAAAACTTACATTTATTTTTATTCACATTAATAAAACTTACATTTAATTTTTATCAAATCTAAAAAACAATAATTACAATACTATTAAGGAAAGTACTAGCCACTATGTGGCACTTGTTAATAATTATCTTGCTTAGCTTATTAAACAAGTTTAGAGCTTATGATAAACTAATTGAGAAAAGGTTTAAGCTACAAGATCATATTCTTATATCTATTAATATTAAAATCTATTTGTTAGTATTAGATTTAAAATTTTGTTTGGTTACCATAAAAAAATAATTAAACCCAATACTAGAACAAAGAATCAAACTAGAAAATAAACCATATAAAAATATAAAAAGGAGAATAAATAAAAATAAAAACAAAAACAAAAAACATAATAAAAAGCATAAAAGATATTTAATTAAATAAGGAAAACTAATTAAGAAGAAAAAAGCTAACAATGAAAAAAGAGAACCACAAACTAAATAGAACATAATGAAAAGAACAAAAAGCAAACAAGAAAAAATAAATAATTAAATAATTAAAATAAAAACTACACGGAAACAAATAATTAGATAGAATTAAAGATAACAAGAAAATTTAAGATTAACAAATAAATAAAAATTTTAAGCAATAAAGTAAACAAACAAAAAGAGAGCAAAAATAGTTAAAAAGAAAATTTAAGATAAAATTATAAAAATCATGATTAAGCTCAAATATTTTTGGGTGAGATGGGAAATGATTATACAAGTCTTATCAACCCTCTAATGAGTACAATTATTATAATTTACATAAATGTGGCAATACATCACCATATGATTAAGCAAAAACATGGAGGAGCCACATTAGTAGGGTGGGCCACCACACAACATTTTGGACCCATCTAGAATCAATCATGTATCCTTCCGCAGAGTCAACATCCGCATCAGTATGTAGCAAACAAGAGACAAAGTATTCCCATTTTTAAACTCCAATGGGAAATTTTTAAAATTTTCCCTCTTTAGCATATAATCCTCCACTAAATGGGCTAGGGTTCCAATCCTTCACACCATTAACTATCATTAGAAGAGATAACATAGTTCCACTTTGAAGTAAGGAGTTTTTTAACATAATCAGGTAGACTGGAAAAGTTACACCATCATTGTAGAGATTTTTGATCTATCCCTAGACAAGCCATAACATCAACAACCTGGTTGCCCTCACGATAAGTATGTTTGATCTCAAAATTTTCCAGACTAGGAGTTTTTTGATATCTTTTATAATATCTTCAAGCACACAGCTTGGTTGAGCAATACCTTTCACCACATCAATTATAAGTTTAGAGCCCCCTTCTATGAGTATATTTTTTATGCCAATAGCAAGAACATACCCTGCCACAAAAACCCCTTACGGGGTTCTTAACATGCCACCCCCACTAGAGATGCCATGGTTTCCATTAGCCACACCATTAAAATTAAGTTTGCACTAGCCAAAATGGGGAGAATCCATTTAGTGTGTAATCTTACCAACTTCATTGTCATGTCAACATTATAAAAAGGATTGGGCGAACCCCATTGAGTAGTAATTTTTAATCCAAAGGGAGAGGGGAATCTAGATAGATTCAATGCCAAACTAAGATATTCTCCAAAAGAAGTTTGTAGAAAGCTGCAAATACCTCTTCAAGGATCCTTTTTAGATATCTAAAGATCCAAATTTTTCTTTCCTTCTTAGAGGCTCCAACAAAGGTGAGGAGGTATCTGCTTCCATAATTCTTTGATAAGGGGTTGATGAAAAGGACTATCCCATTCCACCCTTAGGTCACCCAGATCTTTGTTCATGATCCAGTAAATTTGGAGCTTCTGCAGCATAAATCCCCAAGTTTCTTAAGAAAAAGGACAATGAATGAGGATGTGTGGGATTGTTTCTTCATCCATATTACATAGAACACATCTATTGGCTAATTGGAATCCACACTTGATGATATTGTATTGTGTTAGGATTTTATTGTGCATAGTTGTCCACCTGAAAAAGTTGATTTTAGGAAGGAGCTTGTTATTCCATACCTTTGTCCAGGAAACACATTTGTCCTTCTTTAATAGTAGATTGAAAACTGATTTGACAAAAAAATTTCCTTTAGGACTTTTACCAAGATACTTGCTATGTTGGTATTTTAAGGAGAAATAGGAGAAGAGGGGATCCTTGAAAAGAATGCATGCCTCCCAAAAATAGTTATCCTTGCCCCCCAAATGTAGAGACAAGGACAACCACACAAGAGAGTATCATGTTGCTGACATAAATAATATGGTTTCACTTGAGATTGTACAACCATGAATGACAATGAGAAAATTCCTAAAGCTACAAATGCCACATAGTGAGGAGCAACACCATAGGATGAAGATCAACATTGTTTAGAGTGATTAGGTGCATTAATCCATGGAAGAGCACCACAATCCTTAAGTTATATTTTATTACTCAAGTCCAAACATTCATTGATAGAATGACCATGCACTCGATGATATGCACAAAATGAGTTCTTGTTGTAAAATTTCTTTCATGTTCTTGGAGGGAGAGATATCAAGCGGGCTTAGAGAAGCCTCGACAAAATATTCTCTTGATCAAAAGCAGGAGACATTCCTTTCCTTTGTGAAGAATTTTTTTCTTTCTAACCACAATATGTCATACATATAGTAGATGATAAAGCATTAGATGATGATGGGGATGAAGGTTGGAAACCCAGACCTTGCTTGGAAAAGTATGGTATAAAATTCATGTGATCCCTATCATTTTATTTCATGTTTTTATTATATCCATGTTTAGAAATAATTTTGTATCCAAGACCTTAACATTCTTCCAACTCAGATGAAGAAATCGTATCTACATTCTCCTAAGAATAATTGTCTTTTTCTTGTTTGGAGGTCGAGGACAGATTGGTCTCTTCATATCTTACGAGTTTAATTACCTCCATTATGGTGATCTTTATAGAGATTATCATGTCCGATTACCATCGTCCCATAGATTGATTTTTGGGGCGGTTTTTCATTTCCTAATACTTTTTTGGTTTTGTAGGTTCTTCATAAGAATGATGTATCTATCAGGTTGAATTCCTCTATGACATTCCTATGTTCAATCTTTGTGCGAAGGATGTGCTTTGTTCTCGACAAATTAATCTTTGTGCCTATGTCTCAAATTATTGGCTTGTCATATTCCTTTGAAGTTCTCTTGTTGGCCTAACTTCCTCTTATCAGCGGGACTTGGTTCTTTGTTCCCTCGATACTCTGAAAACCTTCACGGTTTGGCGCTAACAACTTTGTTCTATCCACAAAATTCTCTTATTAGCGAGACAGGTTGGTGTTGAAAGGAGTTGTCCTAAAGTCTCCCTGATGCCATGATAAGCTGTCTGAATAATGTTAGCGAGAGATGGTTGCATCGGTGTGAGGTTTCAGAATGTCTCTTAGACATTCCAATGAAAGAGTGTCGGTGAGACATGGCATGATCGACAGGACTTCAGAAGATGTATCCTCAACATTCTGGTAGAAGGCTGCAAGGACCTTGTCAGAGTGACTTAACGTTGTTGTTGGGATGTTGGATCATGTCTCTTCGACATGTAGGTTGAGTCTGGTGAAACCTTGTCGCTGTGACCTTATGCGATCATCGAGACATTGTGAGATGTCTCTTAGACATGTCCATTGAATACTTGTTCATTCCTGTCAATGAGACTTCGAGAGGTTGCCA
>VDFB02270651.1:143457104-143477279 GCA_007258455.2 Sequoia sempervirens | reverse complement strand
TTAACAAGGGAGGCCAGAAAGACAAGACTGGGAAAACACGAAGAGAAAAGAAAAAGTGAAGAGGTAAGAAAAAGATGTCCCAAAACCGAGAAGACTATGTATTGACAAATGGTTGGTGTGGATGCAGGGTTTGGGGCGGATACAGATACATGAGTGACGGTCGGAGGTACTAACAGCAACCGTAGCAGTGATGATGGGCGTGGATCATGCGGCTTTAGATCATGTGGGGTTATTACACTTTTTAGAGGTGCCAGTGATGAGGGCGCATCGAGCGATGCTAACGACCTTGGTAGAGAGATGGAGTTCAGAGACATCGACATTTCGTCTACCGACGGGGGAGATGACGGTGACACTGGAGGATGTATGGCGCATCATGAAGCTGCCGATAGCAAGGATATTGCTGAGTGATGTGGTGTCGAGAGGGGCCGAGTTAGAGCAGACTATGATAGCGTTATTTGGACATGTTGTCCTGCGTCTTCAAGGTCCGCAGTTGGATCTAGATAGATGCTTTATAGTGGGAGTACCACCTTTGCCTTTATTCCTGGCGGGTTTGATCAATGGGATATTGTTGCCAGATCGCAGTAGGCAGTATTGCAGTCTGAGGTTTATGGAGGCGATTCGACACATTGTTGAGTGGCGTGAGGGACAAATTGCGTGGGGTATTTGTGTCCTAGCCCAGTTGTATAGGGATATGCATCTAATTTGCTATCAAGAGATAGTGAGTTTGACACACATGACCCTGCTACAGGTGTGGGCATGGGAGCATATCATGGTCACGAGACCGATTGTTGTTAGGGAGGGAGATGTGGATTATAGAGAGCCAATGGCATGGGGGTATGGAGAGGCGAGGGGCTGGGTTGTGCGTCATAGGGGGTTGGGAGATACGGAGGGATGGAGGAGGATGGTGGATGATTTGGAGGAGGGGTACATAGTGTGGCGACCTTATATGCATCGACGCTTCAGGGGATGGAGAGAGCAGACTAAGAGACAGAGAGGGTACTTTATGGCTCAGTGTGCCCTGATTGGGAGTCTGTCGTGGATAGTGGAGATGCATCAACCAGATAGGGTGGTGAGACAGTTTGGGCTGACACAGGATATTCTTGGGGCGCCAATGATGTTTCGGCAGCTCACCAGAGAGCGACCATGGGGGCGCGCGATTAGCCCGAGGGAGGCCAGAGCAGCATGGATGGCAACAGTGTAGGTAGCCTATCATGGGAGATGTGTGGGAGCAGAGGATGCAGGGATGACAGTGCGATATGACCGGTGGTTTCGCAACCACCTATGGGAGAGGATTACACCATTAGTGTCGATTGTAGGAGTTGTAGGATTTGGATCAGAGGATGAGCGTTGTGGGGCTAGAGAGAGAGTATGACATGAGGGTGGGAGAGGTCCCGAGCCAGATGTGGGAGGCAGTGGGATAGGTAGCGAGGAGGAGGAGGAGGAGGGGGCAACAGAGGAGGGTTAGAGAGGCGGTACGACAGGAGGGTGGGAGAGATCCTGAGCCAGATGTGGGAGGACAGGAGGAGTCAGAGGTGGAGATGATACACTCAGTGGAGGGTAGAGCCGGCCAACAGACTGGTATAGGGGGTAGGGTACGACAGAGGCCAGTGTTGGTACGGGCCGAGCAGGGAGGGAAGAGACAGTAGGATGGAGATCAGGAGGAGATGGAGGCCAGGAGTCGGCTAGAGATGATAGCGGGCAGGAGGCGACTGATGAGGGTATAGACCATGATAGAGCAAGAGGGGATGGGAGGGGGAGGACAGCAGGAGGGAGCCCAAGAGGAGACTGAGGCTAGGAGTCAGCCAGAGAGGATAGCGGGCAGGAGGTGACTGATGAGGATACCGACAATGACAGAGCAGGAGGGGATGGGTGGGGGTGGTCAGCAGGATGGGGCCCGCGAGGCGACTGAGGCCAGGAGTCGGTTAGGGAGGATGGGGAGTAGGGGACGACTGATGAGGATACCGACGATGATAGAGCAGGAGGGGATGGGTGGGAGTGGTCAATAGGATGGGGCTCGAGAGGTGACTGAGGCCAAGAGTCCGTCAGGGAGGATGGGGAGTAGGGGATGACAAAGGGGGGGCAAATGGCATCGGGGTAGGAGCCTCCCGTTGTAGAGATAGGGGAGAGTGAGGATGAGGAGCAGCCAGAGATAGGAGAGCCGAGGAGATGGATGAAAGCAAGGAGGCATGGTCAGCTGCAGAGAGTGCGAGTTCATCCTTCCATGGAGGACTTGGAGGATCAGCAGGAGTAGGAGGGCAGGGAGAGCGATGATGCTATGGAGATAGACGGAGATGTATCGGATATGGATATTTGGGATACAGAGCCATTGGCGGTGGTCCCTGTCAGTACCTCAGAAGATCCGATTGTTTAGCCAAGATACAGTGTGGGGAGGCTTCAGAGTATAGATCAGAGGTTGAGGGTATCAAAGGTGGAGGTGACCAGACGCCGAGTTGAGCTATCTAGAGTGCCGGTAGTAGATCAGAGGGATTATGGATTTATGGTGGACTTCTTATCTACACAGGTGGAGGTGATGGGGAGGGAGAGAGAGAGAGACTGGAGGCTGTCATACAGGGGATACGAGAGGAGTTGGTTGTTGTCAGTTGGGATCGTGATAGACTACAGGCATAGACTATTATATTGTAGGCTAGGGAGGCAGAGGAAATGATTGATCATGTGTCAGCAGATAGTGGGCAGCAGGGAGGTGATCTTCGGTAGGAGCGAGATGAGCTATGGGACAGAGTGTATTGCTTAGAGCAGATGGTGGGTGAGATGGGGGTGATGCAGGAGAGAGAGAGATAGGCGAGGGAGCAGGTTCGTATTATGCAGGCGGATAGGGATGTAGCGCAGGCGCAGGTACAGGTGGTGGAGGCAGAGAGGGACATGGCGCAGGCACGAGTTCAGGTGCTGCAGGGTGAGAGAGAGTTGGCAGAGGTGCAGATTCAGTCTCTTCAAAGGAGGAGAGAGGAGGCAATTTTAGAGCTATTAGCACTGCAGGGAGAGCGAGATGCAGCAGTTTTGAGAGTCCAGGAGCTGCAGGGGGAGAGGGATGGAGCAGTGGTTCGATCGCAGGCTGCATAGAGAGAGAGAGAGATGTTGTAGAGATACAGATGCAGACGCTGCAGGGAAAGCGGGATGCAGCAGTGGTTCAGTGGCAGGCCACTCAGAGGAAGAGAGAGGCTACGGAGAGACGGATGCAGACACTGCAGGGAGAGCGAGATGTAGTAGTGGTAGTCGATGCAGGGCAGTGATGTGATTGGGATAGATATGCATGGATTACAGGGGGAAAGGGATGCAGCAGTAGCTAGGGCAGTGGTTGTTGAGGAGATGAGATATCGGATTTAGGCAGAGATGGCGCAGTTACGCCTATCCCAGGAGGCCTGGGAGCAGGAGAGGAGAGTGATTACGAGGGATCGGGATAGGTATCGTCAGGAGCGGAATTCCGCTCAGGTTCAGGTTGCGGAGCGAGAGGAGAATGTGAGAGAGGCAAGATTTTGGATGGCCGCGTACTACCATGCAGTTCCAAACCCAACCCAGTGGTTATTTCAGTATACCCGACAGGCACCCCAGATGCCAGCGCCATCTTAGTCACTGGGGACACAGCCTCGAGGTTACAGTGATTCACCGGGTGTTACACCAGGCAGGAGATCAGTACTGGATTCACCACAGGGATCAGATGTGGGTAGCTCATTCGGGAGGTGACAAGTTACTGAGTTTTTGATAGATGCAGGGTGAAGCATGTAGGATTTATCGATAGATATCAGAGATGTTCTATATCTCTGGATTTTGTAGTTTATTATGCGATGGATATATGATAGATTTTGATGTATGATGGACATGTGACACACATTATATTACTTTGATTATGACATGGGACAGTTCTTATTGACACTATGTAGTATGTTTCATTTTGTGATGGGTGATTATATGCACGTGTATATGATATTTCCTGCTTATGTGGATGGATATGTTGGTTTATTTATACACATGTTTATGATACTAGATGCTTATGTGGATGATTGGGTGTATGTATTTGTGGAATATGGATGATTTTATTAATGCAGATATATGCATGGTGATATGATGTGTGTACATGTTGTATCTATGTATATGTATATGATGGATTTTGTATGAACATTTTATATATGCAGGATGTGATGTATTATGAGTCTGACACTTTGTGATGCAGGTGATGATGTATGTGTGGTTCTAACATGTTGTGATGCAAGTGGCGATGTATGTGTGGTTAATAGAATGACTCGAATATGCAATAATGCTCTTTGTATTTGAGAGGAAATAACACACGGCCATAAGTGCCAATAAGAACTGACATGATAATGGAAGGTGGTTATGTAGTGATTGTGAAAATGGGTGTCATTTGGCATCTGTCAAAAATTATTAGTATCCTGAGAAGAATGAGAAAGAGTGGGATAAAGTATTTGCACAACCAAAATCATAGGGTGAATGCAACAAATGATGAAATGCAATCCTAATATGAGTTGCCATCTTTGGAGCATTGATATTTGCTATAGCATAAGATACCCGATACCCTGATATATAAGACCAGGGCCAGTAGACATCCAACACATGAAACAAACACAACAAGCAAAAAGGGGGCTATCCCAACACCCCAAGGTCATGATGACCTTGGTCGGGCTAGGCATTGGGATAACCACAAACACACAAGGATGCCCCAGCGTAACACAAGACCTCAGGGATCTTGGTGGGTACTACATGGGACAACTGAAAAGGCAGCAACAAAGAAAAGACCAAGATGAACCCATATGTCGACTAGTCAAAGCACACCATGATATGATGGATCAAGGTGGCCATGAAAAGTGTTGATAGTAAGCTCAAATGACAAATAAATTCCAAAATATCAAAAGATCACAAAAAATCAAGATGTCCTTTGCCATAGGATTAGGGTGATGGATAGGATCGATGGGGTCTGCTAGGAAGGATGCATCCTGTTGAGACCGATGATGGATACTAAACTAGAATGACCTAGTTTTGATGCCAGATGCTTTTCATTAACCAAATCTTTCAATAATATTAGGATTTTATTTGAGAATAATGAGCCAGATGGAGACACAGACTGACACATCCTACAGACCTAGGGGCTCAGGGGCCGATCAAAGATTAGCCTTGCCTACATGAAAGCACACGTAGCCCTCGAGTTCATGTAAAGACCATGGATAAATTGGAAAGAGTGGATGATGAAGGCGTAATAACGATGACCAAGACTATGGTCGTAATACTCCCTGGGCAGATCAAATGATCAGCATTGCCTATGTGACAGCACAGGGGCAACGTAGTTCGACAAAAAGACCAGTGATGCGGAAGGACGAGATCTAGATGGAGACTGACATGATGGATGACCCTACATGATCACACAGACCGACCGACAAAGGGAATGAAAGACACAAGCTGAAAGTGGGATAGAGAAAAGCTCAGGATGGGGGATAGGCTGATGTACGTCCAATGCTCAACACCAATAGGATACCAAGCGCCCAGGATGATGGTGAGTGGGACTTATAGTGCTGATGAGCTATTGTGTCAACTAGGGATGTAGATAATGATTAGTTCTATGGATGACGCCTGTTACTGTGTTTTCACCATCCATATTTATCTGGGCGCCACCAAGAGGTAGTTTTCACCATAGGACTGGATTTATTTTCTTTACTATTTTTTTGGATTTTTATTTTTATTTTATTTTTTTTTGATTTTGATTAGGTGTAAGCTAATTTTGTTTTGGATTTAGTGTAGAACTCTTCGTGAGGCATATATTATGGGTTCACATAATCTCCTTCAAGAGCAGAAATAACGTAGCCCTAGATCCATATTTGGTGGCTATAATATAAGGCCCTAACCAGTTTGCCTCAAATTTTCCTTTTTTATCACGATCCTGTTGAGTGCGCTAGTTCTCTTTAAGAACAAGCTCACCAACTTGGAATTGTCGAGGACGGACCTTTTTATTATAATTACGCTATAGTTTTGTATGCTTTATGATCATGTTTTTATTCTTCGCTCATCCGAAGAATTCCGCTATGTGCCGCGCAACACTTAGCATCTTCTTCAATATAAGATTCTTCAGAGAAATCCTCAGTGATGGAAGCTCAACTTTGATTAGCAAGACGGCTTCAGCACCATATACTAAAGAATAGGGGGTGGCGCCTGTCGGCGTGCAGATGGATGTGTGATATGCCTAGAGGGCAGGATGAATATGGAGGTGCCAATCTCGTCTAGTGTTATTAACAACCTTTTTGAGGATGCAGATAAGGGTCTTGTTGGTTGCTTCTGCCTGACCATTGCCCTGGGGGTAATAAGGCGTTGACCAACGATGTTGGATATGAAAGGTGTCGCAGAGGTGTTTCATGGCTTGGTTTTGGCTGGTTTTCCATTATCGAGGATGGTGATGGATACCATTCATGCAGAATGGTAAAGGACAAATTTTGAGATTTGACAACGCAGGATTTGCAGAGAGTGTACGTTTCTACCCACTTAGTAAGCATTTTAGTGTACAGAATTATGAATGTGTGGCCGTCAGATGATGGTGGGTAAATCTTGCCAATTAAGTCAAAACCCCATTGAGAAAAGGGCCACGGTGTTAAGAGAGGCTAGAGATCTTGTGTTGGAGTGTGAATCAAATATGCATGTTGTTGGCATGGAAGGCACTTTTTCACAAATTCAAGCATTGTAGTTCCAATGGTGGCCAATATTATCCACCAGAGATCCTTTTCGCCGTGAGCCATACCATTTGAGTGAGCTCCACAACACTCAAGATGTACTCCGTTAGTGCTGGGCGGCGTTTCCGTCTCATTCGGGACATCTAAGGAGGATTCCATCATACCACACGATAGCGATTACCCAATAATGATGTATCGAAGAGCGATGAACAAAGGATTTACGTTGGTTATGTGTTCGGGTATGATATTATCACGGAGATAGGTGTATATGTCTTGGTACCACGAGGAGGCGGGACCTACGATATCGCACACCATATCAGTCTCAGGAATATCATATGCAGGGATTAAAAGTTGTTCAACGAGAAACTCACATTTTGTTCGGTCTTTAGGCATGTCAATCAGGGAACCGATAGTGGCCATTGCATCAGCTGCTTTATTTCGTACCCTAGGAATTTGTTCAAATTGTATAGAGGTGAAATATTTCTTGAAATCATCCACCATGCGCTTGTAGGGTAATAGCTTATCATCTTTGGTTAGGAATTCATCATTAACCTTCCTAATGACTAGCAAAGAATCACCAAAGACTTTCAAATGAGTTATGTGCCACTACTTTGCAATTCTCAGACCGGTGAGGAGAGCTTCATACTCTGCGATATTGTTGGTACACGGGAATGCTATCCTGAATGATTTTGGAATGTAGTCACCTTGAGGGGTAACTAATAAAATTCCTGCGCATGATCCATTATACATGTATGAGCCATCAAAATATAGTGTCCAAGTTGGTGCTTCTATGATTGTGTAGACTTCTTCATCTGGAAATTCAGTGTCCAGAGGGTAAGCATCTACTAATGGTGTCTCGGCCAATTGATCAGCTATGACCTGTCCCTTTATGGCTTTTCGCTCTACATACTCTATGTCAAATTCGCTTAGGAGCATGACCCATTTCGCCATGCGGCCAATCAGAGTGGTTCTAGATAGCAAATACTTCAGGGGATCAATTTTTGTGATTAATTTGACTGGATGGCTGAGCATGTAATGACAGAGTTTCTGTGTGTTGAAGACTAGCGCAAGGCAGGCTTTTTCCATGGGGGAGTAATTTAACTCATAGCCGACCAATGTTCGACTGATGTAGTAGATTGCCCTCTCTTTGAACGACTCATCATGTTGTGCCAACAATGCCCCCAGCACAACTGAAGTAGCAGAGATGTAAAGCAGGAGGGGTTTTCCTGGAATAGGTGGCATCAAGATCGGTGGATGAGCCAAATATTCCTTAATTCTATCGAAACCCATCTGACACTGTTGGTTCCATCGGAAGGTGGAATCTTTCTTCAGAAGATGAGTGAATGGCTGACACTTATCTACTAGTTGGGCTATGAATCGACGGATGGACTGCATCTTCCCCTGGAGGCTTCTTAACTGTTTCAGATTGCATGGAGGTGGCATGTCTAGGATAGCTTTTTACCTTGGCGCAGATCAACTCTCAATGCCCCATGAGACTAGAGAACCAACAACTTCCCGATGTGACCCAAAGACACACTTCTTGGATTTAGCCAAGAGTTTGTAATGCTCTAACTACTAAATATCTTTTTTTCAGATGGCAGGATGTTCGCTGTTCAGATTTCTAATAGGTCACGCCACAATCCTCCATGATGATATGTATGGGAGGTCATGGAAGACCTCATTGTCTTCGACATGTTGCCCCTGCATTTTGAGACCAAAGTACAACATTGTAATGTAGTGCCCCAAGGTGCTAGGAAGGCACCTTGGGTGTTGACTACTGGCCTTGGTGTTGGTCCTGTGCGATTCGAATTTGGATTATAACCGAGAAGCCATCCATAAGGGATAACATCTCATATGTCTTGTCAGTCAATCAACATGTCAATAAGAAGTAGAGTGTCATCTTTAAGGTGCTTTTAAGATCCTTGAAATCAGGTAAAACCGAATGTCTCCATTAGGTTTGGCAACTGGTACTATATTAGAGATCCACTCAGAGTAGTCAATTGGTCTGATAAAACCCGCCTCTAGTAACTTCTCTAATTCCTTCTTGACTAATAATGTGACCTGCGGATGCATCTTGCAGAGCTTTTGTTTGACAGGCTTGGCGTCTGGGCGAATGTCTAAGTGATGAACCACTAAGGCGGGGTCTAAGTCTAGCATGTCTGAGTACGACCAAGCAAAGTTAATGATTCTTGGAGAAATAAGATGAGGACTGGATACTTGCTCGAGAGTGACTTAGAAGTAAGATAGGTGATTTGAGATTTTTAGCAAGCATTCCATTAACTTTGAGTCTCTTCAATTAGGAATAGATGATCGGGCAGAGAATCGAAGTTCCCACAAGGAAGATGAACATTCCATTCCAGTTGCCTCTTCGAGGTTTTGCCATCGATGCCCTTTTATTTTTACTTTTTCAAGGTCAAGAAGTGCCTCAGGGAGTTTTTCACTAGATGACCACTTTTTACTTGTCTTATTCTTATTCTTATTTTTGCGACTGGAGTGTTCATCCTCCCCCAATCCCATAAGGTTGACATAAGTATCCGCAGACATACTGACAGGTGTGCTATTACGTAGGTCCCAATCAATAAGCTCAGGGTGACAAAGGGATAGGCTAATAGTGTAGATGGATAGGCATTCGAACATGGATGATAAGTCGGTGTGATCGACATGATCGTACGCACGTATGATGGATTCCTCCTTGGGTATGTCTTCCAATGAGTCATTGTCCACGGCGACACTATTGGAAGTATTAGACGATGTTGTAGGGATTTTCTATTTTCTGTCATACCCAATGCCTATGTTTTTTGGTAGCTTTGACGTATCAATGGGTTGCAACCGCCCTTGTTCTTCTTTACCTAGGCCCCTGCCTTGGTAGTTATACTTTTCTGAAAAACTTAGCTAACCACGGATATGCTTCCTGAAAATATTCCTTTAGAGGAGGATCCGGCTGGGGTTCTTCTCGATAGACCCATTGGCTTATGTCTTCTTCTGGTGCATCTATCTTGACACTAGGACTGAAAGTGTAGGGATGTTTTACCATCAAGGTGACAAATTTTGTCTTCCTTTGGAGTAGAATGCGAAGGTTGACTATACTTTGTGTGGTGATCAAAAGGGTTGCTACATTGAGCAAGATGTATTTACATTCACCACACCCTTTGTCAATAATTTGGACTTTGGTGACCATAGGATCAGTGGTAGAAGATGGAGTGGTTATCGCGATGGAGGGTGGATTAGCAGATGATGACTGGGATGCCCCCATTTCCACCCTGAGACAATAATGTAAATGGGGAAATGACGCTTCTAAAGCACGGCAATATTCAAATGGTTGGGGTCGCGATAGATGGTGACTTCTCAATCCATTGATCAGGAATTTAGGAACTGATATAGGAGGGGATGTGGCTGTATAGTATGGATTATGGATGTCAAGGAGGAGATTATGAAGTGGCGTTCTATCAAGGACATGGTGGGTCATTGGAACCATGTGTCCCATCGGATAGGAAGATTGATAATCCCTTCTGAATTCCTTTCTGCATTATCATAGGCCTTGATCATGATGATCTGATTATTTAAATCCGCTTGAGTATACCCCACCTGTTTTATGAATTTTAGAGTACACAAGTTGAGGGCAGAGCCATTATCTACCAAGACTCTATTTTATGACGAGCAACCACGACTTCGATATGTAAGGGGCGATTATGATTGACATCGATGTTTGGCATATCGTTTTGGCTGAAGTGCAGTTGATGAGATAAAGCTAGGTGTCCTACCAAAGCTTGGAATTGTGTAGGATCAATGTCATTAGGTACATGGGTTTCTTGTAAGGCTCTGTTGAGGATTTTGACATTTACTGTGGAAGACCTCATAAAATCCAAAATGGACATGTGAAGCCCTTCCTGATCATGAGGCAACGAGAGCTTACAAGGAGTTGATTACAGTGAGAACAAGTAGTGGACAAGATGCAAGCTTGTCATGTAGTAACAAAGACATCGAATCTCTGATTTGACACATGTATCATGGATAAGGCTGAGGTTCTACTCCGCTTCACTGCAGGAGTAATTTCGTAATTGAGGCACTTACAGTCGCATTATTTGTGCTTAATTGTTTCTGAGGATTATTGGAGGTGTTTCTAGCCTTGATTATGGTTTGAAAAGCATGCTTTGATATATCTGCAATTGAGCATTGGACGATGAGGCTTGACTGGTGTCAACCTTGATATATCCTTGATCAATGAGATCTTGGACATAGTTTTTTAGACCCTGACATTTATTCAAAGAGTGTCCTTTGATTTTATGGAACTCACAATATTCATTTTCCTTAAACCATGCGGGCTTGGGTTTGGATTCGTCAAGTGGCTTGGTGATAGGATATGTGATTGGATAATTGATCTGTATCAATTTATTGAAGACAACACTCAGGGGTTCCCCTAATTGAGCATACTAGCGCTTAGTGTTCCCTTGGTTGTTCTGATTTGACTGTTGAGGAGGACGAGGTGCCCCCTGCGGTACAGATATGGCGTTAGGTATGAAGGGTTGCTGTCTCAGGGATGTGTTAGCCACCTGGACATGTTTAGTATCAGTCACACCATCATTCACTGCGTTCTTGTTTTTGTTCCAAAAATGTGGCTTATCTCCAAATGATCTTTCTTTATCATGGCCATGTATTTTAATGTGCCCTTTGGTGACAAGGGCACGGTCAAGGATAGGTCCCTTTTCCACTATCTCCGTGAAAGTGGTGACACAATGTAACCTAAAGTTATGAGCCATGTCGGGATGAGAGTTTTCCACAAAGAGAGTGACCATGTCCTTCTCTTTCAGAGGGGTCTTCATTCGGCTTGCTAGCACATGCCACCTTTGGAGGTAGTTGGTAAAGGTTTCCCCCTCACGTTGTTTCTCTTTGAGAAGGTCTAAGGTGTCAATGCCCTTCTCCAAATTGAAGGAGAAGTAGGAGACAAATTTTTTCGATAGGTCCACAAAAGATTTTACAGATCCTTTTTCGAGGGTCATGAACCACTCTAGGGCATTGCTTGCCAACCTTCGTGGGAACAGGCGCAAGAGATATTTGTCAATGTACATAACTTCTTGACATTGGGAGTAAAACTCCTGCAAGTGGGCCTTAGGATCTTTGTTCCCCCTATATTTTTCAAACTTTGGCATTTCAAAATGTTTAGGGAAGGAGATCAACGAGATGGATGGATCAAATGGATATGGGCATGTCTTCAAATTTGAACGATTGTTTGCCAGCCCCAGCTTGAAGATCCTTCAGAGTGGCTTTGATTTCCAAGAGATCTGAGTTGGCCGGTAGCGGGTTGGGGGGATATTGATAATAGGATGATAAAGGATCCTGCTAAGAGAGCGTCAGATTGTTGAAATACAGATTTGGATGGTTGGATGATGACATTCCTTGCTGGTAAGACGAGGGATTTTGTTGATACGGGGGTTGTTGTTGTGGGGTATAGTACGGATTTGTTTGATAAAAGTGTGGGGTAAGCTGTTGAGGAGCTTGGATGGGATGTTGTGTATTGGTTTGTCGGTGTTGAAGGTATTGTTGTGATTGTTGGGAGGTCACATAAGGCGGTTGTTGGTGAAATTGTTGCTGATTGTGATAGTAGTAGTGTTGAGGGGGTTGTTGTTGTGATGTCAACTGTTGTATGGGCCGAGATGGGATGTTGTATTGTGATTGAGCCTGTGGACGCAAAATGGATGCGAGAAAGGGGGATATGGTCTGAGCAATAGGTCAAGATGGATTGCCTTGTGGTTGGTAGGGTGGTTGTTGTGAAGAGACCAAAGCATTATGTATAGGTTGTTGCTGATGAGATGGCTGAGGTAGCGTAGAAGCGTTTTGTAAAGGGGGTTGTTAGGTATCACCCGAAACGTTTAGCTAGGATGTGCCTTATGGAGGTAATTGAGGCAGTAATGTTGGATTGCGAACCTTGAGATGTATACAAGACGATGGTAGATTTGGTGATGGTGAGCATCCAATGGTGTAAGGCAATCTTGCATCACTCCAAAAATAGTTAAATTTCAAGTTTCCGCTTTTAGACATTTTTACATTTGGATACCCTTTTCGTCATAATGAAATTCCCAATTTACGGTTTTTATTTTTTGGTTCTGGTTGAAAGATATTGTAGTTTTGTTTCCTAGATTTACAACTCAAAATTCCTCGTATCGAGACGGAGGCATTTAGAGCCCTGCATCAGTTCCTAAAACTTTTTGAAATCAGCTGAGCAAATTTTGAGCGCATTATTGACTTCGAGACCCTAACAGTTCAAACGAACATGAATCCGAGTCCTTTGATCAAAAGTTATGGCCAAGGGAAGTTACGACTTTCTAGAAGATACAATTGCAAATGCTCTTTTGAATTTGAACTTCATGGGTTGTAAATTTTCGCACCAAATCAAATTAAATTTGAATGTTGTTTTGGCCCAAAAATAATGAGATATTTCATCGCGGGTGGGTTTCACCTTGGGTAACTTTTTGGGACAAGCCGTATATTGCAAAAAGCGGCTATGTAACTTGCATGTGTTGTAGAAATTGGGGATTTGAGATCCTCTACATGTAAGAAGCTCCATTTTCTAAATAATAAAATTATTCTCTTGTTTTTGGGTTATTTTCTAAGTCTCGGGCTACGCCCTCATCAATTTGTGGCCCCAGGAGGTGGAAGCAATGTGGTAAAGGGGGTGCCCCCAGTGTTGATTGTAGGTTGATTCGAAAGAGGGGGTGTTGTTAGCGTTAATGGCGCAGGTTGTGGAACATTTTGTGGCATACCATAGGCAAAAGGATTATTGGGATCAGGCACTTGAGGACCTCCCATAACTGAGGTTGAAGCGTGTGGGGGATGGTTAACATGATAAAGAACAGCATTGCCAAATTTAGGTTGATGCCAACCCTCAACTGGAGGAACATTGGGGAAGTACGAACCTTCTGGTGCATTTTGTGAACCTTGGAGTACGTTAGATGGGGAACTCCTATATTTGGACAAGTCAACACCCGAGGGGGGTTTGACACCCTTCTCAATTAGATGGGCCAAAATTTCTTCCCCATGTTTTTCAAGCAGACGGTCATTCATTTGAACATTGGCGGGATTACTAAAATGTTCCTCAAGTATGAGTTCAGGTTGATTAGCCATACTCTCTTCACCGTGTGGTGAGTTGTTCTGATTTTCGGTGTTGGAGTGCGATGAAGTACCATTATGAGGATCTTGGGGGACGTTGTTAGGATCTTGAGCAATATTTGCACCATTGGTGGGATTTGAATTGTTATTAAGGTCTCGAGACATGTTCGCCTGGGAATTTTGACCTTGTTGTTGTTCCATTTGTCTCTTAACTTGTGACCTAGTTTGAACGAGCATGCAAATGTGCTATGGGTGGATTATAAAGATGTTTTTTGACGAATGATTTGATTGTGATTGGATGAGATCTGATTTTGATGGGGTTTGGATTTGGATTAGATTTTATTTGGATATATTGGATTGGATCGTATTTTGATTGGCTAGATTGGATTTTGATTGAATTGGATTAGATTATTAAGATCAATAGGATTGCATTGGTTGAACGAATGTGATTTGATTGATTGGACAATTTGATCAAATGATTGGTTTTGATAGATTTGGATGATTGAATGAGTATGGTTGGATGATGAAAGATGTGAGAGACCTTGAGTTTAATCAAAGAAAGTTACCCTTAGTGACCTAGAGCTTTGATTGATTAAGAGGATGATCACGACACCGAATCCACCTTAAGATAGAAATAGATTTATTTTGGCCTAGGATGATAACTTATGACACTGAATTCACCTCAAGATGGAAGTAAATTGATTTGGGTCAAAGTTAACGACTAATAATCAAATTCAAGTGCTATGGTTAATTTGGGTAACCACTTTGTAACACAAGGTTAAGACGGTTTGATTATGGGTGGTGTTTGGTGATGTAAATGGTAAAATGTTGATGTTCGCTATGTGATGGTATGGACTTTTGAATGGATTATGGAGAAATTTAAAAAGAGCGGATGGATTGAGAATGATTGTGGAGAATGAATGGGGATTTAGAATGATTAAACAGAGGTTTGGAATGATGAGATGGAGGTTTAAAATGATCAAATGGAGGTTTTTGGAGGCTTAGAGTGACAAAACGGAGGCTTGGGATGATGAGATAACAATTGGGAATGATTAAATGATGGTTTAGAGGCTAAACGGATCCAAATAGGGCGATTTCAGGTGTTTAGGAGGGCAAATTCGCCCCTCTGCGATGCATCGAAATGTCGCCTCCTTCTGCTTGAGGAGAAAATCGGGGGCGTAAGCTCCACTTGCTACTTGAGGAAAATGGGGGGTGTAATCCTCGCGTGGAAAAATTAGAGTAATCACCTGCTTTGGAGAAAATCAGGGTGTGTCGCCTCCCGCTGCTTGAGGAAAAGCAAGGCGTGATGCCCCCTTCTACTTGAAAAATCTGGGACTTGGTTTGATGAAAATGACTATGGCAAGGACTTTAAAATGACAATGATAAGGCCAATTTGTCAAAAATTTCACTGGTTTCTCACAAGAAAACACACTCAAGCAAACACAATCCTATGATTAGTGTTAAGAATGGCCAAAGAGGTCTTAATCACCAGGATGCACAAAGGTGTCTAGGGGAGTCCCTCGATATACTCTTGATGCGTGAGGCACAACTTAGTGAACACCCGACCCTATCACAAGCGTGAGTCGGGGAACCCGAGATCTTGAAGGGCTCGGACCAACTCTTCCGTCCTCTAGGTATCACCCTAACCCGACTCCGCCAATTCTGATATTATTTGGATTGAAGTGCGACTTTGTCTCCCCTTTATATACCCACCGGTACGCGTGGTTGGAATCATCCCTTGGGGTGATGAAATCCCCAAGCAAGTCCCACTAGAAAGAAAGCACTAATTATTTCCAACTACTCCCCAGGCTCACATGAATGCAAGGGGAAAGCGAAAACAAGCTAATGCTCCTTTTGGGTAACAAAAAAAGATAGACACAACAAGAAATGAATAATACTCCCCCTAATTAAACTATGTTCTTAGATTAATGCAAACAACAAGGATAGTTTAAAAAGTTTGAGTGAACGGATAGCCCTGCAAGCAAATGTTAGATATTTTATCTCGCTTTCTTCATCAACTTCACAAGAATATGCTACAAAAAGTTAGCAAAAACACCAGTATCCTTGCAAGAACAATGTTAGAGAGAAAATAGCAAAAAAATGAAGCCAAAATGATAGTTTTTCCTTCCAAAATGCATTGTTTTGTGGTGACCAGGGGGCATAGTCGCCCTTCTGCGGTAAATCAGGGGCGTAGTCACCCTTCTGCAGAAAATCAGTAGTCGCCCATTCTTGAGAGAAAATCCCGAGTGTAATTTCAGCCTCAAGCATCGAGCGTGAGTAAATTTATGCTTGAGGAAAAATCGGTATGATCGTATATGAGGAAAAATCGAGTAATCACTTATACGCAGAAAAGTGTTAGCACAAAATTTTCAGCCCAGGGGGAGCGTAGTCGTCTCACTGCAGAAAAAGTGTTAGCCAAAAAAAAAAATTCAGCCCAGGGGGCGTAGTCGCCTCACTACAGAAAAAGTGTTAGCCAAAAAAAAAATTCAGCCAAGGGGGCATAGTTGCCTCACTGCAGAAAGTGTTAGCCAAAAATATTTTTTGACCCGAGGTGTGAGTAAATACTCTGCGGAAAATTGCTAACTTCAAAATTTTCAGCCGATGAGTAAACCTCAGCACAGAAAAGTGTTAGCCAAAAAAGAAATTCAGCCAGTAATTAAGCCTCGCTACTTGAGAAAAAGTGTTAGCCAAAAAATTTCAACCAGTGAGTCACATCACACTACAAAAGTGTTAGCCAAAAAGATTTTCAGCCCAGGGGGGCGTAGTCGCCCTTCTGCAGAAAATTGCTAGCACAAAATTTTCAGCCCAGGGGGCGTAGTCGCCTCAATGCAGAAAAAGTGTTAGCCAAAAAAAAAATCAGCCCAGAGGGCGTAGTCGCCTCACTGCGGAAAATCAGGGGCGTAGTCGCTCCACTGCGGAAAATCAGGGGCGCAATCACCCCACTGCGGAAAAATCAGGGGCGTAGTCGCCCCACTGCGACGTATTCTTGCGCAAAACTTAACAACAGCAAACGTGAAATATAGGAACCCGCTTGTGGGTCCCACCGGGCATGCCAGAAATGTGATACCAAATGTTTAACCCTTTCTAAGCAAATAAAATGCAATGGAAAAGCATAAGGAAACACCTCAAGATTAGCCTAAGGAATTTGTAAAAGCAAAGAGGAAAGTGTTAAATGAAGACAAATAATTATACCTCCCTTTTGCAGCTGAAACTCCTTGGTTGGCCCTTGATTTGGATTGATTTGTATGCTCCTTGATAGCTTTTGATATGGATAAATGCAAAGCTTAACTATATGCTTGGATGCAAATGAAAATGGGTGAAATTGAAGACTAGATGAGTGCATAAAATGGCAGCATTTAGTTGCAAAATGGCTAAGTCTTAGAAATGCCTTAGAGGATGGGGTATTTATAGAGGATCTTGAATTCTCTAGAGAATTCAATGGTTGGGATTTATCCAACAAATTCAAGATGAAGGGCTAAGGTGAGTTGAGGACTCACAAGCCCTCACATTTTGACATGTGGAATGTGAGAGAGCTAAGGGTGAGATGATGTGTAGGTGATGTGGAAGAGAGGTACATGATGTGGAGGAAGGACAAGTACCTTCCAAGTACCTTGAGGAGTGAGAAGATTTCTTTAAAAAGAAACTTCTTATCCCCAAGTGGGAGTGAAAATGACACTTGAAGAATTTTAGAATTTTTCAAAAATCTCCATGGGAAAAGAGAAAAAGGTTGGAGAAATAAATGTGTATTAAAAATTCACATTCATAGGAGAATCTAATGGATAAAAGATGGTTTCCAAAAAAGGTGGGAATTGGTCACATGTGCATGAGGTGACATGTCAAACATTCTAGAAGCCTTGGAAAGACAAAATGTGAATTAAAAATTCACATGGGGAGGAGAGAGACATAGGATGAATAAATGAGAATTAAAAATTCTCATGGGAAAGAGGGTCAATGCCCAAAAAGGAAAAATGGAAAGATTGACCAAAAAGTGGTGCTAAAAGTGGTTAATGACTTTGATTAAATTTGTGCAAATACTTGATTATGATAATTAATGGAAGATTATAGACAAGTGGCAAATGTAAGAGGATGTCACATTAATCCTTGATTAAGAGGATGCACACCCTAAATATGAATTAATTAAATTAATTCAAATTAGTGATGGATTATGGAGGATGTGACAAGGAGGGAGAAAAGAAGAATTTTAAATTGATTTTAATTCAAAATATTAGAATGACTAAATTAAATAAATTGGTGTATTTATTTAATTTAGAGAGGAGAAAGGCACCAAATAAAGTGTTTAATTATTAAATTAAATACTTTATGTGGGAAGTGTAATATTAATTGAATAAATTAATATTGACAGAATTGATGAATAAAGAGGTAAATTTGATCATATGGGAGTGATCAAATTTGGGTGTCTACAAATATAATTATATTACACACACAATACTTCATACTTTCACTCTACTCCCAAACATTAGTATTCAATCCTAGATTCAAAAGTTAGTCTTTGCCCAAAAAGTCAAGACATTGAAAATGAGGTCAAAGTTCATTATTCTCATATCTAAAAAGTTAGGATACTAAAAATAAACATAAGAATCATAATCTCACAAAATAAAATTAACAACCACAATATCTTATACTTTGAACTTCATAAATTTATGTTTCAAAAAAAACATAGAAAATGAGGTCAAAGTTAAATATCCTCATATTTAAAAAGATTAGGAAACTAAAAGTAAACATAAGAATCTTAATCCCACAAAAAATAAACAACCACAATATCTTATATTTTGAATTTCATGTTTCAAACAAAACATTATCCATATTTCACCATTAAAGAACAACAAAAAATCCTTCAAAATAAAAATCTGTAAATTTAAAAATCAAAATATACTCTTTTATTCTAATGTGCACAAGACAATAGTTTTTGCATCATATATAAATTTAAATAAACTTTCTAACAAAATGGATACAAATTAATTTTTTCAAAAACAAAAATACATACAATAAACTTTAATAAATTACATCTAATTTAGATTCAAAACTCTATTAAAAACTAAGAATGAACTACCATATTGTATTCCATTAATTTCTACTTCACTCATAGAATCCTGCAAAACATGATAAAAAGGAACACTGGCATGTCATTCCAAAATAGGAGAAAAACAATGTGCAAACTCTACGAATGACAGCGAATGTTGCATGAAAGCCATGCAAGAATTCTTACTGCACGTGGAAAAGAAAAACACTTAAATCTTATTGTGCAGAAGAAGTTTACTGGCATTTGAATGATACAAAAAAATTTAAATCACTTGTTTGAAGGCATTTGTTTTGTTAGTGTGGCCGTGCATGGAGAAATGGCCAAAAGTTTGTTGCGAGAGTTTTGAAATTCTCACTATCATCCTCTGCCAAAGGTAGTGCTGTTATCTAAAGATATGACTTAGAATTTGTAGAAGAAAAGGTGCTTTTTAATTTATTTATTTTGTCTCCCTAGTTTTTCTTTAAAAATCCTAAATTTTTATAGAAGCATTTAGTTTTAGAATAGAAAATAATTTAAGTAATAAAAAATATAGTAAATTATTTTAAAAATCTATTTTTCTTCTAAAAGTTAAATTATTAAATTCAAGCGTAGATGAATATAGTTAAATCTAATTCAAATTTATATTATTTTAGTACACTTAATATTGGAGTAAATTTTATTTTATTTTATTTTAAATAAATTCATTTTAAGTTTAAGACATATAAACACAATCAAATTAGCAATGTTCAATATTAGCAGTCTTTGATTTGCATTTATGAAACATGTTGTGTTGTGTTGAATTGTTGTATATAACATCTAAAAAAGCTATAGCATTGATGTCTATGGCATCGACCCTATAAAATGTCAAGGATATATAAGAGGTATGTTTCTTGTTGGAGAGATAAGGATCACCTATATACACCTAAATAATGTCACTTTCACCATCATCATTTTGTCTCTTCGAATTGTACACCTTATCGCCTAATCAACCAATCATACACCTTACCACCTAATCATCCAATCTTACACATTATCACTAAGGACCCTTGTCACCCATTCATCACTTATGACATTCACATTATCACCTTATCACCTAGGACTCCTAGCACCTAACCATTTAATTAAATAAGCCATGGTCATTTAATTAAATTAGGCCGCCATTATTCATTTATTCATCCATTATTTATCCATTTATATATTTATATATTTCACACATTATCTATTAATAAATTAATCTAATATTAATTTCCACCTCATGTACACAAATAATTAATTAATTCATTATTAAATTACTAAAATCTATCTCACCTAGTTGACTACCTAGTCTAATTAGTTTATTCAAACTCACTCTTAATCTCACTCATCAAT
>VDFB02270651.1:143397852-143450169 GCA_007258455.2 Sequoia sempervirens | reverse complement strand
CCTTCCCTTGTTTTTCTTCAAATTTTACAAACTGCCCATTTTTCTATTCCACCCTGCCCACCAAACCCACATTTTACATTTTTTTTAATTATCTTACAAACATGCTAAATATTTAAAATACATAGCATGAGCTTTCTTACTCACCTTGTGGTGCACCGTGAAGTGGGTCCAGCGTCTCCGCAGGTCATCTGCTCGGTGAATGATCTCCGTATCATAATCCCGTGACATTTTTGGCTCCGTCTCCCCTCCCTCTTCTTTACCTTTTCCTCAATTGCTACAGTCACAATGAGACAAGGTAATTCTTCAAATTACCTTTTAACCCCTCTTTTCCCTCCTTTTTCAAATAAAAGGTATTTTTTACCTTTTATTTAACTTTTTTTGTCCCAACTAATCCCCTTCTTTCCCGGAGCCACCATTTGCAAACCGTACATCCAATCAACTCTGTTCAAAATTCAAAGTTGCCTAGTTTTTCACCCTCTATCCAACGGTATCCTCCATTTCTTTCTATCGAGAAGTCATCCGGGCCCCCCTTGTTCCTTCCCCAATCGCCCTCTTGAGGGGGCATACCCTATCATTTTCTTCCATCCATTTGAGGCAGGCACTAGGGCATCCCTCTCTTTTTTTTTCCCTCCTCTTCGATAGCTCATTCAACCTCTTTCAGGCTGGGGCATCAATCCCTGTCACTTTCTTCATCCCCGACATTTTATTTTTCTTCGAAACACTGTTATTTTAACAATATTTCGAAGAGGGACAAAATGTAGACACCCAAATTTGATCACTCCCATATGATCAAATTTACCTCTTTATTCATCAATTCTGTCAATATTAATTTATTCAATTAATATTAGACTTCCCACATAAAGTATTTAATTTAATAATTAAACACTTTATTTGGTGCCTTTCTCCTCTCTAAATTAAATAAATACACCAATTTATTTAATTTAGTCATTCTAATCTTTTGAATTAAAATCAATTTAAAATTCTTCTTTTCTCCCTCCTTGTCACATCCTCCATAATCCATCACTAATTTGAATTAATTTAATTAATTCATATTTAGGGTGTGCATCCTCTTAATCAAGGATTAATGTCACATCCTCTTACATTTGCCACTTGTCTCTAATCTTCCATTAATTATCATAATCAAGTATTTGCACAAATTTAATCAAAGTCATTAACCACTTTTAGCACCACTTTTTGGTCAATCTTTCCATTTTTCCTTTTTGGGCATTGACCCTCTTTCCCATGAGAATTTTTAATTCTCATTTATTCATCCTATGTCTCTCTCCTCCCCATGTGAATTTTTAATTCACATTTTGTCTTTCCAAGGCTTCTAGAATGTTTGACATGTCACCTCATGCACATGTGACCAATTCCCACCTTTTTTGGAAACCATCTTTTATCCATTAGATTCTCCTATGAATGTGAATTTTTAATACACATTTATTTCTCCAACCTTTTTCTCTTTTCCCATGGAGATTTTTGAAAAATTCTAAAATTCTTCAAGTGTCATTTTCACTCCCACTTGGGGATAAGAAGTTTCTTTTTAAAGAAATCTTCTCACTCCTCAAGGTACTTGGAAGGTACTTGTCCTTCCTCCACATCATGTACCTCTCTTCCACATCACCTACACATCATCTCACCCTTAGCTCTCTCACATTCCACATGTCAAAATGTGAGGGCTTGTGAGTCCTCAACTCACCTTAGCCCTTCATCTTGAATTTGTTGGATAAATCCCAACCATTGAATTCTCTAGAGAATTCAAGATCCTCTATAAATACCCCATCCTCTAAGGCATTTCTAAGACTTAGCCATTTTGCAACTAAATGCTGCCATTTTATGCACTCATTTAGTCTTCAATTTCACCCATTTTCATTTGCATCTAAGCATATAGTTAAGCTTTGCATTTATCCATATCAAAAGCCATCAAGGAGCATACAAATCAATCCAAATCAAGGGCCAACCAAGGAGTTTCAGCTGTAAAAGGGAGGTATAATCATTTGTCTTCATTTAACACTTTCCTCTTTGCTTTTACAAATTCCTTAGGCTAATCTTGAGGTGTTTCCTTATGCTTTTCCATTGCATTTTATTTGCTTAGAAAGGGTTAAACATTTGGTATCACAATATTAAAAGGGTGCAGGATTTAAAAGTCTAAAAAGAATTAAACTAAACAACTTGAGAATTTTCTTGAGGAAATTATGTAAGATATTGATAGATGCACTTATGTACGAAGTCCCTAAGGGAATAACATAAGAACGCAAAATAAATATTACTCTATTAAAGACCCTAAAGGTATCATGCATGAATATTACTACGATCTACTTGTACATGAAGGCCCTAAGGGAACAATGATAGATAATACTTTTACAATTACTTGTGTATGAATGTCTTGATATAACCACACAAGTTAATGATGAAGCTCTATTTCTAATTCTTAGTGGTCCATGCTATTTCCATTAGGTTGTTGGAACTCAATGTTTCCTTATGATTTTTCAACTGAGTGTGATTCTTTGATCATTCCTTACATGATCTTGATGGATGTTATCATTTTTCTTGCACTATTTTCTTGGAGAACATGGCCCTTGCTTGTAATGCATTCTTATTTACAATGTATATTTTGGTATGTTAGATGCTATTATTTATATCTTCCCATAATTGTATTATGTATGTGTTTGATTTCTCGATTGACCATCTCTTAGTTTAGAAGGGTGGGATTGAGGATTCCACATGGTTGTGTGGAGTTAAACCACCAATGTTGTTAGTTGGATTTATGAGTATACATGAAGAGTATGTATAGTTCTTTTATGGTTGTGGCAAGAATATTTTCTTTTTAGTATCATTTATTGATATACAAATAAATCATAATGTTGTGTAGACATAGGTTTATTTCTATGCTTGATGTAATTGATATCATGTTTTTATCTTGTTTTTGATAAGGTAAGCAACATTTACAGGGTGTTGTACCCTTTACACAGAGGGCCCTCAGGTCCAAAAAATAACTTGTTCAAAACAAGATATGAACTAGAAAGAGCTTACAAACAAGAGCCACAAGGCTCGACAGAACAGGCCAAACAGGCCACACACATAACAGTACCAAAACATGAACAACTGACAGACAACTAGTCGGAAGAAGTACGGGGACTAGACAACCCTTGAGTCAGGGGGAATATGATTGACTCCCAAAACCCGAGGCCATGGTTTGGGGAGTCCCTTCTTCTTTTTCTTCTGCAAAATAGACTAGGGTAAACCCACAATAGTGGGTTACAATTTTTCAAATGAAGAAAAATTAGAAATGCCCATAAAAAAATTTAAAATGGTTTACCCCTTCTAATGAAGGGGGTTCGAATGAACTACCCCCCTTCTAATGAACCCCCCCCCCCACCACCGACTTCTAAGGAACCCCTCTTGCACATATAGGGGTTCGAATGAACCCCTTTTTTCACCTTCCCCCACCATTTCAAAATTTATGCATTTTTTTGACTATCGGCTTGGGAAGGAGGTAATGGAGTCAACTTGATAAACCAAGTTGGATGATTGTAGTGATCAAACGCTTTCCAACAACTAAATTTAATATATTTTGTTTTTATTTTATATTTTATTTTTTAGTGTTATTGTACATAGGTTTTTCACTGAACATCAAGTTCAATGAAAAATCATTGTGGAAAAATAGTAAATTTAAGGAATTTTTTTTTGAAAAATATATACGCTCTAGGTATTGATGTCCTTGTTCCAACAAAAAAAGAAAAATTGAATTTCAATACATACCAAAAAAATTAAGCGAGCCGAAGTGCACCTATGTCTAAATTATAAATGTTTTGACTTCAAAACTTAAATAAAAGAAAAATATTCAACAAAATGCTATGAAACAAAATGAAAGCACTAGGTACTTGTGTTACCAACCTAAATTCAAAAGAATCAAAATTTTATCCTTTGTAGAAAAAAAGTTATGTGAGCCGAAGTACACACCACTTTTTTAAAATGTTGTTTACTATTAAAAAATAGTTATCAAAGGAGACGCAAAAAAATTACAATTTAATTTCTTTTTTTTTAAAATACATTTAAAATCTATAGACAAAACCTCACAAATCACTAGTTTACATAATTTTCAAATTCCTAATAGTTTACCTACTATAAGTGTCAAAAAGTGAAGTTTCTCTGAAAATGTTGATTTCAATGTCAAGTTTGGCCAAAAAGTGTAACACATTATTGTGGGATGACCCATCAGAAAGGCTCAAAGCCAAGGTCAACCGAGCAAGGCAAGATGAACAATTCATCCACAGCCACAACGGACAAAGAGCCACCATGCAACGAAGCTGCTAGCATAGGGGAGGAGTCAGGATCATTCAGGGGATCAACAACAGTGTTCATCGAGGGATGGGAAAAATCAGTCGGCGCAACAATAGTAGATCAGGGAAATGGTACCTTAGAAGGGACAACTAGAGGAGGAACCTAGGGGGAACAACCACCAAGGAAGATTCCTCCTCAAAGGGATCCACCGAAGGGGGAGAGCCCACCATGAGATGGTCCGAAGAGAGCATCCTTCCACCAAGTAGCAGTGCCTTTATGATGAGCAAGGGGGAAACTAGAGGCCAAATGACCAACAGAGAAACATCTCCTGCACTGAAAAGGGAGCCCCTCATAGTCCAAAAGCTGTTTCCAAGGTCTGTCCTCCACCATCAAGACCACATCACCATGGAGAGGCTTGGAGATGTCCAAATCGATTAAAATATGAGCCACTGTAGTATTCCCAAGATCCCAAGACGTAGAATCCGCCTTCAGAAAGCTACCAATGGCATTGCCAATAGCTTCAAAACAAGAATCCTCCCAAAACTAGAGAGGGAGATTCGACAGACGAACCCAAACTGGTATGATGTTTTTATCTTATTATTTTACCTTGAATCAAGAGTTTACTTAGAATTTTTTCTTGGGAACCATGTCCCCTTTTTATGGTTCTTGCTTGTTTAGAATAGAACCTATAGATGCTCAAAATTTAATCCAAGCCATTTTCACATGTGATGAAAATCAAGGAATTTATATCTCATACCATATAAAAATAGAGCTTGTTAATTTTTTACTTGTATTTTTTCTTATATTTTGTACATACAAATAAGATTCCATATTCCAAGTTACATGGAGTTCAAATTTTGGGGTTGGTAGGGTGTTTTGCATCTACATAGTGTAATTTATAATTTAAAGTGTAAATCTCATGACTTTGAAAGTTTGGTGTTTTCTAGCCATCTTACATGATGTAAAATATATTTTGGACCTTGAATTTTGAGTTTTAAGTGGTTGGAATTACATACTAAATGGTTTTTTCACATTATCAACTATCCATCAAACTCTAAAGTTTGAGTTACACACTACTTTTTTGATGCCAAAGGCTAAGGCATTACACCAATTTTAGGTTTGATTCTATATTTTGTAGGGATGTGAAGTGCATATCAAGAGATAAAGTCTATCTTTTTAAAGTGTTTGATATTTTCATTAGAGGAGTGACCAAAAGTTACAAAATACAACTCAAAATCTAAATTCTAAGGATTACTAGATGCAAACTTAACCTTAAACCCAAAGGTTCAATCAAGGTTGATTAGGCTTTAAAGTTTGAGATTCTTCTAGACTAAAAATTAAATCCTAATTTTTTTTATTTATGACTCAATGCTACCCTATCTCAATATTTTATGGGAATATATTGGTAGGTAGGTGCTAGAAATTCATAGGGTGGCTTGGAAACCTTGACTCTTCTTCATATCTATTTTTGTGTTTTATATTATATTGCTTTATAAGTCTTATGCTAGTTCCACCTTGCATTGGTCATAGGTGTGTTATATTGAATGTTTTTATTAAATTTCGAGCATGAAGGATCTATCACAAAAAAAATCATCCTATTTTTAATCATTAAAATATTTGGCATAAGCTTGAGGCATTACAAAATCCATATTCAAATTTTATTTTCATAAATAAAAGGATGAGTATATAAGAATGCATATCACTTATCCAACTTATATGTGACCTACGTTGATACGGAGTTATAGATTGGTATATATAAAGAACAATAATCTTATATTATTCACTTTAGATCTAATATTAGATTCTAAGTATCAATATTTGATCATATTTACTTTTTAATTTTGAGATACACATTTAATTTTCATCATTTCACTTTATATTTATGCTTTATATAAGAATACATAATTTGTACTAGATATTTAGCTTGGTAAATTAATTCAATAATATTTATTACATTTAGTTACCCTAGATATTTATGTAGGGATACTTTATTTCCTTACATAAAATGGTGAACTTGACATTTCAACCCTTCTAAGAAATTTATGAGGGTTTTAAACTTCTTTATGACTTTCATTTTTTAGATCTAATTGATTTGATTGCTTGCATTTATAATTCTAGTTATGATTAGGGTTTGTATCCACCCTCACTTATCATTCTTTAATTTAGATTGATTAGGGCATGGAATTTAAATTATTTTTATCTCTCTGGTCCCCCAACCAATTTTGATTGAGCTTCATTATTTTTTATAGATAAAGCAACATAACAAGGGTGTTGGACCAATTAAAAAAATCCTAGAGGCTGAAATATAAACTTCCAAAGATCATAGTAGCACAATAACAGTGCTTTAACAGTACATCAAACATAAACAAAAATAGCTAATAGAAGACACCAAACAAATAACCTAACCAACAAATAGTTGACCCCAATCATTAGTTAGGAACTTGAAAGGTTCATTGTGACTATTATCATTGTCTTGAGTCTTCACCAAATCTTTGTCTTGCAGAAAGCATAGGGTAGTTGTAGATTTGTGCATAACCTTGGAGCTTAATTTGGAAAGACTACCATCTTTTTCTCAATGTCTAGCACCTTCTTTTTTAGTTCATCAAGTTCTTTCATCGTTGTGCATCACATTGAGGATAGCTATGAATCACACCTTGAGGATCCATATTGGAATTGTCTATGCTACCCATGTTCTTGGGATGACTCTCAGTAGTTTTTTATAGACCATTAGAATCAAAACCATCCTCTTCATTAGTTGAGAGACTTACCTGTTTAATAACATCCTCAACCCCTTTCTTCCTAGAAGTATTTGGGTGACTTTCCAGATAGTTGGTTATTCTCAAATGAGAGTTTCTAACCACCTCCTCATCCTTTTACTCTTCAACATTAACAAAAAAAATAATTTTCTCAACCAAGACCAGATTTGGTGAATTTTTTTTCTTTTTGGTGGGGGGGTTTCTAAAACCCCATCTAGTCATTTTTTCTCAAACTAAGAGGAGGGGAAAATTTTAAGGTCACAAAGACCTTGAGCTTCTTGAGATTGGTCAAAGGTAGGAGACCTAGGTGAAGGATTATCCTTAATAAGGCTAGAGGGGGTGGAGGGATGAGTGGTAACATTAGAGGGTTCACCTAGAAACTTTTGTGGGAGGGAAGTATGATCAGAAACATAAGGCTTATTCAATTTACTTTTCTTTTTCCCTAAGGGGCTAAAGTGGTCATGACTTGAGGGGAAGTAGGGGGTTTCCTCAATCAAAATAGCTTGAATTTTATTTGGTGGGCATAGGGAAATAGTGAATTGGTAAAGGTGCATGATAAGACCTTGATGGAGGGGAATGAGAGATTTTTCTTAGCATCTTTAATTCAAATCCATGACATCCTTAATAGATCTTTTTAGGGAGGTTAACAGGTAGAAAGGGAAGCTTAACAACACCTTATGACATAAATGGTTAAGGAGTGGGAAGTGGTAAAAATAACAAAACTTGAATCTACCTTCAAGAGTAAAATTTTTCATAAGCATTAGGCATACCTTCTCCCATGGCAAAGGAAGTTTTTCCCTGTCAAAACCACCTTGTATTTTAATAGGTTGTTCATCCTAAAAAAAAGAGAGTTAAACTGTCATTGTACAATGCTTTCATATTATTTTTCCATTTTTTCCCTTTTGTATTCATTCTTGTCACTTGTGCAATCACATCTTCATCAACCTTAAAGGAAATTATGCCAACTTCGACTTTCCTCAAGTCCTAGTTTTGGGAAAAATGAATGGATAGACTTTTATCATGTCCCTTGAGGCATTCCAGGAAAGAATCAACCCTACATACATAGTAAATATGCTAAATAGTGGCATCAGAGGAGAATCATTCACAAGAATTGGGTTCACTGCAAACTCTATCCCTATCCATCCTTTCTTGGTAGAACAGTAGAGTTTGTTAAGGGATAGTAGATCTTCTTGAGAGCTTACACAAAATCTAGAGGTTTGAGCAATGAGTGTAAATAGGAGAGAATAAAGGATAAAAGCCCATGCCAGAGTAGTAATAACTATAAAACCCCATCGAAGAGCAAATATAATTATTGCAAATCATCCTCCAAATCAGGATCCAATCATATCTCCCAATGTTAGTGGTACAAGTAATAAAATTTTACCTCATGCCAACAATCCTAATCAAAAGAAAAATTAAACTAAAAGCTTTTTGGGAAAGATGGATGGTCGTACAAGTCTTGTCACCATTGTATGGAGAAGCTAGCTCCTTTTCCATTCTTCCACAAACCTCATACAAGTGTCCCTGGAAAGGCAGAAAGACATAAAAACACCACCATGTGTAGACCTTTGAAGGACCATGCCAACAGGGATGATTGTACTAGTCATATCATGGATGAGAAAAGACTTTAGATTCAATTTTGTGATTCTACAAACCTCATACACATGTCCCGCGAAATGACAAAAAGCTAGCGAAATGACGTTCTGAGAAGATTTATAATGGGTTTTAATTATTAATGACATGAGATTTCTACAATCCATATAAATGTGATTATGTTGCTTCTGGATTTGATTGTGTGCAAGTTTTTTCATCAATGTTTCGGATCACACTCCGTGATCCGTCATCAAGATAGATATCTAAAGGAGACGCAAAATGACGAGTTGCAGACCAAGATTAGTTTAAAAAGAGAGAGGGAGAGAGAGGGAGGGGGAGAGACACACTACCCAAGGATAAAAAGAAAAAAGGTCAAAAAATAATAATAACCCAAAATGCTAGTTTTTAAATTAATTAAACAAGAATTAGAATTAACCAAAAATTATTGAAAACCCTATTAATAAGCTACTAAATTCATATTTAATAACGATTAATATGGATTAATTGATAAACTATTAAAAAATATATTAATCCTTACTTGCCATTGGCATAATGAGTTTGCTTTTTTTTAGTTAACTAGTTATTAATAATTTAGTTTTCAACCAATCAAAAACAATATTTAAAAAAAATAAAAATAAAAAATTCAATTTTGTAAAGTCAACTTGTAAAATATTTAACTTTATAAATTATAAAAATGATTTCTTGTGCATATAATTGGTTAAAAGGTTATGTGTGTTATTGACCCATTTGTAGGAAAAACAAGGTAAACATTTTTTTAAATAATGATTTTTCATTTTTTGCTTTACAAAGTCATTTCATTAAATCTTTCTAAAATAAATAAATGTTACTTATTTTGACTTTTTAGTACTTGCCTTAGGCATAGTACTATTGTAATGAGTTTCACTTTTTTTAGTTAACTAGTTATTAATAATTTAGTTTTCAACTAATCAAAAACAATATTTAAACAAAAATTAAAACAAAATTCAATTTTGTAAAGTCAACTTGTAAAATATTTAACTTTATAAATTATAAAAATTATTTTTTGTGCATATGATTGGTTAAAAAAGTTTTGTGTATTATTGGCGGATAAAACAAATTAAACTTTTTTTGAAGGAATGATTTTTCATTTTTTGCTTTTATAAAATCATTTCATTAAATCTTTCTAAAATAAACAAATGTTATTTATTTTGACATTTTTTTAAGAATAATTTTTTTATGTATGTAATTGTTATTTTTTTATTAAAGAAAATCTTACAAAAATCAATTAACTATTTTATAGAGATTTTGATTCACACTATTAAAATAAATAAAAATAAAAATTGTATTATTCTTTCCATTAAACTAATATTTTTATCTATGTTTTTAATATTTTATGGTATAATTTGATTATATATGTGCTCCTTCTTTTCATTAATAAGATTTTTTCATCATGTATATTTTTATATTAATTTATATTAATATATATAGTTTCTTCAAAAAAAATATTATAACCTATAATATATAAGTATTTAAAATAATATATAACCTAATGTAGGTTCTATATATATATATAGAATTTATATATACTATTTCTATTTATATCTTATATTATTATAGGTAATAATTTGTAGGTAAATAAGTTAATCTATATTATGTAGATAATATATTAATTTATATTAATTGTATTATATGTAATATTAATTTATATTATTTTGTAGGTTCTCCTTTCATATATATTTATATATATTAATAAACTATCTTAATTGGCTACTATGTTAATTATAATATTAATATTAATTATTATATTATTACTATTAATATAATTAATATAATAGTGAATCACTATATTAATAATTATAAAAATATTTTAAAATATATTAATATTATAATATTGCCTATTTACTTAGTTTATATAATATAATTTATAAATTATTAATATTAAATTAGAATATAATATTTATTATACTAATTTCACTATCAAATTCAAAATCAACTATAATCAATCTAAGAATTATTTTTAATAATAAATCATTTGATTATTTAATGTTTAGCAAATATGTATTCTAAAGAACAAACTCAACTTCAACTTTATTAGTCATAGTTATGTCTAGTACAAATAATTCATAAACTACTTCCTTTGTGAATGAATGAGTTCATTATATAAATATTCAAATGTATTCAACTTTATTTTTTTTGAAAAAAAAAACACCAAACAATAAACATTTATTCCAATTTATTTTATTTTCAAATATTTAATATCAAACATTTACATTACATAACCAAAACATATAAAAAAACCAACGCTATTAATCAAACAAAACACAAAATACAAAAGTCAAAACTAAAATACAACAATTAAAAAAAAATTAAAAAAAATTACATTTAATTTTATTCACATTAATTAAACTTACATTTATTTTTATTCCAACTCTACAAATCTCTAATTAATACTACAAAGGCAAGTATTGACCACTACATGACACTTTTTTTTTTTGATCGGTAATAATATTTATTTTATTGATATAGAAATAAAAGAGGTTACATAATAAAACCAAAAAAACTTCCATACATTTCCCACCAACTCCAGTCGATCCTTCTAATAGATCTAAGGATCAGACCCCAAACCCACTAAACCATTCCATAGACAAAAAGTTTGAGACAAGCTAACTACCCAGTGTAAATTCAAAAGCCAAAAGCACCCATTCACATGTCAGCCCTTTGAAAATTTCTTTGGATGACCTTTAGTCTGAGATCGTAGGACCATAGCAAAGGATTTCCTCCTCTCCTTCACTCTCTTTCCCACAACCAATTGCCATTCGTCCTCGACCCCTGCAACCTCTTTCTGCCAGCCCAGGGGAAAATCCTGGGGACTCCTCAATTCGCCAAATCCACTGCTTTCTTGTAGATGTTGATCATTAGCCATTCACTTTTCCACATCCTCCTTCTGATGAGTTAAAATCCGAGGACTCCTCCCAGCTCCCTCTCCCTTGCTACCTTTTTGAAACTGGTTATCAGCCTTCTGATTTCTCGCATCTTTCTTCTGGGGACTCATCAATCCTTTCTTTTCCTTACGATCTAGTGTTGCAGTCCCATTTTTGGCTGTCACATCCTTGACACTATTACTGTGAGACGTAATAACATTTCTTGCAGCTAAAAGTCCTTCCTGAGTGGAGTCCTCTGTAACCTGTGGCTGCTCCACACAAATTTTCTCATGCAAAAGTTTCCTTTCTGCCTGATTTAGAACCTCTGAAGCCTTGCTCTTCTTTGTAGTGCCTTTCAGCTGAGTACTCCCTTGCTTCAACTCATGCTTCTCCACTATATAGTGTTGGGTGGATGCATCTTTCCACCATGAAGCTGTGCTTTTACTTTTATGTTTGGCACATTCTGCTGCCAAGTGCCCCATTTGATGACATTTTCTACATCTGAAAGGAACCCCTTCATAGTCCAAGGGCTGTACCCAGCAACCCTTAGAGAGTTTTAAACAAATCTCCTTCGGGGGCACCTTGGAGATTTTCATTTCTACCAATATCCGGGCATATGTAGAGTGCAGAAGATTAGAAGAGCCCTCATCCACCATTATGAAGGTTCCTAGAGAGTTCCCTATGGCCTCCAGGCATCCATCGAACCAGAACTGAAGGGGGAAGTTAGGAAGCCTCACCCAAAGGGGGACCATCTGAAATACTTCAGTAGTTGGGTTGAAGGCCGAATGCCATGGCTTTAACAACAGAACATGCTTCTCTTCCCATTCCCAATGATATTCATAGAGGATTTTATTCCTGTCCTATTCTTTTTCAAAAACAACAATAAAAAAACCCTTGGCCATAGGATAGATCTGAACATACCCATCCATTAGAGGTTTCTAGTTGTTAGAGATCCACTGGTGTAGATTAGGCAAGCATGGCCAGAAGCCCCTGAATCTCCCGATTAATCCCAGCCCAGAGAAAACCTTTTCATTGTAGACTACTTCTCCCTCCAGCTTGCCATCCAACTCCAAGGTGATTGCTTCTGAAGCATGCTGTGAAACAGGGTTCACCCCTTTCCCATCAACGATTCCTCTTTTTGGATGTTTTCCAGCCTTACTGAGCCTAGAGCTGTGATCTTCTAGTCTCGGCTTCTTACGCACCTTCTTTGTATCATCACAAATCAACACATCAACACCCTGAGCTAACATTGCCATGCCTTCTTTTACAACGACGTGGTCTCCACTGTGTGTTGCTGGCGAAAGCCTTCCATTCTCTGTGAAGTCTCGACTTGCTGAGTCTTTGACGCTGACGCCAGTAGCTATACACTCCCCAGACGTCCTCTACAACTCCTCTCCCTGGGCACTCTGCACGGGCAGAGCCCTAGCTGGCTCCACAACGATTCGACCATTGGCAGCCATTCAAATCTTTACATTTCAACTGACTAAGTACCAATTATTATAAATATAATATGTAACACAATATAACCACTACATGACACTTGTTTAAGAATGTAATTGTTATTTTTTATTAAAGAAAATCTCACAAAAAACAATTAACTATTTTATAGAGATTTGGATTCACACTATTAAAATAATAAAATAAAATAAAAATTGTATTATTCTATGTTTTTAATATTTTATGGTATAATTTAATTATTATATGCTCTCCTTTTTTCCTTTAATAATTTTTTTTATCATCTATATTTTTATATTAATTTATATATATAGGTTCTCCAAAGAAATTATAACCTATAATATATAGGTATATAAGATAACCTATATTAATTAATGTAGAATTTATATATATTATTTCTATTTCTATCTTATATTGAAGGTAATATTTTGTAAGTAAATAAGTTAATCTACATTGTGTAGGTAATATATTAATTTATATTATACATTCATATTAATATATATGATAGGTTATTTTATTTTGTAGGTTCTCCTTTAATCTATATTTATATATATTTATATATATTATATAAATTATTATGATTTAATCTATTTATATTAATATATATTATAGGTTATATATTATAATCTATTGTATTTTAACTATCTATTTTTTTATTTTATTTTAATTGAATTATTTATTTAATTTTCTAATTTATATTTTATATATAGTCTCATCTTTTTTCTTTTTCTTTGGTTAAATTATTATTGTTTTAAGATATATTATATTTTCCTTTATATCTTCCTTCATTTCTTTTACTAATTTTGGTAATTGTTCCTCAATCATTTTGTTATATAATTCATCTTTATAATTCTCTTAGAGTTATTTATTAGACATTTAACCTTTAACCTTTTTTGATCCATTTATTTGTGTTATATCATATTATTATATTATTCATTCTTCTATTATGTCTTCATCATTTTTTTTTCTTCCTATTTTCACTTTTACTTCATTTCTCAATCTCCTCCCTCCCTACCCTCTCCCACCACTTCACTCTTCTTAAAGTCATTTCTACAATCATATTCTTCATTATCCTCTTCTTATGATGAATCATTGAGTTAAGATTAGGGTAAGGTCCTTAGAGTTATTTATTCATTGTTTGAGATTTAACTTTAACTTTTTTTTATCCATTTATTTGTGTTATATCATATTACTATATTATTCATTCTTCTATTATTTCTTCATCATTTTTTTTTGCCTATTTTCACTTTTACTTCATTTTCCAATCTCCTCCCTCTCTACCCTCTCCCACAACTTAACTCTTCTTAAGGTTATTTCTACAATCATATTCTTCATTATCCTCTTCGTACGATGAATAATTTAGTGTGGTTCAAAACGCCAATTCAAAATAGCATACATAATTTAATCTAGAAGTGCTTACTCTATCATTCATGGACTTTGAAAAAATCATACCATCTATAATCATTGATTCGTTAATATTTAACAATTATTGATTTGAATGAAGAGATATAGTTGCACTTATGTCTACTACGAATCAAATCTGATAATTTAATATAAAATATTTTATTTTTAATATATATATTAAACTAAAAATAAACAACTTGTAATAAATAATCATTTTAATATATAACAATTTTATATTAATAATAAGAGAAGAAACATTGCCAACATGTAATATCTAATTTTTAATGCTTTTTAGTATATATTATATTTATTTTATTTATAAAATTTATTTAATATATAATAATTCATAATATAACATTTATTAAATATGTTATTTATTTAAAAGTTAGTGATAAAAATTAGGTTTATAGTTATGGATAGTGTTACTATCATAGTTAGGGTTAGAGATAGGTCTAGGATTAAGAAAATAGTTTAAAATTTATTGTTAGGGTTAGAGTAAGGGATAGGGTTAGGGTTAGGGATAAAATTAGAGTTAGGGTATGAGTTAGGGTTAGGGATAGGTCATTAAAATAACTAATTAACAATACTAAAACACTATAATTAACAAAACTTACATTTATTTTTATTCACATTAATAAAACTTACATTTAATTTTTATCAAATCTAAAAAACAATAATTACAATACTATTAAGGAAAGTACTAGCCACTATGTGGCACTTGTTAATAATTATCTTGCTTAGCTTATTAAACAAGTTTAGAGCTTATGATAAACTAATTGAGAAAAGGTTTAAGCTACAAGATCATATTCTTATATCTATTAATATTAAAATCTATTTGTTAGTATTAGATTTAAAATTTTGTTTGGTTACCATAAAAAAATAATTAAACCCAATACTAGAACAAAGAATCAAACTAGAAAATAAACCATATAAAAATATAAAAAGGAGAATAAATAAAAATAAAAACAAAAACAAAAAACATAATAAAAAGCATAAAAGATATTTAATTAAATAAGGAAAACTAATTAAGAAGAAAAAAGCTAACAATGAAAAAAGAGAACCACAAACTAAATAGAACATAATGAAAAGAACAAAAAGCAAACAAGAAAAAATAAATAATTAAATAATTAAAATAAAAACTACACGGAAACAAATAATTAGATAGAATTAAAGATAACAAGAAAATTTAAGATTAACAAATAAATAAAAATTTTAAGCAATAAAGTAAACAAACAAAAAGAGAGCAAAAATAGTTAAAAAGAAAATTTAAGATAAAATTATAAAAATCATGATTAAGCTCAAATATTTTTGGGTGAGATGGGAAATGATTATACAAGTCTTATCAACCCTCTAATGAGTACAATTATTATAATTTACATAAATGTGGCAATACATCACCATATGATTAAGCAAAAACATGGAGGAGCCACATTAGTAGGGTGGGCCACCACACAACATTTTGGACCCATCTAGAATCAATCATGTATCCTTCCGCAGAGTCAACATCCGCATCAGTATGTAGCAAACAAGAGACAAAGTATTCCCATTTTTAAACTCCAATGGGAAATTTTTAAAATTTTCCCTCTTTAGCATATAATCCTCCACTAAATGGGCTAGGGTTCCAATCCTTCACACCATTAACTATCATTAGAAGAGATAACATAGTTCCACTTTGAAGTAAGGAGTTTTTTAACATAATCAGGTAGACTGGAAAAGTTACACCATCATTGTAGAGATTTTTGATCTATCCCTAGACAAGCCATAACATCAACAACCTGGTTGCCCTCACGATAAGTATGTTTGATCTCAAAATTTTCCAGACTAGGAGTTTTTTGATATCTTTTATAATATCTTCAAGCACACAGCTTGGTTGAGCAATACCTTTCACCACATCAATTATAAGTTTAGAGCCCCCTTCTATGAGTATATTTTTTATGCCAATAGCAAGAACATACCCTGCCACAAAAACCCCTTACGGGGTTCTTAACATGCCACCCCCACTAGAGATGCCATGGTTTCCATTAGCCACACCATTAAAATTAAGTTTGCACTAGCCAAAATGGGGAGAATCCATTTAGTGTGTAATCTTACCAACTTCATTGTCATGTCAACATTATAAAAAGGATTGGGCGAACCCCATTGAGTAGTAATTTTTAATCCAAAGGGAGAGGGGAATCTAGATAGATTCAATGCCAAACTAAGATATTCTCCAAAAGAAGTTTGTAGAAAGCTGCAAATACCTCTTCAAGGATCCTTTTTAGATATCTAAAGATCCAAATTTTTCTTTCCTTCTTAGAGGCTCCAACAAAGGTGAGGAGGTATCTGCTTCCATAATTCTTTGATAAGGGGTTGATGAAAAGGACTATCCCATTCCACCCTTAGGTCACCCAGATCTTTGTTCATGATCCAGTAAATTTGGAGCTTCTGCAGCATAAATCCCCAAGTTTCTTAAGAAAAAGGACAATGAATGAGGATGTGTGGGATTGTTTCTTCATCCATATTACATAGAACACATCTATTGGCTAATTGGAATCCACACTTGATGATATTGTATTGTGTTAGGATTTTATTGTGCATAGTTGTCCACCTGAAAAAGTTGATTTTAGGAAGGAGCTTGTTATTCCATACCTTTGTCCAGGAAACACATTTGTCCTTCTTTAATAGTAGATTGAAAACTGATTTGACAAAAAAATTTCCTTTAGGACTTTTACCAAGATACTTGCTATGTTGGTATTTTAAGGAGAAATAGGAGAAGAGGGGATCCTTGAAAAGAATGCATGCCTCCCAAAAATAGTTATCCTTGCCCCCCAAATGTAGAGACAAGGACAACCACACAAGAGAGTATCATGTTGCTGACATAAATAATATGGTTTCACTTGAGATTGTACAACCATGAATGACAATGAGAAAATTCCTAAAGCTACAAATGCCACATAGTGAGGAGCAACACCATAGGATGAAGATCAACATTGTTTAGAGTGATTAGGTGCATTAATCCATGGAAGAGCACCACAATCCTTAAGTTATATTTTATTACTCAAGTCCAAACATTCATTGATAGAATGACCATGCACTCGATGATATGCACAAAATGAGTTCTTGTTGTAAAATTTCTTTCATGTTCTTGGAGGGAGAGATATCAAGCGGGCTTAGAGAAGCCTCGACAAAATATTCTCTTGATCAAAAGCAGGAGACATTCCTTTCCTTTGTGAAGAATTTTTTTCTTTCTAACCACAATATGTCATACATATAGTAGATGATAAAGCATTAGATGATGATGGGGATGAAGGTTGGAAACCCAGACCTTGCTTGGAAAAGTATGGTATAAAATTCATGTGATCCCTATCATTTTATTTCATGTTTTTATTATATCCATGTTTAGAAATAATTTTGTATCCAAGACCTTAACATTCTTCCAACTCAGATGAAGAAATCGTATCTACATTCTCCTAAGAATAATTGTCTTTTTCTTGTTTGGAGGTCGAGGACAGATTGGTCTCTTCATATCTTACGAGTTTAATTACCTCCATTATGGTGATCTTTATAGAGATTATCATGTCCGATTACCATCGTCCCATAGATTGATTTTTGGGGCGGTTTTTCATTTCCTAATACTTTTTTGGTTTTGTAGGTTCTTCATAAGAATGATGTATCTATCAGGTTGAATTCCTCTATGACATTCCTATGTTCAATCTTTGTGCGAAGGATGTGCTTTGTTCTCGACAAATTAATCTTTGTGCCTATGTCTCAAATTATTGGCTTGTCATATTCCTTTGAAGTTCTCTTGTTGGCCTAACTTCCTCTTATCAGCGGGACTTGGTTCTTTGTTCCCTCGATACTCTGAAAACCTTCACGGTTTGGCGCTAACAACTTTGTTCTATCCACAAAATTCTCTTATTAGCGAGACAGGTTGGTGTTGAAAGGAGTTGTCCTAAAGTCTCCCTGATGCCATGATAAGCTGTCTGAATAATGTTAGCGAGAGATGGTTGCATCGGTGTGAGGTTTCAGAATGTCTCTTAGACATTCCAATGAAAGAGTGTCGGTGAGACATGGCATGATCGACAGGACTTCAGAAGATGTATCCTCAACATTCTGGTAGAAGGCTGCAAGGACCTTGTCAGAGTGACTTAACGTTGTTGTTGGGATGTTGGATCATGTCTCTTCGACATGTAGGTTGAGTCTGGTGAAACCTTGTCGCTGTGACCTTATGCGATCATCGAGACATTGTGAGATGTCTCTTAGACATGTCCATTGAATACTTGTTCATTCCTGTCAATGAGACTTCGAGAGGTTGCCATGAGTTGGTGAAAAGTCTCTTCTACATGCAGGTGGAAGTTAGGGACTTAGTGTCAGTGTGACTTTAGGGTGTTGCCGAGACTTTGGTGAAAGTCTCTTCGACATGCATCACCTTGATCATACTTTGGAGCATTTCTCTATAGAGTTGGATGATGAGCTTGTTGTTCGTATTGATGAGCTTTCTATTGGAGGAGTAGCCAGTTGGATTGTTTATTTTTTTGCAATGCTCAAATGTTCAAGTCTAGCTATTAATGAGCCTTTCATGTAGTCATTCTTGTTTAGCTATGTCTCTAATCTAGTTGTTTAAGAGCCTTTGTTTTAAACTGTAATTGCAAAGTCTGTTATTTGGCTATTGTAGAGCCCTCTAAATAGATATATATTTATTTTGTAATTTTTTTATATATATTAATATATGGGCCTCCATGCTCTTTTCCAAAAAAAAGAATTATCTTTTTCCAAAGCATGTAAATCCTCTTTAATTTTTTTAAAGTTAGGCATCTTAAAATCATGATGGATGGAAGTTAAAAAGAGCCCATCATCATCATGGGATGATGTTGTTGGATTTGTTGATAAAGAAGATACAACACAAGAATCTTTAGGTTTAGATTGTGAGATTTTGTACTCTCTCATAAAGGAGGATGTAAAATCTAATGAACCCCAATCATCATCTAAGAGTGTTGTTATAGATGACATGCATTTGGGATTATCATCAATTTGTATAGGTTATTTGGACTTTGATGGTGATATTTTAGACTCCCTTTGAAACAAGGTGTAAAATCTAACGACCCCCAATTATCATCCAAATATTTCATCATGGGTAAAACACACTCTTCTTTGTGTTCTATGTGTATGGGTTCTACTTTTGAAGTTGGAATCAAAGTTTTAAGAGAGTTGTCCAAGTATTATGCTTGGCTTTGGCTTGTAACTTATAACTCTCTTCATCTGCTTTAGTAATGTATATCTTGTTATTATATTCATACTTAATCTCGTGGTGGAGGGTAGATGAGACTCCCTTCATGGTGTGAATCCATGGTCTACCTAGGAGGAGATTATATGAAAGAGGCTTTGGCATGACATAAATAGGTGTTTGTAATGTCACACGTCCTACCTTGATGGGTAATGTGATCACTCCTAATGGTTTCTTGTTGACATTATCAAAGCCACGAATTGAAAGATCATTAGGTCCTATAAGATTCTTGTACACAACAATTCCATGATTCACCCTTTCATGATGTTTGATAAATGTTGTTTTGGGTTGTTTTTTTTAAGTTGTTTGTTAAAAGTTGTTCTTGGTTAATTAATTTATTAAATTAAATTATTAAGTTAAAAATCATTTTGACAACTAAATATGAATATATTTATTATTAATGTTGGAAATAAAATAAATTAAAAATGTGAGAAAACATTATAATATAAAATAAAATATTATTTTGGAATGTTGCAATTAATAAACAGTTAAAATATTTTAAAAGGATAAAAAGATTTTCTTTGGAGCACATGCATAGTCTCGAACTATTTGTTGAAAAGGAATTTGATGTCTTATTGAAGATTTTTGAGATTTTATTGGATTTTGTTCTCGAAAATCAAATAGCTCTCCTTTTTGGAAAATTATTTATCTTTTTGAGAAGATTTTCATGTGGATGGATTTTTGTTTCTCAGAGTGAAGAAATTTGTCTGCAAAAAAAAAATTTCATACTTTGATTTTTTGGGAATTGGGGGTGGAGTTCTTGGAAATTTTGATTAGAGAAGAGAGAGAAGAAATTACACATAAAAGGAGGCATTGAAGAGGGCACATGCAACGACAATTTTGAGGATATCAAAGAGGTACACATTTGTGTCTTTTAAATCGTTTCTATTGTTACATCAACCTTTAAGACTTCTCTACCTTTCACCTTCTTCCAAGATATTGCATGGTAGATCCCTTTAGATTAAGAAAATCCAAACTATTTAAATGTATATGATCTAATCATGTCTTCTTTAAGTTGTTTGTTAAAAGTTGTTCTTGGTTAATTAATTTATTAAATTAAATTATTAAGTTAAAAGTATTTTGACAACTAAATATGAATATATTTATTATTAATGTTGGAAATAAAATAAATTAAAAATGTGAGAAAACATTATAAAATAAAATAAAATATTATTTTGGAATGTTGCAATTAATAAACAGTTAAAATATTTTAAAAGGATAAAAAGATTTTCTTTGGAGCACATGCATAGTCTCGAACTATTTGTTGAAAAGGAATTTGATGTCTTATTGAAGATTTTTGAGATTTTATTGGATTTTGTTCTCGAAAATCAAATAGCTCTCCTTTTTGGAAAATTATTTATCTTTTTGAGAAGATTTTCATGTGGATGGATTTTTGTTTCTCAGAGTGAAGAAATTTGTCTGCAAAAAAAAAATTTCATACTTTGATTTTTTGGGAATTGGGGGTGGAGTTCTTGGAAATTTTGATTAGAGAAGAGAGAGAAGAAATTACACATAAAAGGAGGCATTGAAGAGGGCACATGCAACGACAATTTTGAGGAAATCAAAGAGGTACACATTTGTGTCTTTTAAATCGTTTCTATTGTTACATCAACCTTTAAGACTTCTCTACCTTTCACCTTCTTCCAAGATATTGCATGGTAGATCCCTTTAGATTAAGGAAATCCAAACTATTTAAATGTATATGATCTAATCGTGTCTTCCTAGGAATTCTTATACCTAAATTTAAGAAAGATAACTCTTCTTCTCTCCTTGCCATGTCGCATATATATATATATATATACATGCTCTTTGGGTAATGTAGAAAGCATCCTTTTTGCATAACTGATCAATGAATTGCATGAGTTATTTTTCTCTCTAAATAGTTCATTTGCCTTATCTAAGATACCAGACGCTCATACCCATCTACTAAAGCGGAATGTAGTAATAATTACTCAACTTAAAAGTATTTGACTCAACTTAATATTGGTATGGTGCCTTATTTTCGATGGAATTATGTTGTATTTGGAATTCAATTTAGTTTCCCTGTATATTGATATCGATGGAGATATTATATGTTGTTGATCGCTGCATTTATATCATGTTGAAATTCGAGTATTGTGTGTTTACTATGATTAGCGATCTCATCTTATAAGCTGTGACTTCATATACAGAGTATTCGATATTGCAGTGTCTTTAATTCTATGGTATTGATAAGTTATGCTTATTTGTAAATATCAATGGAGTTTATGGGAGATATTCGAATTATACACACACACAGACACATATATATGTGGATGTATGTTTATTTGTGCATTTAAACGTTGCTGTAACATGATCTATGAGGATGAAAACAACTTTATGTTTATGATTGATATATATATATATATATACAATTGTGTATTTGTTAAGGTGTTATATAAAGTGTATTTATGTCTCTGGAAATAATTTCTATGTTGGGTAAGTAGGTTAAGTAATGGAATAGGACAATTGAGTTACTTAAACTGGGTTAATTGGGAAGGTTTGATTTATGTCTTTTTAGATAAATAATCTCTTAATGGAAATATGGGTTAAATGGGGATTAAATGATTATGTTAGATAAACAATTTTTGAAATTAAGTAGGGGGAAAAGTGACTTGCATATGCATCTATAGATAATTAAAAGATTTGATTAAATATATGAACTAGATTGTCTTTGTATTGAGTAATAAATGTCGATTGCTTTTATAACTATTTAAGAGTTAAAATGAAAATTACCATGTAATTAGTTAATGGGTACATTTGTTACGGTGGTAAATGGTTTATTGAGTAGATTAGTGGCTAATCATGTGAGTATCATGAGATGTGGAATAATGTTCTTCATGGATGTATTTTTGATTGATCATTTGTGTTGAATTTAATGCTTGATTTTGATATTGAAGTGAAACTTGGTTAGTGTTCAAAAGTGGGAGTCTTTGTGCAAAATGGTTAAGGTTTGTTCCAGAGGCTTAGGGGAGTATTTTATTGGTTGAATTTTATGCTTGTTCTTTGAGTTGGTTGATAATATACTTGAGATGTGAACATGAGGGTCTTTAGCCTTGCATTGCTTACTCATTATTATGGTTGAGATTTGTGAACAAGATGGTCCATGCCTTGCTCTGGATATGTGTTTCTTGTGGTTTTGTTTTTTGTGCAAGATGGCTTTACCCTGTTGGTTTTGTTGGGTCTTTTAGTTGCAAGTAGGGGGAGTGGTTCTCAATGGGGGCCAACATCTAGTGAGAGACTATTTGGGTAACCCATTGGAGAGTTTCTTAATTTAGTGATAACCTAATTAATGAATTGGGGGGGATAGGTAATTTTCACATTAATCAAGATAATTGGATGCCTCACCCATGCATGTAGTGCTCGTTTAGGATAAGAATGGGTTGAGAAGGCTTGGTTGGAAAGATCAACTTCCTTGTCCTCACAAAAAGAATGTTGGTTTTGCATGTGTCACCCTATGGGGCCGATGTCTAGTGAGAGACTGTTAGGGTAACCCATGCAAGGACCATGCGATGACACTTATCCCTATTGTAGTCTAGCATTCCGTAGTTGTGGTCCTCTCTGTTGTATATGTGCCTCTAGAAGTGATGTATGTATTTTGTGACGTTCATGTTGTTGCAATGTTGTGTTGGATTCTTGTCTAGCCTTGTTATGTTGGTCTTTTGTCTTCTTGACTGTATTTGTAGTGAGACCTTATTGTTATCTCCTAGCACGGGGGGTGGACCTTAAGGTTCTACATGGTTGGGTGGATTGTGCCTTTTCCTCCATTGGGTTTCCCTTACTGCTTGTTTGAGTGCACGGAGCTGGAACTTTGCGTAGCAGTTTCTTGTTCATGTTTGAGTTCGATAAGATAGTCTATTATGTACAGGTATTGGTCTTGTATATATCAGATGTACCATTCATTGTAATATTGATGTAATCTTCCCAATTGTAATTTGGGAAGCCTTATTGTAAATGATGTAATGTTGTACTCCCATGTAATGAAATTTTGTATATGTATTTGTTAGTGGTTTATAAATGATCATTAATGATGTTTATCTGATGTCATATTCTTGTTTATAGTTGTGTTAGTAATGCTATCATGGAACTTTAGAGGACTTAGTTTAGTTCACATGTTATGTTAAGTTATGCACTTCTCTGTTGTGCTGATATTTCCTATAATAAAAAAAATTGTGCCACTATTATAGTTTTTATGTGTTGTCCTCTGTGGTTCTGTGGTAGGGTTCTACATTACACGTCCTACCTTGATGGGTAATGTGATCACTCCTAAAGGTTTCTTGTTGACATTATCAAATCCACGAATTGAAAGATCATTAGGTTCTATAAGATTCTTGTACACAACAATTTTATCTAGAATATCAATGCTACAAACATTAAGACTTGATCCATTATCTATGAGGGTATGGTTAATTCCATTTTTGTTAACCCTTACCATTATTCTTAAAGCTTCATTTTTGTTTTGGATGTCAAGAGAGGGTAATTCATGTTGAGGGAATGTAATATCCAAAATTTTCACTTGCATACAATCAAACAAGGCTATTATATGATTCAATTTAACAAAAGTTGTGACATCAATATTCTACAAAGCCTCTTGGAGCATTTCGTGGTATGTAGGTGATGTTTGAATTAAATCACAAAGGGAGACTTTTGTTGGAGTATTATGAAGTTTCTTGACAAGATCATATTCTTTACCACTACGTTAAGGGATATTAGGTGCAAGTAGAAGGTATGGTTGAGGTAATGGGATGGATGTTAGATTTTGTTTTGGTTACTTATTATTTCTAGTGTTATATGTGTGAGAAACTATGTGATAACTCGATTGTTGTGACACATGATTACTAGTGACTTGTTTTGCAAAGTTTAGGATGTGATCATGAGATTTATGATTATGTAATTCATAATACAAGTGTGCAAATTTTCAAGCAATAAAAGATAATTGTAAATGAAATTTCCAGATCTAAGATGCAACAATTGATTAATCCTAATATGCCTAAATCTCAAAATGATGATATTGATTCCTTTTTGAAACAAAAACATGCATTTTTTTTACTTTGCAAGATACCTAAATGAGTGTAATGAACACTTTCATATTTGATTTCAAATTTAAATGACCTAGTGCAGATTTTGAAATATAATTTGAATATAAATCAGATATAAGATGACTAAAATTAACCCTATTGCAACATATAATGCAATATTATATGAATTTTTTTGAATTTTTTATGCCTTTTATGATACAAAAATGAATGCCTAAATGAGAAATACAAAGCAATGTAATACCAACTCTAGATCTAGGATGAATTGCCTCAAATTTGAGGTGGTCTATAATGTTAACAAGTCAAGTTCAACAAAATGATATGTCGGAAAAGAGGAAGATCCTAAAATGAGATGGCTTGCACTACTCTTCCTAATATCATCGAAGGATGATAGTGGATGTTGGATTATTGTAGGGGTTTGATGGACTTGGACAAGATATATGATTGAATTACAACCTAAAATGTGAGTCAACCAACCCTTGACCAAACCTAGGATGAATTTAGGGATGAAATGCAATGTAATGACTAGGCTAATGATGCAATTTATTGTTTTGATACAAATAAAGCAAACACAAAAATCCACAGACAAATTCAGACAATTGAAATGGATAGAGAATGACACTGTGCACTTGTAGTTAAATTGGGCTAAAAATGGAGGACTAATTCGCCCAGGGTATACATATCCTTGTAGGGAGGTCTCAAATCTATTTTTGCAATCCTTTGGTGACAAATCTGAGCTTTCTATTTCCATCTACAATTTCATCATATCACCATCAGGTATTTCTATAATTGAGTTTTCATGAGTTGTCAAGATGTATGGATTTGATTGCAACAATGGATAATTAATCTTCAAACTTCCTCTAATGTCCTTCAAACTTGAAACCTGCACATTCAAAGAGAGAGGAAGGGTTGTGCCATTTAGTGGCTTGACTTAGTCAAACCTCGTGTTAGTGTTTGCACTTCCACAATGGAAATTTCAATGATAGGAAACCTATCCTTTTGAGGGATAGGGATAAATGATAAAAGGACTAATGAATCCACAAAGTGTTGCAACTCACGACCCTTCAATGACTTCTTTGAAGGATTGAAGTCATAGAAATCTCCTTAAGGTTTGGATCTTGCTTTCTTGAATTTATTGGAGACCTACAAAGGGTTAGCCTTAACAAACAATGATAACATAAACATGCATAAACTCACATATGGTTTGACATGATGCTTGGATCTTGAATTGCTGCAATAAATCACTAAAATTATGCTCTTTATTTGCTTGATAATGCTCTTGACACTAATTCTTGCACTTATTTTTTTGTTAGATTTGAAATGATGCAATAACTATGTATTTATATGCAATTATTCCAATTTCCTATAAACTAAATTTCGATAGCTGATTTTGGACACTTGAATTGTAAATAATAAAATGTCTACACTGACATATTTGAATTTGGAGCCAAAATAGGGGGACTAATACACCTTGGGTGTATGTGTCCTAGCCCTATTTTTGGAAATTAAGGTGTCGGGGGAAAAGTATTAGATAAATGCATTTTTTTTTCACTTGCAATTTATCGGTAATTGTTAAAAATGAGCCATAGAATGCATAATTTAAGAAACTAGGTGTTCAATTAGGTCCAATAATTTAAGGGCGAGAAAAATGTAGTGAGAAATTGTCAAGGGTGACAATTTACAACACTACAAATAAAACTAATAGTCATTCCCATAACCCATGAATATTATCAAAGCCATCTCATGAACTCCTAAAAATAGTCCTCTAAATTGAAATGCATAGCTCAAGACTCTTTCACATGAGAAGTCCAGGAAAAATCAAACCATATTATGTAATCTCAAAATAGTCCTTTATTTAAATGACATACATAGTTAAAAAATTATATAAATTATAAACAAAACACAAAGTAGAGTACATATAAAATAATTGGTAAGATAGTGTTCCTCCTAAGATACTCCAAATCACATAAAATCTCTCTATATGCAATATTCTCATTAGATCCATGTTGAACTCACATCTAGCTCCAAGTGTAGGCTCCTTAATCTATCTACTAAAATGCCATTAAATACTCCACCATTCCAACACTTTATCTCTAAAATGATATAGATATATGGCCTCACCCAAATATAATTAGTAGAAATATATGCTCAATTTATCATCTCATGATAAAATATAAATGAATAATTGCATGATATAGGAATATCCAAATAAAATGAGATTATCATAAATAACCATAAAATATCTTATTGTAAATTAGAATCTAGGAACTCTCCATGACATTATTATTATTTTATCTCCTAAAATAAATCTCATACATATCCAACCATAAAACATAACTAAAATTCAAAAAATAACTCCAAGTATACTAAATCATTTCATTAAAAATAAGCTATCCACATCCTCACTAATGGAATGGATAAATATAAAAAATCTCTCTATTTGTACTAGGAACAAAAATCTTCTTATGCCACCACCATCCACCATGATATATCATCCTTAAATATTTATAGATCCACATAATTTCCAAATATCTCACTAAAAATGACCATTAGATACCCATGAAATCATGATAAACATCTCCTAAAATTTCAAGATTGCACATGAGCTTAACACAATCAACTAACTCAACTACAACACTAGGAGATCCCAAAGGAAAATAAGAATCAAAATTTACAAACCAATAATACAAATAGGTTCTATTAACTATTGGAAAAACACGGACAAACAACTGAGAGGGCGGGGGTGAATCAGTTGTCACAAAATATTTACACTTTTCAAACTTAACTTAATCTCAGATCTGATGAATGAACAATAAACCATAAACCATCAGCACATCAGAAACATAGAGGACACCAATATTTTTTACATGGAAACCTTGTTAGGGGAAAAACCATGATGGATGTCATTCCATAATATTATACCTTGTTAAAAGTATAAAGAAGAATAATGGGAATGCACATGCATTTAGGCACACTGCCTAGAGCTCACTGCTCAAATACAAGAGGGCTCACTGCCTAAAGAAGACACACTATCTTATAGAAATTCAGATTAGATCTGTAGGGTGAATTGAGAAAATAGCTTCTACAAAAGCCTAATTACAGTTTCGATTAAGCATAGAAACACTCCTTCACACTTCACTCAAACTTCTTCACACTCTGCTCTGCAATCAAATGATTAGATCACTATTCACACATTTTCTCTTCCTCTTCTCTCACACACACTTTTACTTTGCACAAGCAACTACTCTTATATATCCGCAACATGTATTTGCATCAACAACTTCGTCGGCCAAAATAAAATATGAAATATAAAACATATACACAATGTCGGCCCAAATTTACAAGTAAATTTTCAATGCAAATCAAACACAATTGGCCAATATTATATTGTGGCCCAAAACAACATCCTCAAGCGCGCAAAACATTCAAATTTTAATCTCCAAGGATCCACAACAAGCTACAACCACCATGTCGGCCAAGAACATAAAAACCTGAACACACAAGAGAAAAATTACCAACCATGAACACACCAATCAATGCAGATGTGCAACAAAGATAGAGCATGATATAGAAACATCCACAAGCACCAAGAATCAATAGAGAAGCATCCACAACAACTGAAATTACTAGAATCACATCAACTTCAATCAGGAACACTAAGTGAAGCCACATAAAGACTGTCAGAACACAACTGTTCATAACACGATCAAATCTTCATGCAGACCTCTGAAACTTTCGGTGGATAAACTAGATACACTCAGCAAGAAACCCTTTAGTCCACAACAACTGATCGTCAATGTACAAATCACATTGACATATTGATCTTCACTTTTCCACTGATAACTTGTAGCACTTATTATTACAATTTTCTCAATATCCTCGACATATACAACCTTCAATACATCAATGCTAATAGTGTTGACATCAATGACAACCACATATCAGCAACACAACCACAACATCCAACAATCTCCCCCTTTGGCATTGATGGCAACACATCATGTGAAAAATACCATCAACACAACAACACTTACTCTTCCGTAGGTTCTGACTCTTCTCCTCAACTGTTCCACATGATCTTCTCCTCACAAGGCTCTTCTCCCTAGATAATCACCAGTTTTTCACATTACTCTTCTCCCCCTTTAACATCAATGGTAAATATCTCTTCTATACAAGCTTTGAAACACATATCTGCACATTTGACTACTCCCCCTGAGTAGTAGGCATCACAACATCAATCCAGATCATAATATGATCATGAAGTGCATAGATTGATGCAAACCAATGCATCTCTAGTTCATATCAAGAGGGGTAATCACTCCTAGCATCCCTTTGAGATAGTCAAAGGTATCTTTTGGCAACGGCTTGGTGAAAATGTCTGCAATCTATTTTTTGGTAGGCACATACTCCAGTATAACTTCTTTCTCACTTACTTTCTCCCTCAAGAAGTGAAACTTGATTGATATATGCTTGGTCTTCGAGTGTAGCATTGGATTCTTCAATATGTTTATTGCACTTGAGTTGTCATAGTATATGGCAGTAGGCTCATCATATACAAATTTGATATCTTTTAGCATTTATTTCATCCACATCACTTGAGTACAATTATTTGCAGCAACAATATACTCTGCCTCAATAGTAGATAGGGAAATGGAATATTTCTTTTTACTCAACCAAGACACTAGCTTCTTCTCTAGGAAGAAGGAACCACCACTAGTGCTTTTCCTATCATCTACATCTCCTGCTTAGTCTGCATTAGTATAGGAACTTAAGATTTAAGATCATCATCTTTAGGATACTAAAGCCCAAAATCAACTGTTCCTTTTAGATATCTAAAAATTCTCTTTACAATAGTCTCATGAGTTTCTTTTGGATCAGCTTGAAATCTAGCAACCATACACACAACATTCATGATGTCTAGTCTGGTTTGAGTTAAGTAGAGAAATCCACCAATCATTGACCTGTATCTTGTTTTATTTTCCTTAGGAGAATCATCATTTTGTGTTAACTTGCATCCGGTTACCATGGGTGTACCAACAGGCTTTGAGTCTTCCATGCCAAACTTTTTCAACAACTCTCTCACATATTTGGACTGAGATATGAAAATCCCATTGTCTAACTGGTGACTTGCAATTCTAGAAATAACTTCATCTCTCCAATCATACTCATTTCAAATTCACTCTTCATTTCATCAACAAACTTCATACATAGATCATCATCTCCTCCAAAAATAATGTCATCAACAAAGATTTCAATAATCAAACTCTTATCATGATCCAACTTAAAATACAAGTTGTGGTCAGCAGTACCTTTATTGAATCCAAGCTTTAGTAAGTATTTATCTAGTCTAGCATACCGGAGCTTTGGGGGCTTGCTTGAGTCCATAATGCTTTCTTCAATCGACAAACCATATCTTCCTTATGAGTTAGCTGAAATCCATTCCTATTCAATATATATTTCTACTCACCATTCAGAAATGCTAACTTCACATCTATTTGATAGACTTTGTAGTCTTATATGCATAAGCAAGAAATAATATAATAGCTTTCAATTCTAGCAACAGGGGAAAGGTTTCTTCAAATCAATACCTTCCATTTATGAATACCCTTTACATAGTCTTGCTTTCTAAACCACTTCACCTTGTTCATTCAGCTTATTCCGAAACCCATTTAGTACCAATCACATTTTTATCTTTAGGTCTAGGAACAAGAATCCATGTATCATTCTTTTCAATTTGCATCAATTCTTCCTTCATAGCTTCCATCTAGTGTTCATCATTAGAGGCTTCATTGACATTGTTAGGCTCAGTCTTGGAAATTAGACAATACTCTTCTACAATACTTCATTTGGCATGCACACCTTTATTCTTATCTCCTATAATTTGATCTTCAGAATGATTTAGCTTTATATACCTCAAAATTTTAGGATTCTCTCGCACTTCTGGTTCTTCTATTCTTTCTTCTGCACTTACACTTGTCTCTCCTCCTGGCTTTCTTGATTCACCGAAACAATTTGAGCTTGATTTTGTGTCTAAGTAATCTTCCCTTTGTCCATACTATCTTTTTGGTCATCTGAATCATATCACAGACTATTTAATCATTTCTTTCAACCATTTTCCTCAATCTTCTATTATAGCACCGGTAAGCCTTGCTTTTAGTAGAGTAACCTAGAAAGATTCCTTCATTGCTCCTTGTATCAAACTTTCCTATGTCCTCGTCTCTCTTAATATAACACTTGCTTCCAAAGATCTTGAAATATTTAGCAGTAGGCTTATAACCAAACCATAGCTCAAAAGGAGTCTTACTAGAAATACCATTGACATTTACCCGGTTTAGAGTGTACACAACAATGTTTACAACTTCTCTCCAATATATGTGAGGCACATTTCCTTCCAACATCATTGTTCTAGCAGCATCCAGAATTGTTTTGTTCTTTCTCTCTACAACTCCATTCTGTTGAGGGGTTCAGGGAGTACATAACTGTCTTTTGATTCCATGCTCTTCACAGAAAGAATTGAACTCCCGGGAAGTGAAATCACCACCTTTGTCTAACCTTAGGCATTTGATGTTCAGACTTGTCTCATTCTCTACCATAGCTTTGAAACTTTTGAACTTCTCTAATGCTTCACATTTTTCTCTTAAGAAAGCAACCCATATCATCCAAGAGTAATCATCAATAAGCAGCATAACACACCTTTCTCCTTGTAGACTTTTGATTCTAGAGGGACCGCACAGATCAGTATGCACCAACTCTAGTATTCCATTAGTATGATGTTGTTTTCTCTGAAAAGTAACTCTAGTTTGTTTTCCCATATGAAATTCCTTGCATATTGTGTTAGTAGGCTTTACTAGCTTAGGTAGATCTCTTACTGCTTGAGTGGAGCTTACCTTGACAATGCTATGAAAATCCACATGACACAACCTCCTATTCCATAAGCAGCTTTCATCCAATTGAGCAATCAAACAACTTACATCAACACTCAGGTGAAAAATATTACCTTTTGTCTTTATACCTGAAGCAATTTCATTTCTAGAACTTCCAAGTATTCTGCATCTTCCATTTTTGAACTGACGATTGTAACCCTTGTCCACCATCTATCCAACACTCAACAGGTTATGCTTCAAGCCTTCAACATAAAGGACATTATCAGTGTTATGTTTACCATAAAGACAAATAGATCCTCTGCCACAAATCACACCAACATTATTATCTCCGAATCTTACAACCCCACCGCCATATTTCTTTAGATTTAAAAATTTGATTTTGTCACCAGTCATATGATGTGAGCATCTTTTGTCAGTAACCCACTCATACTTTTCTTAAATTCGAGCTGCAAGAGACTTTTCAACATTAGCAGATTCAGTAGCCACCAGACCATTTTCCTTGATAGCAATGAAAGCCCATTCATCTTAATTTCCATTTTCTTTATCAGATTCTTCATTAGTCACACATTCTTCAGCATAATAGCATTTCTTTTGAAATCTAGGTTTGTAAGACTTGGACCTAGGAACTCTTTCAGGACACCTTGAAGCAAAATGACCTATTTTGTTGCAAGAGAAACATTTAATAGGAAACTTTCCTTTATACTTACCTTGTCCTCTACCTTCTTTCTTCACAATCAGTGCTTCTAGCTCTTCTACCTCTCTTTCTTCTTCTTCAAGTTGTTTCATCTCTTCCTCATACTTGAATGTCTTTCTAGAACTTTCTCCTCGATCACATCTTTGCATGTTTCTTCCAGATACAAAAGCCTTAAATGTAGATTTAGTCTTAGGGGTAGAATCACCAAATTCACTCAACTCAAAAGCAACAAGTTTACCAATCAACATATCTCTTGTCACATTTGTCACTATTTTGAGCTCTTCAATAGCACGAGCCTTTGTTTTGTAAGAGGGAGGCAATGATCTGAGCACTTTAACTACAATTTCTTGTTCATCCAAGGTACCACTGGAACATCTAATACCCATCACAAGTTCATTTACTTTTTGCATAAAAGAAGAAATATTTTCATCTTCACCCATCTTCAAAGTTTCATACTTTCCTTTCAAACTTGTTAGCTTAGCAACCTTCACAAGTGCATCTCCTTCATACAAAGTCTCCAGCTTCTTCCAAATATCATGAGCTATCTTTAGGTCCATCACATTTGTCATTTCTGATCCGTTAGAGCACTCAAGAAAGCTTCAATAGCCCTGATATTAGTCTCAACCTCTTTAACCTCATCAAGAGTGGAAGGACCATTATGATGAATAACATATCTATTCTTTGTAATATTCCAGAAGGGTTCACCAATACACCTCAAATGACATTCCATTCTTGCTTTCCATAGAGGTTAATTTGTTCCATTGAATCTAGGATTTTCCTTCTTGTATGATGTCATCTCAGATCACCTCAAGCTTTTAAAATTCTTCAGAGGAACTTTCTCTAATACCAATTGTTGGAAAAACAAGGACAAACAACTGAGAGGGGGGGTGAATCAATTGTCATAGAATATTTACACTTTTCAAAATTAACTTAATTTCAGATTTGATGAATGAACAATAAACCATAAACCATCAGCACATTAGAAACACAAAGAACACCAATATTTTTTTACGTGGAAACCTTGTTAGGGTAAAAACCACGGTGGATGTCAATCCACAATATTATACCCTGCTAAAAGTATAAAGAAGAATAATGGGAATGCACATGCATTCAAGCACATTGCCTAGAGCTCACTGCTCAAATACAAGAGGGCTCACTGCCCAAAGAAGACACACTGTGTTACAAAAATTTGGATTAGATCTGCATGGTATGAACTGAGAAAATAGCTTCTACAAAAGCTTGATTACAGTTCTGATTAAGCACATAAACACTCCTTCACACTTTACTCAAACTTCTTCACACTCTACTCTGCAATTGAATAATTAGATCACTACTCACATGTTTTCTCTTCCTCTGATCTCACACACACTTTTACTTTGCACAAGCAACCACTCTTATATATCCACAACATGGATTTGCATCAACAACTTCTTCAACCAGAATAAAATATGAAATATAAAACATATACACAATGTCGGCCCAAATTTACAAGTAAATTCTTAATGTGAATCAAACATTGTCGGCCAATATATATTGTGGCCCAAAAAAACATCCTTGAGCATGCCAAACATTCAAATTTTAATCTCCAAGGATCCACAACATGCTACAACCACCATGTCGGCCAAGAACATAAAAACCTGAATGCACAAGAGAAAAATTACCAACCACGAACACACCGATCAATGCATACGCGCAACAAAGATAGAGCATGATCTATAAATATCCACAAGCACCAAGAATCAATAGAGAAGCATCCACAACAATCAAAATTACTAGAATCACATCAACTTCAATTAGGAACACTAACTGAAGCCACAAAAAGACTGTCAAAACACAACTGTTCATAACATGATCAAATCTTCACATGGACCTCTGAAACTTCTGGTGGATAAACTAGATACACTTAGCAAGAAACCCTGTAGTCCACAATAGCTGATCGTCAACGTACAAATCACACAGACAGACTGATCTTCACTTGTCCATTGACAACCTGTAGCACTTCTTATTACAATTTTCTCAATATCCTTGACATATACAACCTTCAATACATCAGTGCTAATAGTGTTGACATTAATGACAACTACATATCAGCAGCACAACCACAACATCCAACATTAACTATATTCCTACACAAATCTCCATAGAACCATGATTCATAGCCTCTCATGACATCATATTGAACTTCTAAAATAAGGAAATAGGTTTTCAAAGTATCACTATATGTACCATCCATCATCATGTCTTGTAATGATCCTAACCAAAATAATATTAGAATATTCCCAAATATAAAATAATTAAATGATTTTTAACAATTAAATATGAAATGTGTTGAAATTTGAAATAACTGCAATAATTTAAATGAGATTTGCACTCAAATCTACCTAAAAACTAGAAATGCACTGCTCTAATAAAAAAAACTAATTTTAATTGAAATATAAAATGAAATATAATGAAACCTAGGTAAAATCATATACAACATATTTGATCACTTTTTGGTCAAAAAGATCCAATTTGAGTGAATTGACATGTAGTGAAAATACTCAATTTAACTATGTAGATTTGCACACAACTACAATAAATTAATGAACAATATTTGAAATATGAAATTAAAAATTCACCAAAATAATGAATAATTTTATTATGATAAAATATATACAAAATTTTGATGTAAAATATAAATTATAATAGTGATTATAACATTGAAAAATTACAAACTAAAATTATAAACTAGCTGTTTCTTGCTTCACAATATTTCCACAATCTTCATAACCCGGATCCTTTTAGAATAAATGTAATATCTAGATGAAATTGTCTCAAGAAACTAAAGTATTTTTATCCATATATGGATAGCTAAACACAAGGATCAAACTATTTTGATAAATTTTTGGTATGATAGGAAAATATGTCAAAAATGAGAAAACTAGCTCCAATTTATAAAGATTTGAAGGCCCAACTTGAGCACCCAAATCCTAATGCCCCTCTAGATAAAAATAGATGGTAATCATTCATAAAATACTACAATATAATATGATAAAAATATCCAAAGTTACAAAAGGCACATGAAGAGAACAAACTATTTATTTTAGGTATCCCAACTTGGTGAGGTCCTAACTCTTATCTTGGTAGGTGAAAATAAACTTCTTTGATTTTCTAGAAAGATCTTTAGAAGACATATGACAATAAACAAAAATATATTTTTTTGGATAAACTAGCCCCATAAATTCTCTAAAGGAATTCAAAATATCAATTTATGAAAATGTAGAAAATAATCAAAAATTAAATATAAATATAAAATTGTTTCCCTGTCACTTCCCAAAGGAAATATAGAATGGGATTTTGGGTCCTTATTAGAAAGTCAAGATTATAGTCTATCTACAACCCAACATTCTAATGCACCTTGATGTCTAAAAGGATAAAAAATAAAAATCCATAACTCCATGATATTTAAACAATTTAAATAAAAACACTGCTACACACACATAGCATCATCAAAACTTCATAGATTGAATCCAACGTTTTCCATGTAACATGTAGGTACAAACACATCTTGAATACCAACATACATGCAACCTAAAAAGTTGATATAAGAATAATGGTCATACTCAAAATATAATTGGAGAAAATTGTGCAACTCATAGATACCAAAATAGCAACTTGGACCCATGAACAATGTGGACCCATAAAAAGTAGGTAGATTCACGACTAAATTAGTAATATTATAATGGAGACAACTTGTAAATTCTGCCGCAAAACAACCATAAAATCTAAAGAAAACCTAAATCCATAATATTATTAATCCATATCCAACACAAATATATTTTTGAAATCCAACAAGAACCACATAGAAAAATACAATTGACCTCATCTAACCATACACACATTATAAATACAAATATACAAATATGAATCATTAATACACAAAAAAAACAAAAAAATATACCCATATATAAATTATATAAAGATATTTTAAACCAAAAAAATTTACATAATCCACATCCATAAAAATCAAATGACTTGCATGTGGTGACAAGCCATACACAACCTCCACGTAAACCTTAATATAGTACATGTTTAAAGTACCCACAAATTTAAAACCTCTTGATTTATATTTTGAACATAAAATATCATAGATTCATGTATATTCAGACCCAAATCTCCATAAGTGCAACATGTAATGACATGCAAGTAATGAATCCACCAATACAAGTACAAAATATGATAGATACACAACATGCAACTTGTTGACAATTTAGGAAAAAAATCCTCCTTGCCTACAATTTGAATTATATTACCTTATTACCATTACATTTGGAATCTCCTATTTATGTTTTAGCATGCTTCTTAAAATCAAAGGCTAGGATCTTGTGTCAATGTAAAATAACCTTTGATTCTTTTTGTGTGTATCCTATATCTTTCCTAGTGGACAATTTCTATCTATTCCCATATATAGATATTTATTTTGTGGCATTATGTCTCTTTGAAATCAATGCATTAGGAAACTCTTATTGGATATATCATACTCAATTCATTGGTGCAAATAGTCTAAAAGGTACTTGTCATTTACAAGTCGTATCACATTGTATCACTTTTTTCATCATGTGTAAACTAGAATTTATAGTGGATGTAAGTATTTAGGTGGTTATAGATACACGTTGAAACCAAAAAGCATAATATTTTCCCTCATGTGTTAAGTCACTTATACTAGCAATAGCCTAGCTCAATATCTTAGTAAAAACAGAACCCACCTTTCCAAAAATGCTTATGTAAACATGGGCCCATCCATGAAGTCACTATATTATGTATACAACCACATTATACCACTTTTCTACTTATCTTATGGTGTTGCATAGAAGGGAATTTGTGTATTTCAATTCACCTATATTTTCCTCATTAATCTCATAATGCCTAGCCCTACTTTTATTTCAAATATACTTGTCATCCTTTTGATACCATGTGGCTTTCCCATGGTATTTTTCTTGAATATTCTTTATTGTTCTTATTCCAATGCTAGTGCTTAAAAAGAACCAAAAATGTTGACATAATTTGTCCCACATATTCCACTTTGGCATTTGTTGACTTGTTGACTCACTGCCTTATTGGACTATTGATATGCTACCATGTTTGTTGAAATTATACTTTATTTACATTTTTTTTCATATAGGTCATGTGACATATTATAATTGTCTTGACTATGTATATTTTCACATGGCTAGTTCTTATTCATTTCACTAAGGAATGTTCTTTGTATCAAGTTTAATTTTATTCACTAAGGAATGGCCTTTGTATGAAGTTTAATTTTCTTATTGAATATCTAATTAATGCATTAGTACATCGTTATTTAGAACTCATCTTATTTGTGAAATATTTAACTAATTCTTAAGTTATCTAATTTTTTGATCACACATGAGAAATGTCATTAATGATTCTTCCATGCAACCAAATCATACTATATATGTTGTACTACAATAAAAAAATATGCTCTTGATATCAAGCATCTATTGTACACTATCATATAATTTCATTCAACCTAACCAGAATTAACATCCAATATCAAGAAAGGATGTTAATAATGTGTTCAAAATTCCAAGGAAGTCATATAATCACAACAAAAAGTGTCAAGCTCTAGTTCAATTATTTTTGATAGGTGAGCTAAATTTTGTATCTTCATATATTTTATTTCAATTTAAAAAATTATTATTCCAACAAGATTGGGCTACTTGTTGATGCTATTATTTCCTCTATTATATTACATATCATTTGTCTGAAATTTTGTGGTTGAGTTCAAAGCATTTTGAATCCCTAGCTCAACCCTAGTGAAAAACCACCAAGATGTCATCCAAACACATCCACCCCAAGACTTGACTGAGTTGATCTTATGAAAACATTAAAAAATAAATAGGAAAGGGAGTCTCAACTAATTAGATTTAAGACTACATAGCTGAAATTTGAGACTATGTGACATTGAAAAGTGAATGGGATTTGGTTGTAATTGTAGACATCCAAATTTGATCGCTCCCATATGATCAAATTTACCTCTTTATTCATCCATTCTGTCAATATTAATTTATTTAATTAATATTACACTTCCCGCCTAAGGTTTTTAAAGTATTTAGTTTAACAATTAAACACTTTATCTTGTACCTTTTTCCTCTCTAAATTAAATAAATACATCAATTTATTTAATTTAGTCATTTTAACCTTTTTGAATTAAAATCAATTTAAAATGCTTATTTTCTCTCTCCTTGTCACATCCTCCATAATCCCTCTATAATTTGGATTAATTTAATTAATTCATGATTAAGATGTGCAACCTCTTAATCAAGGATTACATAATATGTCTCATATTTCTTCCACTTGCTTCAAATCTCTAATACCATTTTAATCAAGTATTTGCACAACCTTTTAATCAAAGGCATTAGCCACTTTTAGCACCACTTTTAGTCAACCTTTCCATTTTCCTTTCTTGGCATTGACCCTCTTTCCTATGTGAATTTTTAATTCACTTTTATTCATCCTAGGTCTCTCTCCTCCCTATGTGATTTTTTAATTCATATTTTATTCTTCCAAGGCTTCTAGAATATATGACTCGTCACCTCATGCACATGTGACCAATTCCCACCTTTTGGAGACCCTCTCTCTTATCCATTAGGATTCATGAATTTTAATTCATTTGCTCTCCAACCACTTCTCAGTTTCATGGAGATTTTTGGAGGAATTTCAAAATTCCTCAGATGTTACTTTCATTCCCAATTTGGGAACAAGAAGTTTTTGAGAAATCTTTCTCACCTCAAGTTGCATTTGAAGGTACTTGTCCCTTCCTCCACATCATGTACTCCTCCACCCCACCTACACATCATCTCACCCTTTTTAGCCACTTCACATTCCACATGTCAAGATGTGAGGGCTTGTGAGTCCTCAACTCATCATAGCTCTACATCTTGACCTTGGTGGCTCAATCTCAACCATTGAATTCTCTAGAGAATTCAAGTTTCTCTATAAATACCCTCTCTTCTAAGGCATTTTCAACACTTAACCATTTTGCAACTAAATGTTGTCATTTTGAACACTCAATCCACAAACATTTCATTCAATTAGCCAAACCCTTTTAATCATTTGCACTATCATCTAGTCCTATTGCCAATCTTGCATCAAGAGCTATCTAAGGAGCACACAAAGCAATCGAAATCAAGGGCCAACCAAAGAGTTTTTAGCAGCAAATAAGGTATAAGCAGATTGCAATCTTTATTTTATCTTGTTTCTTTGCTTTATTATTCCTTAGGCTAATCTTGAGGTGTCCCTTTGTGTTTTTCCTCATTGCATTTTATATATTTTGTATATTTAGAACCAGACTAACATTTAGGATCACATTTCTAGCACACCCGGTGGGACCCACAAGCGGGTTCCTGTATTTAATGTTTGCTATTGTTGAGATTGTTTATGTGAAATGTGTCACAGAAGGCGACCACACCTCTAGTTACTACTGCACGGCGACACTGCTTTTATCATCAGAAGGCCTAATTATGCCCCTCCCTAGGATTCCAGCCACTGCTTTATCACAGCATGACACTGTTTTATCAGAAAGGCGACACCTTTGTTTCATCTATAGAGGGCTTTAATTACCTTGTTTCGACATTTTGGCTTCTACTAACATTTTTTGCAAAAGGGCAACTATGCCCCCTTGTTTGACTTTGGCTTACCAGTCATCAAGCAGAGGGCTTACTCACCTTGTTTGGATTTTGGCTTCTATTAATGTTTTCATAGAGGGCTTACTACCCTTGTTTGGATTTTGGCTTCACTAACGCTTTCTCAGAGCAACCTGTGCCTTTACTTGGGCTTTGGCTTACTAACATTTTCTACAGAGGGGCGACTACGCCCTTGTTTGGATTTTGGCTTACTAATGTTTTACTATAGAAAGGTGACTACACCCTTTGTTTTACTAGAGAAAGGCGACTACGCCTTCTATTTTACTATAGAGGGGCGACTACACCCTCTTGGTGACTGTAGAAAAGTGATTACGCCCTCTATTTTACTACAGAAAGGCGATTATGCCCTCTATTTTACTGTAGAAAGGAAACTACGCCCTCCTGGTTACTGCAGAGGGGTGACTACGCCCCAAAACAACACATTTTGAAAGGTAAAACGACTATTTTAGCTTCATTTTTGCTCCCGTTTTTTGCTATTTTCATATCCTAACCCCCTAACATTGTTTTTTGCAAGGATATTTGTGTTTTTGCTAACATTTTTGTAGCATATTCTTGTGTAATTGACGAAGAATGCAGGATAAGACAACTAACATTTGATTGTAGGGCTATCCGTTTGCTTAGATTTTAAAAGTTATCCTTGTTGTTTTCATTAATCTAAGAATATAGTTTAATTAGGGGAAGTAATATTCATTGCTTGTTGTGTCTATCTTTTTGGTGTTACCCCAAAGAGGGCATTAGTTTGTTTTCACTTTCCCCTTGCACTTCGTGTTAGCCTGGGGAGTAGCTGGAAACAATTAATGTCTTCTTTCTAGTGGGACCTGCTTGGGGATTTCATCACCCCAAGGGATGATCCCAACCACGCATACTGGCGGGGTATACAAAGGGGGGAGAGAAAAATTTGTACCTCAATCCAGTCGTGTCATAATTGGTGGAGCATCGAAGCTAGGGTGATACCTAGATAGATGTGAAGAGTTGGTTCGAGCACTTCAGTATCTCACTAGGGTTCCTGACTCACGCTTGTGATGGGTTGGTGTTCATAGTTGTTCCTCACGTACCAAGAGTATATCGAGGACTTCCTAGACACCTTGTGCATCCTAGATTAAGACCTCATTGGCCATATCCTTAACACTAATCATAGGATTGTGTTTGCTTGAAAGTGTTTTCTTGTGAGAAACCAGTAAACTTTTTGACAAATTGGCCTTATTATTGTCATTTTAAAGTCCTTTCCATAGTCATTTTCATCAAACCAAGTCCTTGTTCACTACAGAAGGACGACTATGCCCTCTGCTTCATTGCAGAAGGGCGACTACACCCTCCTGTTTACTGTAGAGGGGCGAATTTTCCCTCTTGAACAACTGAAATCATCTTGTTTGGCTTCGTTTAGCCTCTAAACCATTGTTTAATCATTCCAAACCTTTATCTAATCATCCCAAGCCTCTGTTTTTCCATTTTAAACCTCTGAAAGCCTCTGTTTAATCATTATAAACCTCCATTTTATCATTCCAAATCTCTATTTAGCCCCCAAAACTCCTGTTTAACCATCCTAAATCTCCATTTATTATACCAAACAACCATACATTGGTTCTATCAATCCATCCACTCATTTTGAATTTTCTGGTAATCCATTCGGAAAGCCCATATCATCACCTAGTGAACTTGATTCACCAAATTTTACCATTTGCATCACCTAACCCATACCTCATAAACACCACTCATCATCAAATCACCTTAACCTTGTGTTCAAAAGTGGTTACCCCAAATTGACCTTAGCACTTGAATTTGATTGTTATCCTTCATATTAGTCATTAACTTCTACCCAAATCAATTTACTTCCATCTTGAGGTAAATTCAGTGTCGTAAGTTATCATCCTCGGCCCAAATCATTCCATTTATATCTTGAGGTGGATTCGGTGCTGTGATCATCCACTTGATCAATCGATGCTCTAGGTCACTAAGGGTAATTTTCTTTGACTAAATTCAAGGTCCCTCACATCTTTCATCATCTAATCATACCCATCCAATCATTCAAATTTATCAAACCCAATCATTCGATCAAATTAGTCACACTTATCCAATTACCTAATCAATCCAATCACATCCAATCAAAATCCGATCTAATCAAAATCCAATCCAATCCAATCTATCCAATCAAAATTTGATCCAATAAAAAAACTCAATCCAATCCAATCTATCCAATCAAAATTTGATCCAATCAAAAACCCAATCAAAATCCAATCTCATCCAATCAAAATCCCATCTCACCCAATCAAAATCAAATCATCCATCAATGACATCTTTATAATCCGCCCATAGCACATTTGCATGCCCGTTCAAACTAGGTCACAAGTCAAGAAACAAATGGCACAACAACAAGGTCAAAATTCCCAAGCGAACATGTCTCAAGACCTTAATAACAACACAAATCCTACCAATGGTGTGAATGTTGCTCAAGATCCTAACAATGGAGTAAACATCTCCCAAGATCCTCATAATGGCACTTCATCACACTCCAACACCAAAAATTAGAACAAATCACCACATGGTGAAGAGAGTATGGCTAATCAACCCGAACTCACGCTTGAGGAACATTTCAGTAATCCCGCCAATGTACAAATGACTGACCGTCTGTTCAAAAAATATGGAGAAGAAATCTTGGCCCACCTAATTGAAAAGGGTGTCAAACCTCCATCAGGTGTTGACTTATCCAAATATAGGAGATCCACATCTAATATACCCCAAGGTTCACAAAATGCACCAGATGGTTCATACATCCCCAATATTCCTCCAATAGAGGGTTGGCATCAACTTGAATTTGGAAATACTGTTCTTTATCATGTTAACCACCCCCCACACGCTCCAATCTCAGTTATGGGGGCTCCTCAAGTGCCTAATCCTAATAATCCTTTCGCTTACGGTATGCCGCAAAATGTTCTACAACCTGCGCCATTAATGCTAACAACACCACCCCTTTCAAGTCAACCTCCCGTCAACGCTGAGGGAAACCCTTTTACCACATTGGTTCCACCTCCAGGGGCCACAAATCTACCACCACTTCCGTATACATCTCAACAGCCTCATCAATCTAACCTACCATCTCAATTACCTCCACAAGGTACATCCCAACCAAATGTTCCAGTTGGTACCCAACAACCTCCTTTGCAGAATGCCTCTACATTATCTCAGCCACCTCATCAACAACAACCCCCACATAATGCTTTAGTTTCTTCACAACAACCACCATATCAATCACAAGGCAATCCCTCTTGACCACTCGCCTAGACCATATCCCCGTTCCTCGCATCCATTTTACGTCCACAAGCTCAACCACAACACAACAGTCAACATCACAACAACAACCTCCTCAACATTATTATTATCATAACCAACAACAATCGCTCTATGTGGCCTCCCAACAATCACAATAGTATCCTCAATACCAAAAAATCAATCCACAATATCACATTCAAGCTCCTCAACATTCGGTTGCACATTCTTATCAAACAAATCCGTGCTATACCACACAACACCAACGTCCATACCAACAAATATCCCCGAAACATCAACAGGGAACACCACCTTCTCATTATCAAAATCCTTACGTCCATCTTCAGACATTATCTCAACAAAATACATAATTGTCATATCATCCCTATCCATCCAACCCCCAACCTTAATTGCACAACCAGTCAACATAGATCTATTGGAAATAAAAGCTGCTTTGAAAGATCTCCAAGCAGGGACTGGTAAACAGTCCTTTAAATTCGAAGATATATGTCCCTATCCGTTCAATCTGTCCATCTCACTAATTCCCTTCCCAAAGCACTTTGAGATACCAAAGTTTGACAAATACAAGTGAAATAAAGATCCAAAGGCTCACTTGCAAGAGTTTTAATCCCAGTGTCAAGAAGTTATGCACAACGACAACTACCTCTTGCGTTTGTTTCCACGAAGCTTTCTAGGTAATTCCCTAGAATGGTTCATGGGTCTAGAATGAGGGTACATAAAATCCTTCGCAAATATTTTAGAAAAAATTGTTTCCTACTCCTTGAATTTGGAAAAAGATACTAATACTTTGGACCTTCTTAAGGAGAAGCAATGTGAAGGTGAAACCTTTTCTAGCTACCTTCAAAGGTGGCGAGCACTTGCAAGTTGAATGAAAACCCCTCTCAAAGAGAAAGACATGGTCACTCTCTTTGTGGAAAACTCACATCCCGACATGGCTTACAACTTCAGATTGCACTATGTTACCACTTTTGCTGAAATAGTGGAAAAAGGACCTATCCTTGAATGCGCCCTTATTTCCAAAGGGCACATCAAGATACATAACCATGAAAAAGAAAGGCCATCCGGCAATAAGTCACTCTTTTGGAACAAGAACAAAAATGCAGTGAATGATGGTGTCACTGACACTAAACATGTTCAAGTGGCTAGCACATCTTAGAGGAAACCACCATCTGTACCTAATGCCATATCTGTGCCATAGGGGGCATCTCAACCTCCTCAACAGTCAAACCAGAAAATCCAAGGGAATGACAACCGCCAATATACTCAATTAGGAGAACCCTTGAGCGTCATCTTCAATAAGCTGTTATAGATCAACTATCTGATCACGTACCTCGTCACCAAACCGATTGATGAATCCAAACCCAAACTATCCTAGTTTAGGGAGAATGAATATTGTGAATTCCATAAGATAAAAGGGCACACTCTGAATAAGTGTCAAGGTCTCAAAAACTATGTCCAAGATCTTATTGATTGAGGAGATATCAAAGTCGACACTAGCCAAGCTTAATCATCCAATGCTCAATTATAGATATATCAAAACGCCTTCCCCAACCATAACCAAGGCGCGAGCACCTCCGACAGTAATCCCCAAGACAACAACACAAATAATATAAGTTACAATAATGTACCCCTCAATTATGATGGTGTTGTCCATTACATTGAGCAGGAAAAACCCCGTGTGTCTATGATACATGTTAAAGCAAAAGATCCCCAATGTGTTGTTGCTACCCAACGGTCCCGCATTATGGTCCTTGTAGCCTCCACATCCGCCCAATCAAATCCTGTAAACTCTCAGTATAACATTCTTGATCACTTAGGAAAGACCCCTGCTTAGATCTCAATCTTAGATCTGCTTAAGTCTTCTCCTATACATTAGGAAATACTCAATAGAGCTTTACAAGAAACTCACGTATCGAATGACATTAATCCTACATGTGTTCAGGCCTAGTAGGACACTTGGATTTATCTTATCAGCTACACTTTAGTCATAATGACATGCCAAATATTGATGCCAATCGCAACCATCCCTTGCACATCGAAGTCCTAGTTGCCCGTCATAAAATAAAAAGGGTCTTGGTAGATAATGGCTTTGCCCTCAATCTATGTACTTTGAAATTCATAAAACAGGTGGGGTATACTCAAGTGGATTTAAGTAATCAAATCATTATGATCAAGGCTTATGATAAGGTAGAGAGAAATTCTAAAGGAATTATCAGTCTTCCTATCCAGGTTGGACCCATCGTTCAGTACACTACCTGCCATGTCCTGGATCTGTACTTACCGTATAATCTCCTTCTTGTCCGCCCATGGATCCACGCTATGCAAGCTATCCCTTCCACGTACCATCAATGCCTAAAATTCCCAGTTAACAAACAAGAAATCACCATTTATGCCGATCCACAACCATTTGAATACTATCGTGCTTTAGAAGCATCATTTCCCCATTTACATTATTGTCCTGGCGTCGAAATGGGGGCATCTCAGTTATCACCCATCAATCCATCATCCACCACAACAACCACCCCATCTTTCGATACCAATCCTACGGTCACAAAAGTCTAGATCATCGACAAGGGGTGTGGTGAATATGAAATGCATACTTCTCTAAATGTAGCAACCATGCCATCATCACCTCACGTGTACGGGAAACCTTCACATGCTACTCCAAAAGAAGAAAAAACTTTCACCTTCAGTGCAAAGAACATCCCCACTACCACTTTTAGGTCTCCTAGTATAAAGATGGATGCACCAAAATAAGATATCAGTCAGTGGGTATACCGTGAAGAACCCCAACCAAATCCTCCTCTAAAGGAATACTTCCAAGAAGCATACCCTTGGTCAGCTAAGTTCGCAAAAAAGCATAACTACCAAGGTAGGGGCGTAGGCAAGGAAGAATAGGGGCAGTTGCAACCTATTGATGTATCAAAGCTACCACAAAATATAGGCCTCAGATACGATAGAAATCAGAAAGGTCCTGCAACATCATCTAACACCTCCAATAGTGTTACTGTGGACGATGGTCCAGTGGAAGACATACCCGAGGAAGAATCCATCATACATGCATACGATGATGTAGATCACATAGACCTGTCATCCATGTTCGAATGCCTATTTGTTTGTACCATTAGCCTATCCTTCGCCATCCTGAACTCATTGATTGGGACCTACGCGATAGCACACCTGCCAATATCTCCTTGGATACATATGTCAACCTCATGGGATTGGGGGAAGATGAGCACTCCAGTCGCAAAAATAAAAAACAAGAAAAATAAAAAGAGGTCATCTAGTGAAAACCTCCCTGAGGCACTTCTTGACCTGGAAAAAGTAAAAATAAACGACGTATCTGATAGTGAAAACCTCAAAGAGGTGTTGGAGGATGGAGATGTTCATCTTCCCCTTGTGAGAACTCAATTATCCACATGGTCACCCATCTTAATTGAAGAAACTCAAGAAGTTAATTTGGGTACTACTGAAAACCCTAAGATCACTTATGTAGCCAAATCACTCTCAGAGCAAGAATATGCAGTCATTTTTTAGCTACTCCAAGAGGGTATCATTAACTTTGCTTGGTCATATTCAGACATGCCATGCTTAGATCCCGATTTAGTGGTTCATCATCTAGATGTTCGCCCAGATGCCAAGCCTGTCAAACAGAAGCTCTGAAAAGTGCATCCACAGGTAGCATTATTAGTCAAGAAGGAATTGGAGAAATTACTAGATGCAGGTTTTATCAGACCAATTGACTACTCTGATTGGATCTCCAACATAGTACCTATGGCCAAATCAAATGAAGACATTTGAATTTGCACAAACTTCCGAGATCTTAACAAGGCCTGTCCAAAAGATGACTTCCCGCTGCCCAATATTGACATGTTGGTCGATCTTACTATAGGACATGAGATGTTATCCCTTATGGATGGTTTCTCTAGTTATAATCAGATCCAAATTTCACCTGAAGACCAACACAAGACCGCTTTTACAACACCTTGGGGTACTTTTTGTTACAATGTTATGCCCTTTGGTCTTAAGAATGTGGGGGAAACATATCAGAGGGAAATGACTGTCATCTTCCATGACCTCATCCATATCATCATGGAGGATTATGTTGATGACTTGCTAGGAAAATCTAGAACCTGAGCAGAGCATCCTGCCATCTTGAAAAAGATCTTTGAGCGGTTAGAACATTACAAGTTACGACTAAATCCAAAAAAGTGTGTCTTTGGTGTTACATCAGGAAAATTGTTGGGTTTCATAGTCTCTTGAAGGGGCATTGAGGTAGATCTCGCCAAGGTGAAAGCTATTCTGGATATGCCACCTCCACACAATATGAAGCAATTAAGAAGTCTCCAAGGAAAGCTACAATCCATCTATCGGTTCATAGCCCAACTTGTAGATAAGTGTCAATCATTCGCTCATCTTTTGAAAAAAGACTCCACCTTCAGATGGAACCCACAGTGTCAGATAGGTTTTCACAAGATCAAGGAATACTTGGCTCATCCGCTAATCCTAATGCCACCAATTCTAGGAAAACCCCTCTTGCTTTACATCTCTGCCACTTCGATCGCACTAGGGGCATTATTGGCACAACATGATGAGTCCTCAAAAGAAAGAGAAATCTACTACATCAGTCGAACACTGGTCAGCTATGAATTAAACTATTCACCCATGGAAAAGGCCTACCTTGTAGTGGTCTTCAGTACACAAAAACTCCAACATTACATGCTCAGCCATCCGATCAAATTAATAGCAAAAATTGATCCACTAAAGTATTTGTTATTGAGAACCACTTTAACTGGTCACATGGCCAAGTGGGTCATGCTCCTAAGTGAATTTGACACAGAGTATGTGGAGCAAAAATCCATAAAGGGACAAGTTATAGCTGATCAGTTGGACGAGGCACCACTAGTGGATGCATACCCTCTAGTCACTAAATTTTCAGATGAAGAAGTTTTCACAGTTATAGAAACACCTGCTTGGATATTATATTTTGATGGTTCATATACTCATAATGGGTCAGGCACATGAATTCTATTGGTTACCCCTCAATGTGACTACATTCCAAAATAATTCAGGATAACATTCCCATGTACCAACAACATAGCAGAGTACAAAGCCCTCCTCACAAGCCTCCGAATTGCAAAGTAGTGGCATATAACTCACTTGAGAGTCTTTGGTGATTCATTGCTGATCATTAAATAAGTTAATGATGAATTCCTAACAAAAGATGATAAGTTGTTGCCCTATAAATGCATGGTGGATGATTTCAAGAAATATTTCACCTTCATACAATTTGACCAAATTCCTAGGGTTCAAAACAAAGTAGCCGATGCAATGGCTACCATTGGCTCCTTGATTGACATGCCTAAAAATTGGACAGAATGCGAGTTCCTTGTGGAACAACTTTTAATCCCAGCGTATGATATTCCTGAGACTGACATGGTGTATGACATTGTGGGTCCCGCTTCCCCATGGTACCAAGACATATATACCTATTTGCACGATAATATTCTACCCCCAGACCTCACGCGAAACCAACGGAAATCCTTTATTCAACGGAGACCTAAGCCCATACTGCACTCAACTAAGGTACATAGTGGTGTCCTCGTAAATTCACTCAAATGGTATGGCCTTGGCCAAAGGATTCTCCTCGAGTCGATATTATTGGCCTACATTAGAGCATGACGCTTGTGAATTCAAGGAAGAAATGCCTCTCTCCCTACTCACAGCAACATGCACTTTGATTCATGCTCTAGCACATGACCTTTCAACCCTCCCCGCACCATGGCCCTTCAATGGGTTTTTGACTTGATTGGAAAGATTTACCCACCCCTCTTCCAACGCCATACATTCATAATTACTACCACTGAATACTTTACCAAGTGGGTGGAAGCAATGCCACTCTCACAAATCACTGGTACTCAAATTTCAAAATTCATCCTTTACCATATTCTTTGCAAATATGGTATTCCATCCACCATCCTATCCGATAATGGAAAACCTTCTAAAAACCAAGCCATGAAAGATCTCTGTGACACCTTTCACATCCAACATTTTTGGTCAACACCTTATTACCCCCAGGGTAATGGTCAGGCAGAAGCAACCAACAAGACCCTTATCCGCATCCTTAAGAAGGTTGTCAACAACACTGGTCAAGATTGGCACCTCCATATTCATCCCACCCTCTAAGTATATTGCACCTCCATCCACACCCCTATAGGCGCCACCCCCTATTCTTTAGTATATGGTGCCGAATCCATCTTGCCAATCGAAGTCGAGATCCCATCACTAAGGATTTCTCTAAAGAACCTTATTAGTGAGGAGGACGCTCGTGTTGCACGACTTGCACAACTGGAGCTACTTGATGAAAGATGAATCAAAGCCTATGATCATCTGCAAGCATATCATAACCACCTCAAGCGTAATTACAACAAGAAGGTTCATCCTCAACAGTTCCAGGTTGGTGATCTTGTCCTTAAAGAGAACCAGTGTACTCAGCAGGACCGAGATAAAAAAGGAAAAATCGAAGCAAACTGGTTGGGTCCTTATATCATAGCTACTAAATATGGATCTAGGGCATACAAAATTGCTACCCTTGAAGGAGAGCCCCTTAAGAACCTATCAATATCATGCATCTAAAGAGGTTCTACACCTAAATCCACTTGGTAACCCTACCTAAAAAAAAAAAAAAACAGCAAAAATCAAAAATAGTAAAGAGAAATAAGTTCATCCTATGGTGAAAACCACCTTTGGTGGCGCCTTGGATAAGTATAGGTGGTGAAAAACTGTTCGTAGGCGTCATCTGTAGAGGGTTTAATCATTATCTACCTTGTGTCCTAGTTACTTTATGACTTCATCTATCCTATCATAACATCCTCTCCCATCCTATCCTTGGCCACTTGGTATATTTTGATTGAGCATTGGACAGTCCACATTGGATATCTTATCTTGAGATTTTCGTTATCCCACTCTGAGGTTGTGTCATTCGTTTGTTCGTTGGTTGGTTTGTGTCATCATATAGGATCACCCATCGTGTTGGTCTCCATCTAGATCTCATCCTGTCACGTTGGTCTTCTTGTCCTTAGTCGAACTATGTTGCCCTTGTGCTTTCACGTAGGCAAAGCTAATCATTTGATCTACCCCTGGGGAATTTTTGACCATTCCATGATGGTCATCCATCATCTTTCTTCATCACCTCCTTTTTTCTTTGTCCATGGTCAATTTTCATTTTTCTTTTCTGAACTACATTGCCCCTGCACTTCCACATAGGCAAGGTTGATCATTTGATCCTCCCTCGGGGCATTTGCATATCATGTCATGTGTCATTCATCATCGGTCACCATTTTCTTCTTTCTGCTTTATCCATAGTATTTTCAATAACTACGAGGGCTCTACACTTTCATGTAGGCAAGGCTAATCTTTGATCAGCCCCCAAGCCCCTAGGTTTATAGGATGTGTCAGTCGGTTGTCTTGCGCTTTGCCATTAAGCTATGCCCTTATCTAGCTAGTTGTTAACAAACAAGATCTGCTAGCATCCGCAAAGCCAATCGGTTCTGAATATCCTGTATCATATCGATCTTTTAGTTTAGTATCCATCATCGGTCTCAACAGGATGCATCCTTCCTAACAGAACTTATCAACCTCATCCATCCTCTTGATCCTATGGAAAAGGATGTTTGAAATTTGATTATGATCTCTTGATGCTTATGGTTTTTGTTTATCATTTGAGCTTACTATTACAATTAGTTAAGATCACCATAATCTATCATATTATGGTGTGTTTTGGCTAGTTTACATAGGGGCATATCTTGATATTTTATTGTTGTTGTCTACTGGGTTGTCCCACGTAGTACCCACCAAGATCCCTGTGATCTTGTGTTATGTTGGGGCATTTCTTTGTGCTTGTGGTTATCCCAATGCTTGGCCTGACCAAAGTTTTCACTACTTTGGGGTGTTGGGATAACCTTCTTGTTTGTGTGTCTGTTTCATGCATTAGGTACTAACTTGCCTTGGTTGCCTATACCTTGGCACTTAGTGTCTTATGCTATAGCAAAAATCAGTGCTCCGAAGATGGAAAATCATATTAGGCTTGCATCTCATCATCTATTGCATTGCATTCACCCTATGACTTTGGTTTTGCAAATACTTTACCCCGATCTCTCCCATTCTTCTCAAGATACTAATTTTTTTTGATAGGTGCAAACTCACACTATGCCCACACCCATCTTCAATTATCATGTCAGTCCTCATTGACGCTTATGACCATGTGTTATTACCTTTTGCATTATTAAAATTACAAGTGCATTATCACACATTAGGTTCATCATGAATACATTTCCACCTACATCACAACGTGTTAGATCCATGCATACATCACCATCTGCATCACAAAGTGTTAAAATCATAATACATCACATCCTGCATATATAGAACATTCATAAAAGCATCCAAATAAACCATCATACACATATACATACATGTTAGTAAATCAAATAAGCATCAACACACATAAGCCATCATCATATCACCATATAAGCATCTGCATCAATAAAATCATCCATACTACAAATGCATAAATATGATCATCCATCCAAAGCATGAACATGGTGTCAATAAGGGCTATCATATATCATATATAAATGTACCAAAAGTCCAAAGTACATCTTATAATAATGACTATCCAATGAATAATATCATATTAAGGTCATCGATGTCATCATATCTATGACCATCGTATACAAAAATCATTAGATCAAAATGCCAATACAAGGTCCTGTAAATAACCACTGTGGCCTATCCATCCACCCTGCACCTGTCAAAAAAATTGGTAGTCTATCATCTCCCGAATGAGCTACCCACATCTGATCTTTGTGGTGAATCAGGTACTGATCTCCTACTTGGTGAAACACCCAGTAAGTCACTAAAACCTCGGGTCCGCATCCCCAACGACTGGGATGGCGCTGGCATCTGTGGTGTCTACCGAACATACTAGAATGTCCACTGTGCTGGGTCTGGAACTGTATGGTAATACACGACCATCCAAAA
>VDFB02270651.1:143363489-143388595 GCA_007258455.2 Sequoia sempervirens | reverse complement strand
AAATGATTAGATCACTATTCACACATTTTCTCTTCCTCTTCTCTCACACACACTTTTACTTTGCACAAGCAACTAATCTTATATATCCGCAACATGTATTTGCATCAACAACTTCGTCGGCCAAAATAAAATATGAAATATAAAACATATACACAATGTCGGCCCAAATTTACAAGTAAATTTTCAATGCAAATCAAACACAATTGGCCAATATTATATTGTGGCCCAAAACAACATCCTCAAGCGCGCAAAACATTCAAATTTTAATCTCCAAGGATCCACAACAAGCTACAACCACCATGTCGGCCAAGAACATAAAAACCTGAACACACAAGAGAAAAATTACCAACCATGAACACACCAATCAATGCAGATGTGCAACAAAGATAGAGCATGATATAGAAACATCCACAAGCACCAAGAATCAATAGAGAAGCATCCACAACAACTGAAATTACTAGAATCACATCAACTTCAATCAGGAACACTAAGTGAAGCCACATAAAGACTGTCAGAACACAACTGTTCATAACACGATCAAATCTTCATGCAGACCTCTGAAACTTTCAGTGGATAAACTAGATACACTCAGCAAGAAACCCTTTAGTCCACAACAACTGATCGTCAATGTACAAATCACATTGACATATTGATCTTCACTTTTCCACTGATAACTTGTAGCACTTATTATTACAATTTTCTCAATATCCTCGACATATACAACCTTCAATACATCAATGCTAATAGTGTTGACATCAATGACAACCACATATCAGCAACACAACCACAACATCCAACAATCTCCCCCTTTGGCATTGATGGCAACACATCATGTGAAAAATACCATCAACACAACAACACTTACTCTTCCGTAGGTTCTGACTCTTCTCCTCAACTGTTCCACATGATCTTCTCCTCACAAGGCTCTTCTCCCTAGATAATCACCATTTTTTCACATTACTCTTCTCCCCCTTTAACATCAATGGTAAATATCTCTTCTATACAAGCTTTGAAACACATATCTGCACATTTGACTACTCCCCCTGAGTAGTAGGCATCACAACATCAATCCAGATCATAATATGATCATGAAGTGCATAGATTGATGCAAACCAATGCATCTCTAGTTCATATCAAGAGGGGTAATCACTCCTAGCATCCCTTTGAGATAGTCAAAGGTATCTTTTGGCAACGGCTTGGTGAAAATGTCTGCAATCTATTTTTTGGTAGGCACATACTCCAGTATAACTTCTTTCTCACTTACTTTCTCCCTCAAGAAGTGAAACTTGATTGATATATGCTTGGTCTTCGAGTGTAGCATTGGATTCTTCAATATGTTTATTGCACTTGAGTTGTCATAGTATATGGCAGTAGGCTCATCATATACAAATTTGATATCTTTTAGCATTTATTTCATCCACATCACTTGAGTACAATTATTTGCAGCAACAATATACTCTGCCTCAATAGTAGATAGGGAAATGGAATATTTCTTTTTACTCAACCAAGACACTAGCTTCTTCTCTAGGAAGAAGGAACCACCACTAGTGCTTTTCCTATCATCTACATCTCCTGCTTAGTCTGCATTAGTATAGGAAATTAAGATTTAAGATCATCATCTTTAGGATACTAAAGCCCAAAATCAACTGTTCCTTTTAGATATCTAAAAATTCTCTTTACAATAGTCTCATGAGTTTCTTTTGGATCAGCTTGAAATCTAGCAACCATACACACAACATTCATGATGTCTAGTCTGGTTTGAGTTAAGTAGAGAAATCCACCAATCATTGACTTGTATCTTGTTTTATTTTCCTTAGGAGAATCATCATTTTGTGTTAACTTGCATCCGGTTACCATGGGTGTACCAACAGGCTTTGAGTCTTCCATGCCAAACTTTTTCAACAACTCTCTCACATATTTGGACTGAGATATGAAAATCCCATTGTCTAACTGAGTGACTTGCAATCCAAAAAATAACTTCATCTCTCCAATCATACTCATTTCAAATTCAATTTTCATTTCATCAACAAACTTCATACATAGATCATCATCTCCTCCAAAAATAATATCGTCAACAAAGACTTCGATAATCAAATCTTTATCATGATCCAACTTAAAATACAAGTTGTTGTCAGCAGTACCTTTATTGAATCCAACCTTTAGTAAGTATTTATCCAGTCTAGCATACCGGGCTCTAGGGGCTTGCTTGAGTCCATACAATGCTTTCTTCAATTGACAAACCATGTCTTCCTTATGAGTCAGTTGAAATCCATCTGGCTGTTCAACATGTACCTCTTCTTCTAACTCACCATTTAGAAATGCTGACTTCACATCCATTTGATAGACTTTATAGTTCTTATATGCGGCATAAGCAAGAAATAATCTTACAACTTCAATTCTGGCAACAGGGGAAAATGTTTCTTCAAAATTAATACCTTCCATTTCCAGGAATACCCCCTACATACCAGCCTTGCTTTATTTTGAACCACTTCACCTTGTTCATTCAGCTTATTCTAAAGACCCATTTAGTACCAATAACATTTTTATCTTTAGGTCCGGGAACAAGAATCCATGTATCATTCTTTTCAATCTACATCACTTTCCCTTTCATAGCCTCCATCATCTAGTGTTCCTCATCATTAGAGGCTTCCCATTGACATTGTTAGTCTCGGGCCTTGAAATTAGACAATACTCTTCCCAATACTCTTCATTTGGCAATAACTTTTAGCCTTATCTCCTATAATTTGATCTTCGCACGATTTAGCCTCTATATACCCTCAAAATTTTGTAGGGGATTCTCTATGACCTTCTGGTTCTTCTATTCTTTCTTCTGCACTTACACTTGTCTCTCCTCCTGGCTTTCTTGATTCACCGAAACAATTTGAGCTTGATTTTGTGTCTAAGTAATCTTCCCTTTGTCCATAATATCTTTTTGGTCATCTGAATCATATCCACAATATCTGGATGATCTAACAAAGTCCTCATCAACTCTGACATTTGCACTTTCAACCATTTTCCTCAATCTTCTATTATAGCACCGGTAAGCCTTGCTTTTAGTAGAGTAACCTAGAAAGATTCCTTCATTGCTCCTTGTATCAAACTTTCCTATGTCCTCGTCTCTCTTAATATAACACTTGCTTCCAAAGATCTTGAAATATTTAGCAGTAGGCTTATAACCAAACCATAGCTCAAAAGGAGTCTTACTAGAAATACCATTGACATTTACCCGGTTTAGAGTGTACACAACAATGTTTACAACTTCTCTCCAATATATGTGAGGCACATTTCCTTCCAACATCATTGTTCTAGCAGCATCCAGAATTGTTTTGTTCTTTCTCTCTACAACTCCATTCTGTTGAGGGGTTCAGGGAGTACATAACTGTCTTTTGATTCCATGCTCTTCACAGAAAGAATTGAACTCCCGGGAAGTGAAATCACCACCTTTGTCTAACCCAGTGCTTCTGATGTCTGTAGAAGCAGGCACCAACATAACTGCCTCATTCCCCTACCATAGCTTCTTTGAAACTTTTGAACTCTCTATCAAAAGTTTCATTTTCTTTCTCTCTCTCTTTTAAAGCAACCCATATCATCCAAGAGTAATCATCAATAAGCAGCATAACACACCTTTCTCCTTGTAGACTTTTGATTCTAGAGGGACCGCACAGATCAGTATGCACCAACTCTAGTATTCCATTAGTATGATGTTGTTTTCTCTGAAAAGTAACTCTAGTTTGTTTTCCCATATGAAATTCCTTGCATATTGTGTTAGTAGGCTTTACTAGCTTAGGTAGATCTCTTACTGCTTGAGTGGAGCTTACCTTGACAATGCTATGAAAATCCACATGACACAACCTCCTATTCCATAAGCAGCTTTCATCCAATTGAGCAATCAAACAACTTACATCAACACTCAGGTGAAAAATATTACCTTTTGTCTTTATACCTGAAGCAATTACATTAGAACTCAAGTATTCTCGATTCTCTCCATTTTAACCCATCGCATTGTAACCCTGTCCATCTATCCAATTCAACAAGTTATAAGCCTTTTCAAGGCCTTCAACATGTAAAGGTGACATTATTTGTTATGTTTACTATAAAGACAAATAGGATCCTCTGCCACAAATCACACCAACATTATTATTCAATCTTACAACCTCCACCGCCATATTTTTAGATTTAAAATTTGATTTTGTCACCAAGATGTGAGCATCTTTGTCGTAAGAACTCCACTCATACTTTCTAAATTGAAGCAAGAGACACTTTTTCAACATTAGCAGATTCCGTGAGCCACCACCATTTTCCCTTGATAGCAATGAAGCCCATTCATCTGACTTTTTGACATTCTTTTTTGAAACGGTTCATGATCTCTGACCTTAGAACTTTCAGACACCTTGGCTAAAATGACCCATTTTTGTTGCAGAAAACATTTAATTTGTGGAACTCTTCCTTTTATACTTACCTTGTTCCTCTTAATCTTCTTTCTTCACCAATCATGTTTAGTTTCTTAATCTCTTCTACCTCTCTTTCTTCTTCTTCAAGTTGTTTCATCTCTTCCTCATACTTGAATGTCTTTCTAGAACTTTCTCCTCGATCACATCTTTGCATGTTTCTTCCAGATACAAAAGCCTTAAATGTAGATTTAGTCTTAGGGGTAGAATCACCAAATTCACTCAACTCAAAAGCAACAAGTTTACCAATCAACATATCTCTTGTCACATTTGTCACTATTTTGAGCTCTTCAATAGCACGAGCCTTTGTTTTGTAAGAGGGAGGCAATGATCTGAGCACTTTAACTACAATTTCTTGTTCATCCAAGGTACCACTGGAACATCTAATACCCATCACAAGTTCATTTACTTTTTGCATAAAAGAAGAAATATTTTCATCTTCACCCATCTTCAAAGTTTCATACTTTCCTTTCAAACTTGTTAGCTTAGCAACCTTCACAAGTGCATCTCCTTCATACAAAGTCTCCAGCTTCTTCCAAATATCATGAGCTATCTTTAGGTCCATCACATTTGTCATTTCTGATCCGTTAGAGCACTCAAGAAAGCTTCAATAGCCCTGATATTAGTCTCAACCTCTTTAACCTCATCAAGAGTGGAAGGACCATTATGATGAATAACATATCTATTCTTTGTAATATTCCAGAAGGGTTCACCAATACACCTCAAATGACATTCCATTCTTGCTTTCCATAGAGGTTAATTTGTTCCATTGAATCTAGGATTTTCCTTCTTGTATGATGTCATCTCAGATCACCTCAAGCTTTTAAAATTCTTCAGAGGAACTTTCTCTAATACCAATTGTTGGAAAAACAAGGACAAACAACTGAGAGGGGGGGTGAATCAATTGTCATAGAATATTTACACTTTTCAAAATTAACTTAATTTCAGATTTGATGAATGAACAATAAACCATAAACCATCAGCACATTAGAAACACAAAGAACACCAATATTTTTTTACGTGGAAACCTTGTTAGTAAAACCACTTGGATCAATCCACAATATTATACCTCGCTAAAAGTATAAAGGAAGAATACTGGAATGCATCATGCATTCAAGACATTGCCTAGAGCTCACCAAATACAAGAGGGCTCACCGCCCAAAAGAAGACACACTGCGGTGTTACAAAAAATTGGATTAGATCTGCATGGTATGAACTGAGAAAATAGCTTCTACAAAAGCTTGATTACAGTTCTGATTAAGCACATAAACACTCCTTCACACTTTACTCAAACTTCTTCACACTCTACTCTGCAATTGAATAATTAGATCACTACTCACATGTTTTCTCTTCCTCTGATCTCACACACACTTTTACTTTGCACAAGCAACCACTCTTATATATCCACAACATGGATTTGCATCAACAACTTCTTCAACCAGAATAAAATATGAAATATAAAACATATACACAATGTCGGCCCAAATTTACAAGTAAATTCTTAATGTGAATCAAACATTGTCGGCCAATATATATTGTGGCCCAAAAAAACATCCTTGAGCATGCCAAACATTCAAATTTTAATCTCCAAGGATCCACAACATGCTACAACCACCATGTCGGCCAAGAACATAAAAACCTGAATGCACAAGAGAAAAATTACCAACCACGAACACACCGATCAATGCATACGCGCAACAAAGATAGAGCATGATCTATAAATATCCACAAGCACCAAGAATCAATAGAGAAGCATCCACAACAATCAAAATTACTAGAATCACATCAACTTCAATTAGGAACACTAACTGAAGCCACAAAAAGACTGTCAAAACACAACTGTTCATAACATGATCAAATCTTCACATGGACCTCTGAAACTTCTGGTGGATAAACTAGATACACTTAGCAAGAAACCCTGTAGTCCACAATAGCTGATTGTCAACGTACAAATCACACAGACAGACTGATCTTCACTTGTCCATTGACAACCTGTAGCACTTCTTATTACAATTTTCTTAATATCCTTGACATATACAACCTTCAATACATCAGTGCTAATAGTGTTGACATTAATGACAACTACATATCAGCAGCACAACCACAACATCCAACATTAACTATATTCCTACACAAATCTCCATAGAACCATGATTCATAGCCTCTCATGACATCATATTGAACTTCTAAAATAAGGAAATAGGTTTTCAAAGTATCACTATATGTACCATCCATCATCATGTCTTGTAAAGATCCTAACCAAAATAATATTAGAATATTCCCAAATATAAAATAATTAAATGATTTTTAACAATTAAATATGAAATGTGTTGAAATTTGAAATAACTGCAATAATTTAAATGAGATTTGCACTCAAATCTACCTAAAAACTAGAAATGCACTGCTCTAATAAAAAAAACTAATTTTAATTGAAATATAAAATGAAATATAATGAAACCTAGGTAAAATCATATACAACATATTTGATCACTTTTTGGTCAAAAAGATCCAATTTGAGTGAATTGACATGTAGTGAAAATACTCAATTTAACTATGTAGATTTGCACACAACTACAATAAATTAATGAACAATATTTGAAATATGAAATTAAAAATTCACCAAAATAATGAATAATTTTATTATGATAAAATATATACAAAATTTTGATGTAAAATATAAATTATAATAGTGATTATAACATTGAAAAATTACAAACTAAAATTATAAACTAGCTGTTTCTTGCTTCACAATATTTCCACAATCTTCATAACCCGGATCCTTTTAGAATAAATGTAATATCTAGATGAAATTGTCTCAAGAAACTAAAGTATTTTTATCCATATATGGATAGCTAAACACAAGGATCAAACTATTTTGATAAATTTTTGGTATGATAGGAAAATATGTCAAAAATGAGAAAACTAGCTCCAATTTATAAAGATTTGAAGGCCCAACTTGAGCACCCAAATCCTAATGCCCCTCTAGATAAAAATAGATGGTAATCATTCATAAAATACTACAATATAATATGATAAAAATATCCAAAGTTACAAAAGGCACATGAAGAGAACAAACTATTTATTTTAGGTCTCCCAACTTGGTGAGGTCCTAACTCTTATCTTGGTAGGTGAAAATAAACTTCTTTGATTTTCTAGAAAGATCTTTAGAAGACATATGACAATAAACAAAAATATATTTTTTTGGATAAACTAGCCCCATAAATTCTCTAAAGGAATTCAAAATATCAATTTATGAAAATGTAGAAAATAATCAAAAATTAAATATAAATATAAAATTGTTTCCCTGTCACTTCCCAAAGGAAATATAAAATGGGATTTTGGGTCCTTATTAGAAAGTCAAGATTATAGTCTATCTACAACCCAACATTCTAATGCACCTTGATGTCTAAAAGGATAAAAAATAAAAATCCATAACTCCATGATATTTAAACAATTTAAATAAAAACACTGCTACACACACATAGCATCATCAAAACTTCATAGATTGAATCCAACGTTTTCCATGTAACATGTAGGTACAAACACATCTTGAATACCAACATACATGCAACCTAAAAAGTTGATATAAGAATAATGGTCATACTCAAAATATAATTGGAGAAAATTGTGCAACTCATAGATACCAAAATAGCAACTTGGACCCATGAACAATGTGGACCCATAAAAAGTAGGTAGATTCACGACTAAATTAGTAATATTATAATGGAGACAACTTGTAAATTCTGCCGCAAAACAACCATAAAATCTAAAGAAAACCTAAATCCATAATATTATTAATCCATATCCAACACAAATATATTTTTGAAATCCAACAAGAACCACAGAAAAATACAATTGACCTCATCTAACCATACACACATTATAAATACAAATATACAAATATGAATCATTAATACACAAAAAAAACAAAAAAATATACCCATATATAAATTATATAAAGATATTTTAAACCAAAAAAATTTACATAATCCACATCCATAAAAATCAAATGACTTGCATGTGGTGACAAGCCATACACAACCTCCACGTAAACCTTAATATAGTACATGTTTAAAGTACCCACAAATTTAAAACCTCTTGATTTATATTTTGAACATAAAATATCATAGATTCATGTATATTCAGACCCAAATCTCCATAAGTGCAACATGTAATGACATGCAAGTAATGAATCCACCAATACAAGTACAAAATATGATAGATACACAACATGCAACTTGTTGACAATTTAGGAAAAAAATCCTCCTTGCCTACAATTTGAATTATATTACCTTATTACCATTACATTTGGAATCTCCTATTTATGTTTTAGCATGCTTCTTAAAATCAAAGGCTAGGATCTTGTGTCAATGTAAAATAACCTTTGATTCTTTTTGTGTGTATCCTATATCTTTCCTAGTGGACAATTTCTATCTATTCCCATATATAGATATTTATTTTGTGGCATTATGTCTCTTTGAAATCAATGCATTAGGAAACTCTTATTGGATATATCATACTCAATTCATTGGTGCAAATAGTCTAAAAGGTACTTGTCATTTACAAGTCGTATCACATTGTATCACTTTTTTCATCATGTGTAAACTAGAATTTATAGTGGATGTAAGTATTTAGGTGGTTATAGATACACGTTGAAACCAAAAAGCATAATATTTTCCCTCATGTGTTAAGTCACTTATACTAGCAATAGCCTAGCTCAATATCTTAGTAAAAACAGAACCCACCTTTCCAAAAATGCTTATGTAAACATGGGCCCATCCATGAAGTCACTATATTATGTATACAACCACATTATACCACTTTTCTACTTATCTTATGGTGTTGCATAGAAGGGAATTTGTGTATTTCAATTCACCTATATTTTCCTCATTAATCTCATAATGCCTAGCCCTACTTTTATTTCAAATATACTTGTCATCCTTTTGATACCATGTGGCTTTCCCATGGTATTTTTCTTGAATATTCTTTATTGTTCTTATTCCAATGCTAGTGCTTAAAAAGAACCAAAAATGTTGACATAATTTGTCCCACATATTCCACTTTGGCATTTGTTGACTTGTTGACTCACTGCCTTATTGGACTATTGATATGCTACCATGTTTGTTGAAATTATACTTTATTTACATTTTTTTTCATATAGGTCATGTGACATATTATAATTGTCTTGACTATGTATATTTTCACATGGCTAGTTCTTATTCATTTCACTAAGGAATGTTCTTTGTATCAAGTTTAATTTTATTCACTAAGGAATGGCCTTTGTATGAAGTTTAATTTTCTTATTGAATATCTAATTAATGCATTAGTACATCGTTATTTAGAACTCATCTTATTTGTGATATATTTAACTAATTCTTAAGTTATCTAATTTTTTGATCACACATGAGAAATGTCATTAATGATTCTTCCATGCAACCAAATCATACTATATATGTTGTACTACAATAAAAAAATATGCTCTTGATATCAAGCATCTATTGTACACTATCATATAATTTCATTCAACCTAACCAGAATTAACATCCAATATCAAGAAAGGATGGTAATAATGTGTTCAAAATTCCAAGGAAGTCATATAATCACAACAAAAAGTGTCAAGCTCTAGTTCAATTATTTTTGATAGGTGAGCTAAATTTTGTATCTTCATATATTTTATTTCAATTTAAAAAATTATTATTCCAACAAGATTGGGCTACTTGTTGATGCTATTATTTCCTCTATTATATTACATATCATTTGTCTGAAATTTTGTGGTTGAGTTCAAAGCATTTTGAATCCCTAGCTCAACCCTAGTGAAAAACCACCAAGATGTCATCCAAACACATCCACCCCAAGACTTGACTGAGTTGATCTTATGAAAACATTAAAAAATAAATAGGAAAGGGAGTCTCAACTAATTAGATTTAAGACTACATAGCTGAAATTTGAGACTATGTGACATTGAAAAGTGAATGGGATTTGGTTGTAATTGTAGACATCCAAATTTGATCGCTCCCATATGATCAAATTTACCTCTTTATTCATCCATTCTGTCAATATTAATTTATTTAATTAATATTACACTTCCCGCCTAAGGTTTTTAAAGTATTTAATTTAACAATTAAACACTTTATCTTGTACCTTTTTCCTCTCTAAATTAAATAAATACATCAATTTATTTAATTTAAATCTCCTCCCTCCTCCTCTTCTGCCTTTCCTTCGACGAATTACTTTACATTCTTGCACCTTTTCGATAACTTTAATTGTTTATCTCTTCCGGTGATGCATTTTAATCCTTTATTTCCGGACTTCAGAGTAATAACCTTAATTCTCCTCAAAAGCCATAGCCACCTTTTAGCACCACTTTAGTCAATCCTTTTCATTTTCCCTCTTTCTTGCATTGAATCCTTCTTCCCATGGAATTTTTAATTCACTTTTATCTTGTCCTGTAGGGTCTCTTCCCCATGTGAATTTTTAATTCACATTTTATCTTTCCAAGGCTTCTAGAATATTTGACTTGTCACCTCATCCACATGTGACCAATTCCCACCTTTTGGAGACCCTCTCTTATCCATTAGATTCTCCTAATAATGTGATATTTCTCCAACCACTTTCTCATTTCCCATGGAGATTTTTGAGGAATTACAAAATTTCTCAAATGTCACTTTCATTCCCACTTGGGAACAAGAAGTTTCTTTTTGAGGAAACTTTCTCACTCCCTAAGGTATTTGGAAGGTAGTTGTCCTTCCTCCACATCATGTACTCTCCTTCCACATCACCTACACATCATTTCACCCTTAGCCACTTCACATTTCACATGTCAAGATGTGAGGGATTGTGAGTCCTCAACTCATCATAGCTCTACATCTTGACCTTGGTGGCTCAATCTCAACCATTGAATTCTCTAGAGAATTCAAGTTTCTCTATAAATACCCTCTCTTCTAAGGCATTTTCAACACTTAACCATTTTGCAACTAAATGTTGTCATTTTGAACACTCAATCCACAAACATTTCATTCAATTAGCCAAACCCTTTTAATCATTTGCACTATCATCTAGTCCTATTGTCAATCTTGCATCAAGAGCTATCTAAGGAGCACACAAAGCAATCGAAATCAAGGGCCAACCAAAGAGTTTTTAGCAGCAAATAAGGTATAAGCAGATTGCAATCTTTATTTTATCTTGTTTCTTTGCTTTATTATTCCTTAGGCTAATCTTGAGGTGTCCCTTTGTGTTTTTCCTCATTGCATTTTATATATTTTGTATATTTAGAACCAGACTAACATTTAGGATCACATTTCTAGCACACCCGGTGGGACCCACAAGCGGGTTCCTGTATTTAATGTTTGCTATTGTTGAGATTGTTTGCAGGAATAGGTCGCAGAAAGGCGACTACGCCCTCTGGTTACTACAGAAGGGCGATTATGCCCTCTATTTTACTGCAGAGGGGCGACTATGCCCTCTTGGTGACTGCAGAAGGGCGATTACGCCCTCTGTTTTACAGCAAAAAGGCAATTACACCCTCTATTTTGCTGCAGAAAGGCGATTACGCCCTCTGTTTTACTGCAGAAAGGTGATTATGCCCTCTGTTTCACTGCAGAGGGGCGACTACGCCCTTGTTTGGATTTTTGGCTTATTAATGTTTTTTGCAAAGGGGCGACTATGCCCTTGTTTGGATTTTTGGCTTATTAACGTTTTCTGTAGAGGGGCGACTATGCCCTTGTTTGAATTTTTGGCTTACTAACATTTTCTGTAGAGGGGCGACTACGCCCTTATTTGGATTTTTGGCTTACTAACGTTTTCTGTAGAGGGGCAACTACGCCCTTGTTTGGATTTTTGGCTTACTAACGTTTTCTACAGAGGGGCGACTACGCCCTTGTTTGGATTTTTGGCTTACTAACATTTTCTATAGAGGGGCGACTACGCCCTTGTTTGGATTTTGGCTTACTAACGTTTTACTATAGAAAGGTGACTACACCCTTTATTTTACTAGAGAAAGGCAACTACGCCTTCTATTTTACTATAGAGGGGCGACTACACCCTCTTGGTGACTGTAGAAAAGTGATTACGCCCTCTATTTTACTACAGAAAGGCGATTATGCCCTCTATTTTACTGTAGAAAGGAAACTACGCCCTCCTGGTTACTGCAGAGGGGTGACTACGCCCCAAAACAACACATTTTGAAAGGTAAAACGACTATTTTAGCTCTATTTCTTTGTCTGCTATTAGTTTTATATCCACCTCAATATTGTGATATTTAGGGAAAGCGAGTAATATTTTTTAGCATATTTGTGGACCGTGAACCAAAACCAAACCCATTTAAGCATTCATGAGCGATTTGTTATCCTTTTGCGAGTTTATTAATCTAAGAATATAGTTTAATTTGAAGTAATTATTGTTAGGTTTCCATCTTTTTTGGTGCCATCTGGTATTAAGCAGGGCCCAATTCTCCCCTGGGTAACTGCGGTGTAAGGTTAGCCCTGGGAGTAGCCGGGAAAACAATTAATGTCTTCTTCTATGGGACCGCTGGGGATTTCATCACCCCAAGGGATGATCCCAACCACCATTACCCGGGTATACAAAGGGGGAGAGAAAAAATTTGTACCCTCAACTACTGCGGTCAACAAAGTGGCTCAGGAGCATCGAAGCTAGGGTGATACCTAGATAGATGTGAAGAGTTGGTTCGAGCCCTTCAGTATCTCACTAGGGTTCCCGACTCACGCTTGTGATGGGTTGGTGTTCACAGTTGTTCCTCACGTACCAAGAGTATATCGAGGACTTCCTAGACACCTTGTGCATCCTAGATTAAGACCTCATTGGCCATATCCTTAACACTAATCATAGGATTGTGTTTGCTTGAAAGTGTTTTCTTGTGAGAAACCAGTAAACTTTTTGACAAATTGGCCTTATTATTGTCATTTTAAAGTCCTTTCCATAGTCATTTTCATCAAACCAAGTCCTTGTTCACTACAGAAGGATGACTATGCCCTCTGCTTCATTGCAGAAGGGCGACTACACCCTCCTGTTTACTGTAGAGGGGCGAATTTTCCCTCTTGAACAACTGAAATCATCTTGTTTGGCTCCGTTTAGCCTCTAAACCATTGTTTAATCATTCCAAACCTTTATCTAATCATCCCAAGCCTCTGTTTTTCCATTTTAAACCTCTGAAAGCCTCTGTTTAATCATTATAAACCTCCATTTTATCATTCCAAATCTCTATTTAGCCCCCAAAACTCCTGTTTAACCATCCTAAATCTCCATTTATTATACCAAACAACCATACATTGGTTCTATCAATCCATCCACTCATTTTGAATTTTCTGGTAATCCATTCGGAAAGCCCATATCATCACCTAGTGAACTTGATTCACCAAATTTTACCATTTGCATCACCTAACCCATACCTCATAAACACCACTCATCATGAAATCACCTTAACCTTGTGTTCAAAAGTGGTTACCCCAAATTGACCTTAGCACTTGAATTTGATTGTTATCCTTCATATTAGTCATTAACTTCTACCCAAATCAATTTACTTCCATCTTGAGGTAAATTCAGTGTCGTAAGTTATCATCCTCGGCCCAAATCATTCCATTTATATCTTGAGGTGGATTCGGTGCTGTGATCATCCACTTGATCAATCGATGCTCTAGGTCACTAAGGGTAATTTTCTTTGACTAAATTCAAGGTCCCTCACATCTTTCATCATCTAATCATACCCATCCAATCATTCAAATTTATCAAACCCAATCATTCGATCAAATTAGTCACACTTATCCAATTACCTAATCAATCCAATCACATCCAATCAAAATCCGATCTAATCAAAATCCAATCCAATCCAATCTATCCAATCAAAATCTGATCCAATAAAAAAACTCAATCCAATCCAATCTATCCAATCAAAATTTGATCCAATCAAAAACCCAATCAAAATCCAATCTCATCCAATCAAAATCCCATCTCACCCAATCAAAATCAAATCATCCATCAATGACATCTTTATAATCCGCCCATAGCACATTTGCATGCCCGTTCAAACTAGGTCACAAGTCAAGAAACAAATGGCACAACAACAAGGTCAAAATTCCCAAGCGAACATGTCTCAAGACCTTAATAACAACACAAATCCTACCAATGGTGTGAATGTTGCTCAAGATCCTAACAATGGAGTAAACATCTCCCAAGATCCTCATAATGGCACTTCATCACACTCCAACACCAAAAATTAGAACAAATCACCACATGGTGAAGAGAGTATGGCTAATCAACCCGAACTCACGCTTGAGGAACATTTCAGTAATCCCGCCAATGTACAAATGACTGACCGTCTGTTCAAAAAATATGGAGAAGAAATCTTGGCCCACCTAATTGAAAAGGGTGTCAAACCTCCATCAGGTGTTGACTTATCCAAATATAGGAGATCCACATCTAATATACCCCAAGGTTCACAAAATGCACCAGATGGTTCATACATCCCCAATATTCCTCCAATAGAGGGTTGGCATCAACTTGAATTTGGAAATACTGTTCTTTATCATGTTAACCACCCCCCACACGCTCCAATCTCAGTTATGGGGGCTCCTCAAGTGCCTAATCCTAATAATCCTTTCGCTTACGGTATGCCGCAAAATGTTCTACAACCTGCGCCATTAATGCTAACAACACCACCCCTTTCAAGTCAACCTCCCGTCAACGCTGAGGGAAACCCTTTTACCACATTGGTTCCACCTCCAGGGGCCACAAATCTACCACCACTTCCGTATACATCTCAACAGCCTCATCAATCTAACCTACCATCTCAATTACCTCCACAAGGTACATCCCAACCAAATGTTCCAGTTGGTACCCAACAACCTCCTTTGCAGAATGCCTCTACATTATCTCAGCCACCTCATCAACAACAACCCCCACATAATGCTTTAGTTTCTTCACAACAACCACCATATCACCTATGGAAATCCATCCCCGCCACTTCTGCTCCGCACTATATCCCTATTCCTCACATCCATTTATGTCCACAAGTTTCAATCCACAACACAACATCCTATATCGGGTTCAAGACAACAACAACATCCTCAACATTATTACTATCATAACCAACAACAGTTCTAGTAACAACCACTCTATGTGGCCTCCCAACAATCACAACAGTATCCTCAATACCAACAAACCAATCCGTAATATCACATTCAAGCTCCTCAGCATTCAGTTGCACATTCTTTTCAAACAAATCTATACTATACCGCACAACAACAACCTCCATACCAACAAACACCCCCAACACATCAATAGGGAACACCATCTTCTCATTATCAAAATCCTTACATCCATCTTCAAACATTATCTCAACAAAATCCATAGACATCATATCATCCCTATCCATCCAATCCACCAACCTTGATTACACAACTAGTCAACACGGATCTATTGGAAATAAAAGCTGCTTTGAAAGATCTCCAAGCAGGGACTGGTAAACAATCCTTTAAATTTGAAGATATATGTCCCTATCCATTTGATCCGTCCATCTCACTAATTCCCTTCCCAAAGCACTTTGAGATACCAAAGTTTGAAAAATACAAGGGATACAAAGATCCAAAGGCTCACTTACAAGAGTTTTACTCCCAGTGTCAAGAAGTTATGCACAACGACAACTACCTCTTGTGGTTGTTTCCACAAAGCTTGACAGGTAATGCCATAGAATGGTTCATGGGTCTAGAACGAGGGTCCATAAAATCCTTTGTAGATCTTTCAAAAAAATTTGTTTCCTACTCCTTCAATTTGGGAAAAGATACTGATACTTTGGACCTTCTTAAGGAGAAGCAGCGTGAAGGTGAAACCTTTGCTAGCTACCTTCAAAGGTGGCGAGTACTAGCAAGCCAAATGAAAACCCCTCTCAAAGAGAAAGACATGGTCACTCTCTTTGTGGAAAACTCACATCCTGACATGGATCACAACTTCAGATTGCACTATGTTACCACTTTCGTTGAAATAGTGCAAAAAGGACCTATCCTTGAATGCGTCATTATTGCCAAAGGGCACATCAAGATACATACCCATGACAAAGAAAGGCCATCTGGTGATAAGTCATGCTTTTGGAACAAGAACAAAAAACGCTAGTTGAATGATGGTGTCACCGACACCAAAACATGTCTTCAAAAAGAAGCACATCCGTAGGCAACCACCATCTCAGACTCCACGCCATATCCGCTACTAAGTATCTCCTATCTCACAAATTTCAAACCAAATAGCTAAGGGAATGTGGAATGCTAATATACCTTACCAGGGAGAACCTCTTTGAGTGTCATCTTCTTCAATGCTTTGGTATGAAGTCAATCTATCCGACACCACTTGCCACTAAAATCATTGATGAATCCAAACCCAAACCAGCCTGGTTTAGGGAGAATAAATATTGTGAATTCCATAAGATAAAAGGGAACACTCTAAATAAGTGTCAAGGTCTCAAAAACTATGTCCAAGATCTTATTGATCGAGGAGATATCAAAGTCAACACCAGTCAAGCTTCATCATCCAATGCTCAATTATAGATATATCAAAATGCCTTCCCCAACCATAACCAAGGTGCTAGTACCTCCAACAATAATCCCCAAGACAACATCACAAACAACATAAGCTATAAGAATGTATCTCTCAATTATGATGGTATTGTCCATTACATTGAGTAGGTAGAACCTCGTGTGTCTATGATACATGTTAAAGCTAAAGATCCTCAATGTGTTGTTGCCACCCAATGGTCCCTGCAGCCTCCACATCCATCCAATCAAATCCTATAAACTCTCAGTATAGCATTCTCGACCACTTAGGATAGACCCCTACATAGATCTCAATCTTAGATCTACTTAAGTCTTCTCTCGTACATCAGGAAATACTCAACAGAGCTTTACAAGAAACTCACATACCGAATGACATCGATCCTACACATTTTCAGGCCTTAGTAGGACACTTGGCTTTATCTTATCAGCTACACTTTAGTTAGAACGACATGCCAAATATTAATGCTAATCACAACCGTCCATTGCACATCAAAGTCCTAATTTCCCATCATAAAATAAAAAGGGTCTTGGTAGATAATGGCTCTTCCCTCAATCTATGTACTCTGAAATTCATAAAACAGGTAGGGTATACTCAAGCATATTTAAGTAATCAAATCATCATGATCAAGGCTTATGATAATGTAGAGAGAAATTCTGAAGGAATTATCAGTCTTCCTATCCAGGTTGGAACTGTCATTCAGTACATTACCTACCATGTCCTGGATTTAGACTTACCATATAATCTCCTCCTTGGTCGCCCATGGCTCCACGCTATGCAAGTCGTCCCTTCCATGTACCATCAATGCCAAAAATTCTTGGTTAATGGACAAGAAATCACCATTTATGTCGATCCACAACCATTTGAATACTGTCACGCTTTAGAAGCATCATTTACCCATTTACATTATTGTCCTGGCGTTGAAATGGGGGCATCCCAGTCATCACCCATCAATCCATCATCCACCACAATAGCCACCCCATCTTCCGATACCAATCCTACAGTCACAAAATTATAGATCATCGACAAGGGGTGTGGTGAATATGAAATGCATACTTCTCTAAATGTAGCAACCATGCCATCATCACCTCACATGTATGGGAAACCTTCACATGCTACTCCAAAGGAAAACAAAACTATCACCTTCAATGCAAAGAACATCCCCACTACCACTTTTAGGTCTCCTAGTATAAAGATAGATGCACCAAAAGAAGATATCAATCAGTGGGTATACCATGAAGAACCCCAACCAAATCCTCCTCTAAAGGAATACTTCGAGGAAGCATACCCTTGGTCAGCTAAGTTCGTAGAAAAGAATAACTACCAAGGCAAGGGCCTATGCAAGGAAGAACAGGGGCGGTTGCAACCTATTGATGTATCAAAGCTACCACGAAATATAGGCCTCAAATACAATAGAAAGCAGAAAGGCCCTGCAACATTATCTAACACCTCCAATAGTGTTACTATGTACGATGGTCCATTGGAAGACATACTCAAGGAAGAATCCATCATACATGCATACAATGATGTAGATCACACAAACCTGTCATCCATGTTCAAATGCCTATCTGTTTGTACCATCAGCCTATCCCTTCGCCATCCTAAACTCATTGATTGGGACCTACATGATAGCACACCTGCCAATATCTCCCTGGATACATATGTCAACCTCATGGGATTGGGGGAGGATGAGCACTCTAGTTGCAAAAATAAAAACTAGAAAAATAAAAAGCGGTCATCTACTGAAAACCTCCCCGAGGCACTTCCTGACCTGGAAAAAGTAAAAATAAATGACACATCCGATAGTGAAAACCTCGAAGAGGCACTAGAGGATGGATATGTTCATATTCCCCTTGTGGGAACTCAATTATCCAAATGGTCACCCATCTTAATTGAAGAAACTCAAGAAGTTAATCTGGGTACTACTGAAAAACCTAAGATCACCTATGTAGCCAAATCACTCTTAGAGTAAGAATATACAGTCATTGTTTAGCTACTCCAAGAGGGTATCATTAACTTTGCTTGGTAATATTCAGACATGCTAGGTTTAGATCTCACTTTAGTGGTTCATCATCTAGATGTTTGCCCAGATTCCAAGCCTATCAAAGAGAAGCTCCGAAAAATGCATCCACAGGTAGCATTATTAGTCAAGAAGGAATTGGAGAAATTACTAGATGTTGGTTTTGTTAGACCAATTGATTACTCTGATTGGATCTCCAACATAGTACCTATTGCCAAACCAAACAAAGACATTTGGATTTGCATAGACTTTTGAGATCTTAACAAAGCCTATCCAAAAGATGACTTCCCACTGCCCAACATTGACATGTTGGTCGATCTTACTGCAAGACATGAGATGTTATCCCTTATGGATGGTTTCTCTGGTTATAATTAGATCTGAATTGCACCTGAAGACCATCAAAAAACTACTTTTATGACACCTTGGGGTACTTTTTGTTACAATGTTATTCCCTTTGGTCTCAAGAATGTGGGGGCAACATATTAGAGGGAAATTACTTTCATTTTCCATGACCTCATCCATATCATCATGGAGGATTATGTTGATGACTTGCTAGGAAAATCTAGAACTCGAGCAGAGCATCTTGCCATCTTGAAAAAGATCTTTGAGCGGTTAGAACATTACAAGTTATGACTAAATCCAAAAAAATGTGTCTTTGGTGTTACATCAGGAAAATTGTTGGGTTTCATAGTCTCTCGAAGGGGCATTGAGGTAGATCCCACCAAGGTGAAAGATATTATAGATATGCCATCTCCATGCAATCTGAAGCAATTAAGAAGTCTCTAAGGAAAGCTACAATCCATCTTTCAGTTCATAGCCCAACTTGCAGATAAGTGTCAGTCATTCGCTCATCTTCTAAAAAAAGACTCCACCTTCAGATGGAACCCACAGTGTCAGATAGGTTTTGACAAGATCAAGGAATACTTGGATCATTCGCCAATCCTAATGGCACCAATTCTAGGAAAACCCCTCCTTCTTTACATCTCTACCACTTCGGTCGCACTAGGGGCATTATTGGCGCAACATGATGAGTCCTCAAAAGAAAGAGCAATCTACTACATCAATCGAACACTGGTCGGCTATGAATTAAACTATTCACCCATGGAAAAGGAATGTCTTGCAATGGTCTTCAGTACACAAAAACTCTGACATTACATGCTCAGCCATCCAGTCAAATTAATAGCAAAAATTGATCCACTAAAGTATTTGTTAGCCAGAACCACTTTAACTGGTCGCATGGCCAAGTGGGTCATGCTCCTTAAGTGAATTTGACATAGAGTATGTGGAGCGAAAATCCATAAAGGGACAAGTCATAGCTGATCAGTTGGTTGAGGCACCACTAGTGGATGCATACCCTCTAGTCACTGAATTTCCAGACCAAGAAGTTTGCATAGTTTTGGAAGCACCTGCTTGGACACTTTATTTTGATGGATTATATACTCATAATGGATCAGGCATAGGAATTCTATTGGTTACCCCCCAAGGTGACTACATTCCAAAATCATTTAGGATAGCATTTCCATGCACCAACAACATAGCAGAGTACAAAGCCTTCATCACAGGCCTCTGAATTGCAAAGCAGTGGCACATAACTCACTTGAGAGTCTTTGGTGATTCATTGTTGGTCATTAAACAAGTTAATGATGAATTCCTAACAAAAGATGATAAGTTGTTTCCCTATAAACGCATGGTGGATGATTTCAAGAAATATTTCACCTTCATACAATTTGACCAAATTCCTAGCATTCAAAACAAAGCAGCTGATGCAATGGCTACCATTGGCTCCCTGATTGGCATGCCTAAAGATCAGAAAAAATGTGAGTTCCTTGTGGAACAAATTTTAATCCCAGTGTATGATATTCCTGAGACTGACATGGTGTGTGACATTGTGGGTCCCACTTCCCCATGGTACCAAGACATATATACCTATCTGCATGATAATATTCTACCCCCAGACCTCACGTGAAACCAATGAAAATCCTTTATTCAACGTTCAGCCTGATACATTATCGTCGGTGATATGGTTTATCGTCGCGGGTATGATGGAACCTTCCTTAGATGTCTGAATGAGACTAAAGCTCATACTGCACTAACGAAGGTACATAGTGGTGTCTGCAGGGCCCACTCAAATGGTATGGCCTTGGCCAAAAGGATTCTCTGAGCTGGATATTATTGGCCTACATTAGATCATGACGCTTGTGAATTCATGAAGAAATGCCTTCCCTGCCAGCAACATGCAGATTTGATTCATGCTCCAGCATAGGAACTTCAACCCCTCCTAGCACCATGGCCCTTCTCTCAATGGGGTTTTGACTTGATTGGAAAGATTTACCCACCCTCTTCTGATGACCATACATTCAAAATTACTGCCATTGAATACTTTACCAAGTGGGTGGAAGCGATGCCACTCTCACAAATCACTGGTACTCAAATTTCAAAATTCATCCTTTACCATATTCTTTGTAGATATGATATGCCATCCACCATCCTATCTGATAATGGAAAACCTTTTAGAAACCAAGCCGTGAAAGATATCTGTGACACCTTTCACATCCAACATCATTGGTCAACACCTTATTACCCCCAGGGTAATGGTCAGGCAGAAGCAACCAACAAGACCCTTATCTGCATCCTTAAGAAGGTTGTCAATAACACTGGTCAAGATTGGCACCTCCATATTCATCCCATCCTCTGGCATATCGCACATCCATCCACACCCCTACAGGCGCCACCCCCTATTCTTTAGTGTATGGTTCCGAGCCATCTTTCCAATCAAAGTTGAGATCCTATCACTAAGGATTTCTCTAAAGAACCTTATCAATGAGGAGGATGCTCATGTTGCACGACTTGCACAACTGGAGTTGCTTGATGAAAAATGAATCAAAGCCTATGATCATCTACAAGCATACCAGAACTGCCTCAAGCATAATTACAACAAGAAGGTTCATCCTTGACAGTTCCAGGTTGGTGATCTTTTCCTTAAAGAGAACCAGCACACCCAACAGGGCCGAGATAAAAAAGGAAAATTTGAAGCAAACTGGTTGGGTCCTTATATCATAGCTACTAAATATGGATCTGGGGCATATAGACTTGCTACCCTTGAAGGAGAGCCCCTTGAAGAACCTATCAATATCATGCATCTAAAGAGGTTCTACACCTAAATCCACTTGGTAACCCTACCTGAAAAAAAAAATTGAAAAATAAAAAAGATCAGCAAAAATCCAAAAAATAGTAAAGAGAAATAAATTCATCCTATGGTGAAAACCACTTTTGGTGGCGCCTTGGATAAGTACGGGTGGTAAAAACCTGGTAACAGGCGTCATCCGTAAAGGGCTTAATCCTTATCTACCCTGCATCCTAGTTACTTTATGACTTCATCCATCCTATCTTCACATCCTCTCACATCCTATCCTTGGCCGCTTGGTATATTCTAATTGTGCATTGGACGATCCACATTGGATATCCCTCATCCTGAGCTTTTCGCTATCCCACTTTGAGCTTATGTCGTTCATCTGATCGTTGGTGGGTTTGTGTCACCATATAGGATCATCCATCATGTCGGTCTCCATCTAGATTTCATCCTGTCACGTTGGTCTTCTCGTCCTTTGTCGAACTACATTGCCCCTATGATTTTACGCAGGCAAGGCTGATCATTTGATCTTCCCCCGGGGCATTTTTGACCATCCTATGATGGTCATCCATCATCTGTATTCATCACCTCCTTTTTGCTTGTGTCCATGGTCGGTTGTCATTTGTCTTTTCTGAACTATGTTTCCCCTCCGCTTCCATGTAGGTAAGGTTGATCATTTGATCCTCCCCCGGTGCATTTGCATGTCATGTCTTGTGTCATTCATCATAGGTCACCATTGTCTTCTTTCCACTTTATCCATAGTCTTTTCAAGAACTACGAGGGCTCTGCGCTTTCACGTAGGAAAGGCTAATCTTTGATCGGCCCTCGAGCCCCTAGGTCTGTAGGATGTGTCAGTCATCTATCTTGTGTTGTGCCATTAAGCTATGCCCTTATCTAGCTAGTTGTTAACAAATGAGATCTACTAGCATCCACAAATCCAACCGGTTCTGAATATCCTGTGTCATATCGATCTTTTATCTTAGTATCCATCATCGGTCTCAACAAGATGTATCCTTCCTAACAGACCTTATCAACCTTATCCATCCTCTTGATCCTATGGAAAAGGACGTTTGAAATTTGATTATGGTGTGTTTTGGTTGGTTTACATAGGGGCATATTTTGATCTTTTATTGTTGTTGTTTGTTGGGTTGTCCCACATAGTACCCACCAAGATCCCTGTGATCTTGTGTTACGTTGGAGCATCCCTTTGTGCTTGTGGTTATCCCAAGCTTGGCCCGACCAAAATTTTCACTACTTTGGGTTGTTGGGATAACTTTCTTGTTTGTGTGTTTGTTTCATGCATTAGGTACTAACTCGCCTTGGTTGTCTATACCTTGGCACTTAGTATCTTATGCTATAGCAAAAATCAGTGCTCTGAAGATGGAAAATCATATTAGGATTGCATTTCATCATCTATTGCATTGCGTTCACCCTATGATTTATGTTGTGCAAATACTTTATCCCACTCTCTCCCATTCTTCTCAGGATACTCAAAATTTTTGACAGGTTCCAAATTACACCCATTTTCCATAATCACTACATCATGTCAGTCCTTATTGACACTTATGACCATGTGTTATTCCCTTTCATTTACTATTTGCATTATTACTTCACTACAAATTACAATTGCATTATCACATATTAGCTTCATTCTACTAATGACACATACATCGCCACCTGCATCACAACATGTTAGATCAATGCATACACCACTTGCATCACAACGTGTTAGATCCATGCATACATCACCACCTGCATCACAACGTGTTAGATCCATGCATACATCCTCACCTGCATCACAATGTGTTAGATCCATGCATACATTACCACATGCATCACAAAGTGTTAGACTCATAATACATCACATCCTACATATATAAAACATCCATAAAAAATCCATCATAAACATATACATACATCAAATAAAGATCCATACACATAAGTCATCATAGATATAACATATGCACACATCATATTACCATATGAATATCTACATTAATAAAATCATCCATATTCCACAAATGCATAAACACGATCATCCATCCAACGCATAAACATGGTGTCAATAAGGGCTATCATGTATCATATATAAATATACCAAAAGTCCAAAGTACATCTCATCATCATGACTATCACATGAATAATATCATAATAATTTCATTGATGTCATCATATCTATGACCATCGTATACAAAAATCATCAGATCAAAATACCATTACAAAGCCCTGTAAATAATCACTGTCACTATGGCCTATCCATCCACCCTGCACCTATCAAAAACTTAGTAGCCTGTCATCTCCCGAATGAGCTACCCACATCTAATCTTTGTGGTGAATCAGGTATTGATCTCCTACCTGGTGAAACACTTGGTGAATCACTAAAACCTCAGGTCCACGTCCCAATGACTGGGATGGCGCTGGCATTTGTGGTGTCTGCCGAACATACTAGAATGTCCAATGTGCTAGGTCTGGAACTGCATGGTAATATGTGGCCATTCAAAATCTTGCCTCCCTCGCATTTTCCTCTCGCTCAGCAACTTGGACCCGAGCGGAATTCCACTCCTAACAATACATATCTTGATCTCTATTGATCAATCTCCTCTCCTGCAACCAGGCCTCCTGGGATAGTCGTAACTGCACCATCTCTGCCTGAACCCAATCTCTCATCTCCTCGACAGCCATTGATGCATCCCTCTCCCTCTACCATTCCATTCCTTCCACTATTCCCTGTCATTTGCATCCATATTATCTCCATCCCTCTGTCCGGCTAGTCAGCAGGCCACTCCATCCCTATCCTCTGAATCCTCTGTACTCTCAAAGGTGCATCTCACTCTCTCTACAGTGATGATACCTCTAAAACTACCTCCTCTCTCCTTTGAAGAGACTATATATGTGCCTCTGCCAACTCTCTCTCACTCTGCAAAACTTGCACCTGTGCTTGGGCTACATCCCTCTC
>VDFB02270651.1:143345590-143358169 GCA_007258455.2 Sequoia sempervirens | reverse complement strand
TTTATCTATTTGCATGTGCATCCAACCATATAGTTAAATCTTGCATTTAGCCACATCAAGAGCCATCCAAGGAGCACATAAATCAATCAAAATCAAGGGCCAACCAAGGAGTTTCAGTAGCAAAGAAGGTATAATCATTAAACAATATTCATTTTAGTTTTATTTCTTTGCTTTATTATTCCTTAGGCTAATCTTGATGTGTCCCTTTTTATTTTTCCTCATTGCATTTTAGTTATTTTGCATAGTTAGAACTGGACTAACATTTAGGATCACAACCACATATCAAGGAAAATCAAAAAGGAAAAAGTACAAATTGTTGGAAGAATGAAGAAGCACACCTAGTTGTGAAAATTTTTTGTTGTCATTGATGTCATTATGTTGTTTGGGTTGTTAGTTTGATCTGATACTCTGAGCCAGTATGAAGAACCAGTTTACATCCTCCAGTATTTTGGTCTGCAATCCTCTGTATTAACTGTTTCTGCTTGCAGTTTTGGGAAATGGTTGATGGATGCTAAAAGGTCGTATGTTCAAATTCTTGTGTGGTCATGTGCTTGTACAATGAGTTGGTATTATTCTATTGATTACATTTTGTTATTTGGTCTATCCTTGGTTGACCTAATGTATAGTTGATATTGTAATGGATTAATTTGTGTTGTAGATATATATGTGACCTATCCTTAGTCCATGTCGACATGTTGTAGTGTGTGACATGCTTGGATCAATTTTTGAAGAAGTTTTGTAAATACTTGAAGCCAACAGTTGATTTTTGTTGAATAAAGATTGCATCTAATTAGGTCGACCTAATTGATGTTTGCAAATGAATTAGATGTATATGTTGGATAATTTTGAGATCGAAAGTGTGAGAGTGTGTGTGTGTGTTGAAAAAGTGAAAGCAATATTGTGTAGATGTGAAGATGCAGTGTGTCAAGTTTGTTTACTAAGCATTACTGGAACTGAATCAACACTTGTTAGGTGTACTGTTATCAGTTCATTTTGTCCATGAAGCCACTTCAGTATTGTATTTTTTCTTGTAGGCAGTGAGCCTCCTTGTCTAGATAGTGAGTCCTATCTTGGGCAATGAGCCTTTTTGTATTCGGTTTTGGAACTACTTTATATTCTGAGTTAATCCTCATCGTGGTTTTTCCCTCATTGGGTTTTCCACATAAATTTGGTGTCTCTTGTGTTGATATTGCTTTCTGTTATTTGCATTTCATGTTCATACTTAATAACAGAATTAAGTGGATAAGAAATTGACAAGTGTTTGAGATTTGAGTTTTTGTTTGGAGACAACTAATTCAACCCCCCCTCTTAGTTGTCTTGTTCCCTTTTGAAAAATTGGTATCAGAGTGCTTGGTTCCTTCGAAGAAGCCTAATAGCTTGAGGAAGATCCTAAAGGTTGAATGAATGGATGATAAAGAAGAGCTCTAGGCTGCTCTTGAAGATATTGATAAGGCTAAAAATGAAAATAGAGATTTGAAAGAAAACCTTGATGAGGCAAATGAATGTGTCCAGAAATTGAAAGATAAATTGAAGAAATGCAAAGAAATACATAGAGAAGTGAGTGAGCAACTGAAACAAGAGATCATCAGATTGAAAGTGCTAGTGGAAGAAAAGAAGAGGATTGAAGAATGTCTAAATATAGTGGTGCAAAGCAAGACTGATGAATGCACTAGACTTGAACAAAAGGTGGTGAACCTAAAAGTAGAACTGGAGAAAGAAAAAATATGTGAAAATAATTTCAAATCTAGCTCCGACAAGCTTGATGAGTTGATTGCAGGACAAAAACCAAGTAAAGACAAAGGTGGTTTGGGAAATGAAGCAGGTGAAAGCTCAAAGGATAATCAAAAGACTCAAAATAAAGGGAAGCAAAAAAGAAATCCAAGAAACTTTTCTAGAAGACCTCCTATCAGATAGCCAAATTCTCAAAGGTACCCATCTTTCAATGGTGTTTTCTTTTCATGTAATAAATTCAATCACAAGGCAACTAAGTGGAGAAGTAGAATGAATCAGTTTTTTGGTTTCTTCTCTGGACAATGTTTTGCATGCAAGAAATTTGGACATAGAGCTACTAAATGTAGATCTCAGGTGAGGATGATGAGTCAGGTGATGATGAATAGGTTTAATGGAGGTAGAATGAATCAATCTTTTGTTGGCTATTGTTATACATGTAATAAGTTGGGACACAAAGCAAATCAATTTAGATTGAGAGTTAATGGAGATCAAAAAAATGTTGTCTGCTATAATTGCAACAAACCAAGACATATTTCAAGAGTTTACAGAAGTAAAAAGGGAAAGTAGTCCGCTCCAGTAGAGAAGAATGAGCCAATGAAGAAAATTGACGAGAATGAGGTTAAGTAAGAAATGAACAAGATATGGAGAAAGAAAGAAGAGCTAGAGACGATAGATGTGTCTGTGCCCTCATCTGGTGCAGACAATTCCTCCAAGAATTAGACCTAGCATGGTCTTAGGGGGAGCATTAACATAAAATTATTTGAACCCCCTAGATATATGGCATGTTAGATGTTGGCACGAGGATATGTTGTGGAGAATGAATAGATAGAGGTTATGGAAAACAAACTGGAAGAAAATGTGCAGGCATGTTCATTTACAGAGTGATTTAGGGTTTCTCAGTGCAGTGAAATAGGGTTTTTATTAGATTTTTGAATCCTACCACATTAAATATGCCATCACAATGTTGTATAAAGCGAAATTCATAAGCCATTTTTAATCACTTATGCAATCGAAGAGTTTAAAGAATGATTTGGAGCAATCTTGAAGTGAACCTAAAGCAATTTGGAATGATTTTGAGGTAATCTGGGGAAATCAATATGAATAATTAAGAATAAAAGATGAAAGCTTTCAAAATCATCTTTCTCAATTTACAAAAAGGGGAAAAGAAGAAGTTTCGTTGAGCAAGAAAGAATCTGAAGAAGATAGGCACGACAATGGAATATATTGATAGAGGATTGAGTAGCAATATTCCACTAAGGTTGAAGGGTGTTGAGTTGGAAGATTTTGATCATCAGAAAATAAAGGAAATGGAACTAGGGTTGAAGACAAATGAATTGCAGAACGTAAGAACTTTGGGTACATGGATTTATGGGGAGAATTTCCTTGGTTTGCAGACAAAGAATCTATCTTGTTTTTGTTAAGTCGATTCAAGGACGACAACATTATTTTGGACAAACCCTATCCGATCACGAAGGAGGCAATTGAAGCTATTATTGGCTTGTATAGTGTTGGTGACCTTCCTAGGAAGAAAATAGTGAAATACAAATACGTGCAGGAACTTAATAGCGTTGACAAAGACCCCTAAGCTCTATTGATAAATACTATTGTCAATCCTATAGTAAGGTATGTTGCTTACAACATCTCTTATAAAATCTACTTTAGAAATTATGAAGGTTCTACTTCGGCTATTGTTGTATATCTTGCACACATGATGGTGAAGGAAAGCAAGAAGTTTGATTTCTATAGCCTAATAATGGAAGACCTAATTGAGAATGTCAAAATTTCTTTGGTCGAGGGTTATCCTTTTCAGTTTGGGTCTTTTCTCATGTGTTTGCTATTTTACTTTTTGAGTTTGCTATCGAGAAGAGAAAATTTTAAGTGGGAATCCAACATCCCTATCAAAAAATGAGTTTACAGGTGTTTGGAACGCATGGAGGATAAATCAAGTGCATGCAAAATTTATTTCTCATCCCTACAAAAGAATCTATGCTTCGGTGTGTTAATGCCCAGTCAGTTTGAAGAGGGTTCCTCTTCTGGTAAGAAAGATTTGGAAGTTGTTATTGGTGGTTCCCCTCCAGAATCTAAAAGGAGAAAAATTATCACAAAAGATGTCATCACTATCTTGGAAGAAAAGAAGAATGAAGAAGAATTTATGCCTGTATCTGAATTTGATCTAGAGGACATTCAGATGATGTTAGATAAAGGTGTTATGAAGAAGGTTGGTGAAATGTGGTGTGCCTACTCTCCAATCAAGAGACTTAAAATTGATGATGTGTTGATTGATTATTTGCTCAAAAAAGGTATTATAGTTTTAGATGTGTCTGATTCATTACCAGATGATCTAGTAGAAGATATTGAAGAAAGAATATTGTTGGAAGGACCTGAAGGACATAAGTTTAAAGCTATGATTGAGAGAAGATATGCCAAATTAGAAAAAATGTTATCCAAACAAATTGATGAGACAAGAGAATGAGTTAAGGAAATATCTGACATCTACCGGTATTGTCTCTGGTGGCCTATAGTTGTTGATAATTTTAGAAGCAGAATTGAAGCTATTGAAATTGAGATAAATAGTATTGGAAATAATTTTGATTTCTTCAAAGACAAAAATGGAAAACAGAGATTAAGAGTCGGTGGAGTGCAAGTAGAGTTGTTGATTTCTTAGAGATAGAGGGAAGACTTAGTTAAAACTTTCTGGTTGGTTAAATAAATTCTTCAGGTCAGGTTGGATCATCTCTCTGGAATACTTTCTGATGCAAAAGATTATGAACGACAATGTCTATCTTTGAACAAACATCCTCATTTATGCTATTATCCTTATTCAATAGTATGAGTCCAAGAATGGGTTCGGTTATGTTTTCTTGGAAGAGAATTCTTCTGATCATAAAAGAAAGTACAAGAAAATATTCCATGTAAAAAGTGTTATTTTCACTTGAATGTTCAAAATGGAAAGTTATTTGTCACCATGTACATATGTTTACATCCTATTTTTGGTCACCCTTTTTCCTTGATGTCAAAGGGGGAGAGAATACTGGTGATAGGGGGAGAATATGTGTTGTAGGAAGTTTTTGACACATGTTCCCATCAATGATAAAGGGGGATATTGTTGGAAGAATGAAGAATAATGCCTAGTTGTGCAAATGTTGTGGTGTCATTTATGTCACCATGTTGTTTGGGTTGTTAGTTTGATCTGGTACTCTGAACTAGTATGAAAAACTAGTTTACATCCTTCCATATTTTGGTCTGCAATCCTCCACGATGGAATATTTCTACTTGAAATTTTGGGAAATGGTTTATGGATGTTGAAAGGTCATATGTTCATATTCTTGTGTGTTCATATGCTCATACGACAAGTTGGCATTATTATGTTGATTACATTTTGTTATTAGGTCTATCCCCAGCTGATCTAATGTATAGTTGATATTGTAATGGATTAATTTGTGTTGCGGATTTATGTGTGACCTATCCTTGGTCCATGCCGACATGTTGTAGTGTGTTACACGCTTGGATCATGTTTTAGAGAAGTGTTGTAAATACTTGAAGCCGATAGTTGATTTTTGTTGAATAAAGATTGCATCTAATTAGGCCGACCTAATTGATGCATGTAGATGAATTGGATATATATGTTGGATAATTTTGAGATTGAAAGTGTGAGAGTGTGTGTGTGTGTCGAAAAAATTGAAAGTAGTATTGTGCATGAGATACGAAGATGAAGTGTGTCAAGTCTGTTTACTAAGCATTACGGGAACTGAATCAACACTTGTTAGGTGTATTCTTATCAGTTCATTTTGGCTATGAATCCACTTTAGTATTGTAATTTTCTTGTAGGCATTGAGCCTCCTTGTCTAGAAAGTGAGTCCTATCTTGGGAAGTGAGCCTTTTTGTATTTGATTTTGTAACTACTTTATATTGTGAGTTAATCCTCAATGTGGTTTTTCCCTCATTGGGTTTTCAACGTAAATCTATTGTCTCCTGTGTTGATATTGCTTTGTTTTATTTGCATTTCATGTTCATACTTAATAACAAAATTAAGTGGATAAGAAATTGATAAGTGTTTGATATTTGAGTTTGTCTTTGGAGACAACTGATTCACCCCCCCTCTGAGTTGTCTAGTGCCCATTTCAACACAAACATGTCTCATTATCAATATCATACAACTATTGGACATAGCATGGATGAGTTATGTGCCTTAAAGAGAATCATTAGCCAATTTGAACCATTTTCACAGGAATATGATTGTATAATACCTTAGCAATTAATTGCTTCGCTCCTTGCTGCGTGATAATTATAGAATCATAGCATACTCACTATTGCATGTTTTACATTTACAACAAATCATTTTTGTATTGCAAGGAGTACATTCCTATCACTCATCTCAACTCATCCTTGCCTTGCACTTAGTGGAGGCAAGGGGTTAGATAAGCCTTGTCCTAGTTTGACACTTGTTGTCCCTTTGGCTAGTTGTATGCCTTTTGCATATGATGAACAAGATTGGGATACACATGACCAACTATAGGTTGACTCACATGTGCCATATACTAGTATTGCCTTTGTCTTCTTTTCATGTTCTTTGTGATTGCATGTGTGTAATGTGATCCCATGTACAGTGATGCTTGGCATATCTTTATATGTTTTTGAGCCTACTTTGGATGACCATTGTCACTTCGTTGGTACAAGGATACAAAGGAAGCGAATACGCCATGATATTCTTCTATCTGTCATAACCTTTATCTTTTTTCTTGTGTTTTCCTTTTGGTGTGATGTAAAGCGTCAAGACATTTAGGTCTCTTCCATGTTGACCCAAAAGCTTCTCCTTTGTTTTCTCTCTCTATGTGTCATTCTTGCTTTGTGCTCGTTGTTCCATGATTCATTTGGGGAATGATGATGATTCCAAGCTTGATTATATCACTATAGCAAAGACATATGTTGACCCCAAATCCATGGGTCCCTTATACGTTATCTTAGGATTACATATGGGGGGAAACCTCCTTTCATGATGTATCTCTACTTGGAAACATATGTTTGGCATAGGGCTTTCCAAATAAAGCTCTCATGTATTAACATTTATCATTATTCTACTGTAAAGTAATTACTCACAACATGGTGTTTGTCATTACCGAAATTTTATTACATATTTATCATAATATGGTAAATTGAATTTTTGAAGAAATTCAATTAAATATTAAATGGAGATCCTAGAATATTTGAAAATTGAATGAAAGAAGTTGACTGAGGTTGACTTTGTGAAATTTTGAAAATTTATTTTATATGTTACTATAGACACTTTAAAAAAGTCATAATTAATACTATGTATCTAATTCTGATTAACACCATTTCTTCCTAAATCACTTCAGACTAACCAATTAATTAAATAATTAGCATTATTTAGTTAAATTCAACAATTTCAGCTATTAATCAAATAATTAAATTTATTATATTAATTCACCCTTCTTCTAACTAATATTCATCATATTTAATTAAATCAAGTCATTTAATTAAATCCCCTCATTTGATTAAATCAATCAAATCAAATGTCACAATCCCCTAACCCCTTCCAATTAATTAATTTTAAATTAATTAATCCTAAATCACTTTCTAATCATCATTAATAAATCCTCCAGCTTTTAACTCCTCAAGAGTTAAATCAACCCATAGTCAACTAACCAGGTTGCAAATGAAAATAATTTATATTAATTATCTAATTCCTCTATTTTATCTTCATAAAGGCATATTCCAAGGAATATTCCTCCCAACCACCTCCTTATTCAATTTCCCTCCAAAGTTTTCAAAAATCTATCACATCCTTAATAACTTCTCTTACATTTTCAATAACTCCTTTTACATCCTCTCGCATCTCCAACCACATGCAATAAATTATTCTTACAACCTTTCAAATCCTCAACCATTCTCATTTATTCCTCTTACATCCCCCTTTACTCAACACATTTCCCAAAATGTGCTCCACCTTCCTCCAATAGAACTGTGACAAGTGTCACATTCTCATTGGCTCCTTTAGTCCCACATTCAGCAATTTCTCTCATTACTCAACCTTTGAGTTCTATAAATAGAAGTATTCTCTTCACAATATGGATCCACAACTTCATGCATTCTTACTATAGGCATTTCACTTCATAGCAATCACCATTTTCATCATTTTAGCTAAGTTTTATCACTATTTGGAGTCAATCTCACACTTTGGATCATCAACATCATCAAAGCTTATCAAAAGGATTAGGAAAGGGCTTCTTTCCACATCAATGGAGCACCACTCCCCTATGGGATGAAGGTTTAGCTATTTCAATTAGATTTCATGTTATCTTTAGTTAATTTGCTCTCATTTTTGTATTTTCTCTTTGATTTGGCTAAGAATTTCATAGGGAATACTAAATTTGGCTTTCTAACATGTTTAACAAGTGTTTGTTGATCTTGTGTTAGCTTGTTGTAGGTTTGGTGTTCACTTTTTGGCAGTAGGAGGGCTAACTATTTTATGTTGATGAATTTTGTTTGAAAATTCTATTTTTGTAGATACAGGAGAGCGGCATCATGTTTGACAGATACATCGCCTTTGCATATAGCATCACATTCGCTTATTTTTAGAGCGTCGCCTTTGCATACAATGTCGCATTCGCCACGTCATTCCGCCTTTGCTCATTGTTGTCACGTTGCATCTTATACAACGTCACTTCTATCTACTTTGTATTCTATCTAATTTCTACTTCTGATAGAGTGTTTCCTCTGATTTTATGCCACATATGCGTTCTTTGTCCTTTATAGAGAATCGCCTTTGCTTTTCAATAGAGCATCACCTTCATTTTCAGTGTCGCATTTTCCAGTTTCAGAGCGTTGCATTCGTCATCCAACGTCGCCTTTGTAGGAAAGGAAGAAAATTTGATTTGGAGACCTAAAAGCATTTTTTAATGCTCTTTTTAATAGCTTAGGCTTTTTTATTCTACTTTTAATTTTTGTTTTAGTACCAACTAAAGTTACTTTTGGTCTTAAAATTATCAAACAACACAAGCTTTGTCAAAGTTGGATTAAAATTAAACATTAGGAACTTACTAGACTTTGATTTTGGGCTAAAATTGAACAAGACAAACTCACATTTAACTTGGTGCTCTAAAAAGAATTCATCTTTACTTTGGGTTTAAAAGTCTTCAATTGTTTTGTGATTTTTTGAAATTTGTGTCATTCGAATGTGTATGCACGTCTCTTGCGCCTCCCGGTGATCTTGAGAATCAAAAGCATTCTAGTGACATTGGTTGTCTAAAATTACCCACACATTTCAAATTTGGATCTAAAATTGAACAATCGTGCGAGTGTGAAGGAAAGGAATTATGTGTGTTCCCTCCCAGTGCTTTAGGTAGTCAAACTACAAATGTACTTCTTTGCTTTTGTTTATCTTTAGAGGGCCTACCTCCCCCCTTTGAAAGGAGGGAACAAACCAAGTAGCAATGAGCTAACGCCAAGCTCTTCTAAATTGCTATATAAATTTGTGATTGCAAGGAAATTTTGCAATCGACAAGAAGCGGTACATGATAGCTCTTCCCCAATATCTTTATGATGCCTAAAACTCTTATTCTAAGGGTTGGGAGACCTCTTGACAAATTTTATCACTGTACCCTTGAACCGGATGTCCTTACTATAACCCTTTGTTTAAAGGAAAAAATCCTTAATACTTGTTGGTTCAAGAACAATCATTCTAAGGCCGCACCACATTTGTACTATTCAAAGTAGAAACAAAATAATCCTTAAGGTCTATGAATCTTTAGGATTTTGAGATTTGGTGGTCCCGAGAAGTGTGTGTCATGGAGGGGAACCAGTGTCGCCAAATCTCTAACTGTTCGCTTTATCTCAGTGTTTGGGGAAATCTGAGTGGGGACTCAACAAAGTATATCCATTTCTATCCTAGGATTGTACAATTTGTGAGTTAGTTAATACATTTCTTGGATCTCAAACTTTGAAACAAAAATTCAACAAGCCATCAAAATTTCAAACCCTTTGGAAGAACAAATATCCTTGAAGAGTCCAAATATTACTACTTGTCCCTAGGGATTTTATCCTTAGAGGATTTTAAATATTTGGGCTCATATCTCAATTTGTTCTCTCCAAAGTAAACCCAGAAAACTATGCCTTTGATTCTTTGATTTTCACATAATGGACCTTGTGGAATGAAAAAGAGTTAAGTCATAGACATTCAGTTTGAAAGGTAAGCAAGAAGTGTGGATGTGGTAAAAATAATCCATTTAATCAAGATAAAATACAATTGGACCCCACATATGTGTTTGATCTCATGATTTCTTGCAAAGTCAAAATCCTAAAACCAAGGTCCATTAATCATCATAAGCGTCTTAGTCCAAAGGCTCTCAAGAAACATCTTTTATCACTTTACAAAACCAAAGATAGATTGGTATACAACTTTTACAAACGTCCTTCAAGAAACAATCCAAACTTGTATTCCTTCTATTATTGTCACAATTTGGGTCTTTTCCAACATTTTGAATTTCTCACATAGAGTTGAAAGTTTTAGAGGTATAGCATGTTCTTCAAAACCTTGGTCTTGTAAATAAAGTCTCTCTAGGTTCATCTAGGATCAAAGTCAACAATTTCATTTGTCACATCCTCAATCAAATCCCATCTCACAAAAAACTTTTACAACTTTGGAAAAATCATTCATGCAAGACTTTTGGTAAATCCTTAAATCAAAATCAAAATGTAACGATAGGAAAATATCACTTACTAATTATAACCCTTAATTTCCAAATTAATTTAATAGAATAAAATTTTCCCTTAGTTTTTGAAATAAATTAATTGAATCGAATTAATTATAAAAATGTGCAGAGGTATAATTAATTTACTTTCATCACTAAATGTAAATGGGACAACATACATCAATGAATTAGAGAATATTAAAACAAGGTTGTGCCATTATTAGATTTAGCCATACAAGCTTACACATGAATGATCATCTCATCAATACATGTAAATTCAAATACTATAAAGCAAATTAAGGAAATAGAAAGATCATAAATGCACCCACAAAGAAACCATAACACAAATATTTTTATAAGTGGAAAAACCTCGTAGGGATGAAAAACCACTTGTAAAAGTGCCTCACTGGCTTAATGAAATATCTCATCAGCAAAGCCTTACTGGCTACAAAATCTCAATAGTTATAAGATGCCTCATAGGCAATGGTCATACTATCTCATTGATAAGACCATTCATTACATATTTCTAGATATCATGAGTGTCACACGTATCAAGGATCATATGGAAGTTCTTTTACTAGTCACATAAGTCTACACACAACATTTTCAAGTTTCACCAATGCATTATCCTTACATATGAAATTTAGGTAGTGCCAACACTATCATGAATTGCTCCCAAGTATTTGCAAATAAGACCATTCTACTTCCAATGATCTCTCAAATATCACACAAATACACTGCAATCACGTAAAGCTTCATGAAAGTAATTCTAGTCCTGCTAGGATGCACACATGCCTATGTAATTATAAGCAGAATGTTTACTTTTAAACTCAATGATTCATAGAGGTTTTATCAATAAGAGAATAGTACTAAAAAGGAATTTAGAAGGTATAGCTCATGTATGTATGAGAATACATATATAAGCCAATGAATATATATATGATATATATTCTTACACAAATAAAACTCAAGTTCAACTAAATGAGGGAATTCCTATTTTCTCTGTGCATGCATGATAAACCATGCTACATGAGAAGAATGTCATCATTAAACTTAAACTTTAATAAGGCAAGTTATGATTTAACATTTATTTATCTTTTCATAAAATTCCCAATTGATTCACCTTACATAATATGCATAGATTAATTGCAATCTACATCTATATATATTTATTGATTAAGAGTTATAAAATAAAACAAATTTCATATTCAAATCTTAAATTTTTTTTTCCTATATGAATCTCATACTTAGGATATTTTTCTTCAATGGAGTATATTAAATATTATTTTTAAATTAAATGTAATAACTTAATTTGGTTTTGTTGAGATTATGGATGCACAGTCCTTGAAGCTGCAGTCTTTGATGGAGGACCTTTGAGCCAGGAAAGATAATCAACCACCCAGAAAGTGTTGCAACTATGGAATGCTTGATTAAAGATTCTATTGATAAGATGAAAAAGATATAGGATATTGATATATTACAAATGAACAACATGCCTTGATTATATAGGCAATAGGTAAACCCTAATATGCATGAGATGTTGCCATGTGTCTTGATCTAACAACATGTGACAACATGTGAACCCTATCTAGATGATCATTAAATGTTGAGATAAGTTCTAGAAGGACAACTCATCTTCTAGAAGGAATCTTATCTCCTACAAATAAGGAAGGGAATATTATCCCATTTATTAAATGATTTATCTAATAATGCAACCTCAGGACTTAAATTAATCTAAGGATTGGCTTATCTTGGTGTGGTGAGTAATTAGTGAGTACACCAACACCCCCCCATAAGTGTAACTTAGGGAGGAAAGCTCACAATGATTATGCAAGAGATGATGATAGATGATGGGTCCTGGCTACGAGGCCATGTTAGGTACCCATGTACATGAAGATGCAAAAAAATCTCCCACAACCGGAGAAAAGGGGAAAACCTAGTAGGAACAAAATCCCTCTCCAAAAAGGAGATGAAAATGCAGAAATGTGAGATAGGATGGGAAGGATGGAGGACTCCCAAATACCCCCCAAGTACACCATCTCTCACATGGATACAATAGAGAGACTAAATAGCCCCCCAGAAGATGAGAGCACCTGCAAAGAAGGGAAGTGTTTGAAGATAGTACAAGATCCAATGTCGA
>VDFB02270651.1:143327985-143342145 GCA_007258455.2 Sequoia sempervirens | reverse complement strand
TAATTCCAAGGGTTCACTATTTGATTACATAAGGGATTAGTTCACAAGAAATAAACTCTACATCTGGTTTAAACATCTCTCAAATGACTTAATTTGATCAATCTTCTAGTACTCCAAGGACTAGTAGCAATCGAATGCACATATGTACCTTTCTATTTGTGCAAGAATTTAATAACTTATTTCTAATTTTAATGATTTACTTAAAAAATCACAGATTTATACAAATTGAATGAAATACTTTTAGATCATAAATATATTTACATTTTAGCAAATAAACTTGCCCATTCACGAATACACATATGTATATATTCAGTAATACATCAATTAAAAACATAAATACATCACTCTAAGTCATATTTTTATAACTATTCTTTTCAAAATTTAATTCCAGCTCTTACACATAATGTATATCTATATATATATATATAACCCGAAAATCATATTTACAAACTGAAGTAATTTCATTTGTAATGAAATGGTATATTTAATTATAAATAAATGGACATACATGAATTTACATCTTTAGCTGAAATAGTCAACATTATGTCATAATCGTATGAAATGGTATAAATTGGTTTGATTTAATGTGTGTGTAAATATATATATAAATGGACATACATGAATTTACATCTTTAGCTGAAATAGTCAACATTATGTCATAATCGTATGAAATGGTATAAATTGGTTTGATTTAATGTGTGTGTAAATATATATATACTTTCTTAGCAAAATCACTTTTGCAATGAAATAAAATAACCACTTTCAGCCAAATATAATATATATACACTTTCTCAGCAAAATCACTTTTGCAATGAAATAAAATAACCACTTTCAACTAGATATAATATATATATTTTCTCAGCAAAATCACTTTTGCAATGAAATAAAATAACCACTTTCAGCCAAATGTAAATATATATATATATATATATATATATATATATATATATATATATATATATATATATATATATATATGCAATTTATCATTAAATTTTCCAACACCAGCATGATTGTGAACAACAATATATACATAAACAAATTCATATGTAAGAAATCTCCATAATATATACATACTAATATATATGGATACAAAGAGATATCATTGTAAAACAACAAGTTTAATCACTTTTAAATCAAATTTCTATTCATCTACTCTTTTCATTCTTACTTCCATACGTAAAGTATTTGTAATCATCTATATATATATATATAATCTATCTATATTATATATAAAGAGAAGAACATAAAATTGTATTTTACAATTAAAGTTTATACATTCTAAAATAGCTTTAGGCATACATTCCATTGCCCCATAATTGAGACGTTCTATATATTTAAACACATGTGTGTGTGTGTATTCACATGTAATTCTTTTTATATCCATTTTTCGTAGCCAATATATACATAAACAAATTCATCTGCAAGTAATCTTCATAATATATACAGACTAATATATATTGATACAAAGAGATATCATTGTAAAGTATTTGTAATAATCTATTATATATAAAAAAATCTATCTATATTATATATAAAGAGAAGAACAGAAAATTGTATTTTACAGCTGAAGTTTACACATTCTAAAATAGCTTCAGGCATACATTCCACTATCCCATAATTGAGATGTTCTATATATTTAAATACATATGTGTGTGTGTGTGTATTCACATGTAATTCTTTTTATATCCATTTTGAAAAAAATGCATTCGTAGCCAAAGTGTTATATAAGCCTATAGCATATTATATACACAGAGGTCTATATATGTATATTTTAGATGAGTAAAATTATTTTATATATATATATATATATATATATATATATATATATATATATTTCAAATTTGTATATTTAGTAATATATTATCAGCAGAAGTAGTAAAATGTTCAGATTGAAGTATTCATTTGCCACATTTAAATAAAATACTCACAGCGGTGTTTTGTATGTGTGTGTGTGTGTGTTCTACCCAGGTTACTATATATATATAGTTTAAATATATATGTATATATATGTATATACAGGTTAATTTAAATTGCAGCACATGCAAACAACTTTTCTTCAATTTCTTTCATAATAAATTTTGTTTTTCAACAAAGATTCAATCTGTTTAATATATACACAAATATATATAGGTATATATCATAGGAGGACATGAAGATTCAGATTTGTATAGAATTGGCTCAGAATTTCTAGAATAAACTCAATTGATTGGGGAATTTACAGAACTTCACTTTTCCAAAACACAATAGCATGTTCACACATTTAAATTAAAATGTAATGGGAAAAGAATTAAAAACTTGGATTTGCTTCCTATAGAATTCCCTTTCTTTGTTTTTCCTTTCTTGCTTTTCTTTCCCTTTTTCCACCATGCTAGATTCACCGTGCTTAGAAACCCTCTTCTTAGCAGCCATTTTTCAGTTATTTTTGTAGAGCAATAAAGTTTTTTTTTTTTAAAAGAAAATTGTGTTTCTGTTAATGAATTTCCCCCTTTTTAAAGTTTTCTTTTTCTTTTTCAAAAACCTAATCTTTAAAATAGAATAAAAATAAAATTTATTTTTGTGCATCATATTTATCCTCCACAAATAATTGAAGAATTGCCTTCTTTTTTTTAAATTGCAAATGAAAAGTAATTATTCTCAATAATTAATAAGGAAATACCATTTAATTGCATACGGAATAACTATCAATTACAAATAAAATAATTATCCTAATTAATAGGAATTGTCAATTAATTACAAAATAAAATCTGTAATTAAAATATAATTAATTTGTTTATTTCTTTGCATTTTATTTCCTCACAATTATTTTAATTAAACATTATAAAATACGAACAATAAAAAATAGGGGTTGTGACACAAAATCACTTTGTTTGGCTAGGTGTGTGTGAATGAATCATTCTTCACACATTTAGTTACATTATCACCCTCTTTAGACAAGTTTACCCCAAGATAACATCTAACATCTTAGGATTTACAAGTCCATTATCCAAATCAAACCAAATCCAAGTCAAAATCCAACAAATCCTAAAGTCTAGTATTCCTCCAAGGTTCTCAAAAGTTCAAACATCCATATCATTCACCCTTCATTTATCTCATCACCATCATTTGATCCTTAAACATCCTAGATTTTTTTTTTGTACCTAAAGTTCAGACCAACCTAAGGAGTTAGAGGTTTACCTCCCATATTCCTAAAATTTGATCCCAATTTTATGGTCCAAACAAGATTACAACACAAGAAGATCATGGAGCAAAACAAAGAAACATCCACTTCAAGTGATTTGAGCCAAACCGCATCAGAATTGAACCCTATGGAATCTACCAACCCTTCACTTAACCCCCCTCAACAACCACAAGATCTTCAAGTGGGAGGTTTTCAAGTGGAGGATGTCACCAAAAATTTCCAAGGAATGGCCCAAGGTGAAATAATTGAACTTGTCCAAAATTCTGAAACACATAAAATTCTCAACACGGTCATGAGACTCAATCCCCCACAATACAGTTGGCATTAGCAAAGGAAGAGGCTAAAATGCCTTCTGATTTTGACATGAGCACTATTGTTGAACAACCTCTTGGGAATATGCCACCCACATCATTCACATCTTCATTCCCAAGCATCATCCAACCCATCATACAACCCACATCATCTCATGCTCCAAGTCAACCCATGATCACCAAGGGAAGTTCATTACTCCAAGCCCTTCAAGGGCATCAACTTGTTAATAATCATAACTTAGAGACTAACACAATCTTGGGTATTCCTAACACCATCCCACAAGATCCAATAAATCCATATGTGCCACTCATTTTCCATGTCACAAACAATCCCTCCACCTTTTTCGCAACACTGACATACCCTCTTAATACACAAGTCTCTCTCCCCATGATATCATAAGGACAAGTGGATTTATTTGGACAAGGGGGTACTTTCAATGCTTCCATCCCACAAGGGAACACACCACCAATCTTCCCATCCTTCCCTCTTTTGACATCAACATCCACACCAATCCAAGGTATAGGGAAACTCCCTTTTTCCAACATACCAATCCAAAACCAATCAAATCAAACCAATCGCTCAATCAAAAATAAAATTAACGTGTCGATCATACCAAATCCTCTGAGCATTCCACTAATATCACAACACCAAGTGGCACCAATCCAAACATCTCAACCAATAATCATATCATCTACAACACCTCAAACATCCCAAAACATGGTCTCCCAAGGGCCAAGCACATCAATCATACCATCTACCACACAACCCCTTGCCATCACTCAACAAACACCTTAACAACCACCCCAAGAATCTCTCATCACACCATCTCACACCATCCCACAAAATCCTCCACCCACCACCAAATCCAAATATATTAGATCAATACAACATCACATTGCAAGCAGCCCAACAAGCATACCAAAAGGCACTTCAACAATTATAGACTCAACAAACTACACAAGTTGCATAGAAAACTGCACAACAAGCACAACAAGCTGCCCAGGCACAAGCACAAGCCTTGTTGCAATAGCAACAAGCCGCCCAAGCTGCACAATCCGAACAACAAGCTTAACCATAAGCACAAGCTCAAGTCCAAGATCAAGCACATGCACAAGCTCAATACCAAGTGCAACAAGCCCAAGCACAAGCCATGTTACAACAACAAGCATATCAACAAGCCTTGCAACAATACCAAGCACAACAACAAGCAGCCCAACAATAAGCATTGTTAGTGCAACAATAACAACAACAAGACCAACAACAAGCATTGTTGACACAACAACAGCTACATGAGTACCAACAAGCATTGCTTGCACAACAAAACTTACATCAACCTCTCACAAACACACAAAAAAATTCCTTGAACACAAACACACAAGCCACCCCATCCTTCATCCAACCAAAAGTACCATCTCAAAACACTTACATCCCACCACCTGATCCACAAAAGGACCTTTCTATGGAAGTCAAATTGCTTTCACAACAGATGCAAGACATCTAATCTGGAAAGGTTAAAAAATCACAAGGGAATTTGTGTCCCTAATTGTTTGATAGAAGCAATGCAATGGTTCCATTTCCACCAAGCTTCCAAATACCAAAATTCGATAAATACCAAGGGAGCAAAAATCCTAAAGATCACATTAGGGAATTCCATGTACATTGTATGAAGGTTGCATATGACGATTCTTATCTAATGTGACTCTTCCCTTGAAGCTTGGCTGGTCCAGTAATGGAATGGTTCTCCCATCTCCCCCCTAGCATTAAAAAAGTTCCAAGAAATCATGGATTTTTTCATCCAAAATTATTCATTTAATTTGGGTGTAGAAATGAGCCTAGAAGAATTATCTGGCCTAAAACAAGCCAAAGGGGAAACATTTGTAGCTTTCTTGCAATGATGGCGATCCAAGGCTAGCAAAAGCAAACGGTCTATGTAGGAAGAACAACAAATCGAGACTATCATCTCCAACCTTGAAGGGACCTGGTCCTTTCATTTGAAAATGCAATGCATGACAACATATGACCAATTGATCCCCAAAGTGCTCAACATCGAAAGAGCCCTTATAGCACAAGGGGACACACCCACATACCAAGACAAACAACCATCAACAAGTTATAATGATAAACCTTGCATGTGGCCTAAGAACAAGAATGTTACTAACGATGGTGTCATTGACACCAAAGTTGTTATCAGTGCCCCAAGGTAGAATACACAACAAAAAAGACACCAACAACCACAAATCAATACCCAAAACAACCCACAAATCAACCCATCATCTCAATAACAACCCAACAATGAAACTATCAACAACATAAATGCTCAAGGGAGACCACTCCCAAAGAAAAAATATCCCCCTAAATGAAAATACGCACCACTTGGGGAATCAATCGAATCTATCATGCAATAGCTAGTATAAGAAATTCTCACCAAAATTCCAGTTTACAAAAATTACCAAGAGCCTCAAGTTAAACCACCATGGTATAACGAGAAACACCTTTGTGACTCTCACAAAATAAAGGGACACATGATAGCTAGTTGTATGAGACTCAAGAATCTAATCCAAGATCTCATTGATGATAAGACCATAACCATTGAACAACTAGTCGAGAATCAAGATCTTAAGATATACACAAATTTGATGCCGAATCATAATAAAGGAAATGCAAATGGTAAATGAAAGAGTTATGACAATGTGAACCATATCTATGACCATGTTGTTGCATCCTTGGATGAATGGGTAACTGTTGTCAATATCAAAGGACCTAAAGCCAAGTGTGGAGTCACCACATGTGGTGGTTGAACCTCCATCCTAGGACCTTCACCACCACCAGAAGCATGTGTCGCCAATCCAAAATCAATCCCTAATGGTTACAATTTCCTAGATCAACTGAAAGAGACCCCCGCCCAAATCTCCATCATGTAGTTGCTAAAAATATCACCCGCACATAGGGAAGTCTTAGAAAAGGCATTAGTTGCATCTTCCATCCCCACAGATATTGATGCAAATTGATTCCAAGCTATGATCAAACATATCACTACACCACATCTCCTCACATTCTTTGAGCATGATCTCCCAACCCAACCATCTCATAACTATGCACTCCATCTTGAAGTCCTAGCCCACCAGAATAAAGTCAAATGAGTCTTGGTGGATGGAGGTGTAGGTTTGAATATTAATACTCTACAACTAATAAAAAATATGGGATTCTCATAAGATTTCATCAAAAAAGGAAAAGGTATCACTATCAGGGCTTATGATGATCAAAAACGAATGTCTCAAGGCACCATTCAACTCCCTATCCAAGTAGGGCCAACAATCATGGAAACCACTTTCTAGGTCCTTGACCTTGAACTCCCATACAATATCCTCCTAGGGCGCCCATGGATCCATGGGATGAAAGCTATTACATCCACTTTCCACCAATGTGTTAAATTCCCTTACTAGAATCAAGAATTCATGATCCATGGCGACCCCGAACCATTCTATTATTGCAAAAATATGGAGGTCAAGTATTATAAGATCCCCCAAGTCCCAAAAACTGATGAGGGACCCACATCTTTGTATATTGACCCATCCACTCTAGCCTCCACTTTTGAGACAAAGACATCTACCATTCAAAACATCCTAGAGGTTAAGGTTATTATCCAAGATAATGGGTGTGGAGACTATAAAATAAAAAAGAGTGCTTTTGTGGTAAGAGAGTTACCTTAGTCTCCTAGATCTCGTGGGAGACCACAACCAATTGACATGACATCTCAGACCTTCAAAGCAGAACCTACTACCTTCAAAAAGTGGGGAGACCTAAGCAAAGAGGTGGTAGATGAGAAAGGTGTATCAAGCATGTTATATCAAGATGAAAGACCCATACCTGATCTTCCCATGGAAGATGATAACAAAGGACTACAACTAATGTTTAATTGGGGTTATAACAAAAATGAGAAGCTTGAGAAAAATGACAACGACCTACTAGAACTGATCATTCCTGAGAAGCGTCTAAAGAATATTGGCCTTGGATGTACCCCTATAAAGATAACCATTCTTGGAAAGGGTGCCCTTGTTAAAAAATTCAAAGCTCTTGCTCAATTACCGTTAACCACTAGTCTACCCCTAGATAGCTATACATTCGATATAACCAACATGTATGGTGAGGATCCCATCTCTGATTTACCCATGTTATTTGAGGATTCCTCTCTCTTTATGATCACCACCATGTATTTTGTGTTAGATGCCCAATCCAATGACCTAAAACTCGTTTACCCCCAACTCATTGATTGTGACCAACAAGGACCTGTGATCTTAGATACATTCAAAAATGATGAGCCTCTCTTAGAATTCATGGGACTCAGGGATGAGATACCATATAGATATCACAAAGAAGGGTTTGATATTGAGTTGGAAACACCTGTGTACTACGGGGAAATGATTGAATCTCTTAGTTACAAAATAGAAAATCTAAGAGTAATGTCTAGGTCTTTAAGTGAAAACCACACCGTGGCAATTTCTGACCCAAAAATAGTAAAAAGAAAGGACGTATCCAAAGGTGAAAACCTCTCTGAGGCACCAAAGGATGAGGGATTCAATCTTCCCCTTAGTTCCATCCATCAAGAAAAATCAGCAGTATTGACAGAAAAATGCAACCCAGTCAATCTAGGAACTGAAGAAGCACTGCACATCACTTTCTATGTTGAGTCACTTTTGACCAAGGAACAAGAAAAGCTAGCTGCATTTCTGAAGAAGCACTGCACATCACTTTCTATGTTGAGTCACTTTTGACCAAGGAACAAGAAAAGCTAGCTGCATTTCTGAAAGAAAGGAAAGTGAATTTTGCGTGGACCTATGCCGACATGCCAGGCCTTGATCTAGAGGTAGTAGTCCATCATCTAGCCATTTATCTAGAGGTGAAACCAGTAAGATAGAAATTGAGAAAGATGCATCCGTAGATTGCATTATTGGTTAAACTTGAGTTGTAGAAACTCCTTAACACTAGCTTTATACAACCCATTGATTATCTTGAATGGGTTTCCAACCTTGTACCTATTTCTAAGCCCACTGGAGCATCTGTATCTACACAGATTTTAGGGACCTGAACAAAGCATGGCCTAAGGATGATTTTCCTCTTCCCAACATAGACATGATTGTAGATCTAATGGTAGGGCATGGAATGTTATCAATGATGGATGGGTTTTCAGGGTACAATCATATTATGATAGCAAACGATGATCAACATAAAATGACCTTTACTTGTCCATGGGGCACTTACTATTGGAACATGATGCCATTCGGGTTAAAGAACGCATAAGCTACTTACCAAAAGGCTATGACTTTGATTTTCCATGACATTATCCAAAAATATATAGAAGACTATGTGGATGACATACTAGCCAAATCAAGAAAGCGTCAAGATCCCATATCAACATTGGGCCCTATCTTTGACCGACTAGAAGAATATAAGGTAAGAATCAATCCTAAGAAATGTGTCTTCATCGTGCAATCAAGAAAACTCCTAGGGTATATTGTATTGATGAGGAAAATTGAGATAGACCCTACAAAAGTCAAAGCAATCCTTTACATGGAAGCACAATGAACATTAAAAAAATTGAGAGGCTTGCAGGGAAGGCTTCAGTCAATCCACAGGTTCATAGCACAATTAGTAGATAAAACCATCTTGTATTCTCATCTACTCCACAAGGGGGTAGCATACAAATGGGATGAGAAATGTGATCAGGAATTCAATCAAATCAAGGAATTCTTGCTAATGCCACCAGTCCTCATGCCACCGATCTAGAACAAACCACTCATCCTCTACATATTAACTACAATGACAGCTCTTGTTGCTCTCCAAGCTCAACATGATGAAATAGGGAAAGAGAGATCCATTTACTATATTAGTAGGACCATGGTGGGACATGAGCTAAATTACACATTCATTGAGAAAGCTTGTCTAACAGTAGTATTTGCCTCACAAAAATGTAGGCACATGTTGGCTCATGAAATAAAGCTTATCGCCTAGATAGACCCCCTCAAGTATCTACTTTCTAAAGCAACACTCATAGGATGAATCACTAAGTGGGTCATGATTTTGACAGAATAAGACATTGAATATGTAGAGCGAAAATCCATCAAGGGATAGGTAATCGCAGATCAATTAGCGGAGGCACCTATATATTCTGAGAACACACTAGTATCAAAATTTATAGATGAGTCCATTTTTAACCTTAGTACAGTAGATCATTGGAAGGTATATTTTGATGAATCATACACACAGCATGGGTCAGGAGTAGGATTCTTCTTCATCACAACAAGGAGACTGTATCCCAAAATCATACAGATTGTCTTTCCCATGCACCAACAACATTGTCGAGTATGAGGCTCTTGTCATAGGGCTTTAGATTGCAATACAATGGAAAATCATGGTAATTAAGGTATATGGAGACTCACAAATAATCATCAACCAACTCAATGATGAATACCAAACAAAGGATGAAAAACTTACCCCATACAAGAAGATGGTGGAGGATCTCAAGGAGTTCTTCATCGACATAACATTTGAGCATATACCGCGAGTAAACAACATAGCAACAAACGCTATGGCAACAATAAGATCATTGTTGTATATCCCACACAACATTCCTAAACATGAATTCCTTGTAGAGCAACTTCTCATACTTGCTTTTGAGGTACTAGAATCTAAGTTCGTGTGCGAAATCATTGGTCCTGGTGATCCTTGGTACCATGACATATTCACCTACCTGAAAATAAGAGTCCTCCCCGCTGACATCACCCCAAACCTTAAGAGGACCTTTATCAAAAATTCATCACATTTTGTCATCTTAGGTAATACCCTCTACTGTAGAAGTATCAAAGGAACCCTCTTGCGATGCCTTAACCCTGAGGAAGCTTTGATTTCTTTAACAAAGGTACACAATGGTATTTTTGGTTCACATTCTAGTGGTATGACCTTGGCTAAGAAACTGTTGAGGACTGGGTACTACTGGCCTAAAATGGAGAAGGAAGCTCATGACTATGTCCAAAAATGTTTGCAATTCCAACAACAAGGGGACCTCATCCATGCACCAGCTCAAGAGCTCCAACTGATCATAACACCTTGGCCCTTTTCACAATGGGGGCTTGATATCATCAAAAAAATTACACCCACCTCATCTAATGGACACAAGTTAATTATCACTACCACAAAGTACTTCACAAAGTGGGTAGAATCCATCCCCATGACCTATATCACAAGAAAACAAATATCCAAGTTCATCCTAAACTACCTCATTTGTTGTTATGGTGTTCCACAAGCCCTTATCTCAGATAATAGAACACCTTTCCAAAACCAGGATGTCTATGAACTATGCCAAAAATTTAATATTCAACATCAATTCTCCACTCCATACTACCCCCAGGGTAATGGCCAAGCTAAGGCTTCTAATAAAACCATTCTAAAAGTCCTAAAGAAAATAGTCAACGAAATTGGTCGTGACTAGCACCTACAACTAAATCTCGCCTTATGGACTACGAGCAGTATCTACACACCCTACGAGGTTGCAACACCTTTCTCCTTGGTCTACAAAATTAGAAAGTATCCTTCCCATTGAGATTGATCTCACATCCTTAAGAATATCATTGTAGAATCTCATTAGTAATGAAGAATATTGGGTGTCTTGATTGAATGAGCTAGAACTACTGGATGAGCGACGCATGGATGCTCTGAACCATCTATAGGTGTGCCAAAATTGTCTCCAAAGAAGCTATAATAAAAGATCAAAAGTTTGATGTTCCAAGTAAGAGAGCTCATGTTGAAAGAAAATAAGAATGTATAAAATTTAGACAACAAGGGAAAATTTAAACCCAATTGGTTGGGACCCTTTGTCATAACCGCAAGTTACAAATCAGGAGCATATCAACTATCCACACCTGAAGGTGAGCCTCTACAAGAGCCCATCAATAGCTCATCTCAAGACTAGGACTGGAGGACGAACTTCAAAAATATAAAAAAATACAAAAATCCAAAAAATCGAGGAAAAAGGTTAGCTTGGTAAATAAATAAAGAAATTCCTCTAGTGAAAACCACTTCGGTGGCACTTTGGGCAAGTACCTTGGTGAAAACCTGGCAATCAAGTGCCTTGTGTAAATAAGCACTTTCCATCCACCATGAATCCTTCAGCTTGTTCTACATCACCTACCATCATTGTCCATCGCATTCACCTGTCCTATTCCATTGATCCTTCCATTACCCATCCGCGTCCACATCATAGCTTGATCTTGTGTTGGTATCATGTTCCATCCTATGAACTATTTGGCACATTCCCAAGGTTGATTTATTACTACCTATATGAATTAGTTTATGCATCACATTGGGGATGTTCTTGCCACTACATTGGATCAAATTTGTTAATATTGCGAAATATTCAACCGAAATGTCAAAAATCCAAAAGAAACATTCATAAAAACGGAAATCCAAAAACACATCCAAAACGACAAGATGTGAAACGGATGGGATGGAACTACATTTGTCTTTGGCGAGCTTGAAAGAGATAGGTAAGGCTAATGGATTGATCAACCCAGAAACATTAGGAGTAATCCTTTAGGTGTCCATCATAATAAAATGACAATCCATACATGTTCTACATATTTTCATCAATAAATAGATGCAGTGTCAGGTCAAACCTCATTGATCTCGTGTATAACATAGGAAAAGGCTAATCTTTGGTGCGATTATTTAAAGGCCCCTAGGATAAGGATAACAGGTTAGGGTTCTTGGTCAAAATCTTAGAAACACACCAAAACATTGAAAATTTTTGAAAATCAAAACATTTGTAAAACATCTCAAAAATCCAAAAATAATCTCAAAACATTTCAAAAATACTAAAAAAATTGAAAAAACTCAAAATCACCCATCCCATTTCACTTTCACCCACAATAAACATCCACTCAAAATAAATCAATCGTCATCTTCAACCTTTGGACAAACAATCAGAGACAAGTATAGAAAATTAAAAGTGAAAACTCAAACGTATAGGTCTTAAGTTTAGGTCTATAGGTAAACAAGTTGGTCAACTATTGGTATCAATAGCCTATCATCCTGTAAGTCTCACAATCATCTAATAAAATCATTTCCTAGGATGCATCCTTCCCACAATGGACATCAACATTAGACATCACCATAGTTTAGTCTTGGCTAGAGGTATGAAGAACATTAGCTTGTTTGTTTACTTGATCTTTTATTTTGATTTATCTTATTGCGCTCATTCCAATGACCTCTCAATGATGTCTAATCAAAACGATTTAGAAAGGAATGGGGCATTGATCATTATCTTTTTTTTTTGTGCTTGTTGGATATTCTTGTAATATAACCTTGGTTATGCTAATGTTGTTTTGTGTGTAGGGAGGATTTTTTGGATATCTTGTTGACATTTACATTTGGAGGTTTTTCCTTTTTATGTTTTGGTCTGAGATGTTTGAAATGTCTGAAGTACACTCTAACAAGGTTTCATATACTAGGTGTGATCAAGGATACTCATATCTTATTGTTGAGTCAAAGTCCATCTCACTAGGTACAACACCATCCTGGTTTTCTATACCTTGATGCATCGTGCCTCAGTGTTCTATCAAACATAAGGAATTTAGTGCTCTTTAAGTCCTCAATCCCTAATAATAAATGCATCATCATCACTCGTCATCATATCCATTAAAGTCATAGTGAATCATAGACTTGTAGGACTTCTACATCGTCTCAAACTCAAGGGTTGATCCCTCCTATCTCCTCCACATACTAACATAGTATCATTACATTCAAAAAAATAATAAAAAATCATTTGCATCCATCCTGCATCCACAAATCGTCAGCATACTGCATATCATACATAATAGAAAGCATCATCCATCATGGCATTATCATTTAAGGTGTTTAGCATAATATAGATTGGTTATTCTAAGCATCTCATAACATCGCATTTGCATTATCATCCATCACATGACCACATAAGCATTATTAAAATCATCACATTTTGCATCATCATATCGCACATAGAAAAAAATATTGAAAATGAAGTTAAACATATCATTGCATTGCATCCATCACATAAAAATGCATCCATATAGATCCATCATATAGTACATATACATAAAGCATCATAACATAAACTTTAAATGTATCCATAAGATATAAGGAAAACTAAAAATCACATCACCGAAGTCGTCTCATCATTGAAATATACAAGAGGCTAATCAAAACTCGGCCAATGAATTTATACACATCATAAATCAGGTTATACATCAAAAAAGTGTCTAAGGCACTAGTGGTACCCTGAGCTCCCCTTGCTCTAGTGATCATTGTGGTGGTTGCCTTGACTTTGATGGTGGCATCCTAATGGTTTGCCTGAAGCCCCTGGCCGAGACTTGCTTAGAGTAACTTGACTAATATGGGAGAAATATGGCTCCCAACACTCCTGTGGGCAATCTTTGTAATAAAGCAATCTTTAGTACGATGCCTCTAGCATCGCTCGCTCATACATATCTGCTAGGATTGTAGCCTATCGCTACGTCTGCTATGCTGTCACCTCCAACTGCTCCCTCTATCTTGTCTCCTAAGCCAAGCTAAGATCCACATCCTATATCTATTGGCACTCTTGCGCCGCCTCCTGTCTCGCCTGATCTCTCTCTTGG
>VDFB02270651.1:143270201-143327885 GCA_007258455.2 Sequoia sempervirens | reverse complement strand
ATATGGGATGAGTTGGTTATTTTCAGTTGGGATCGTGACAGACTATAGGAAGAGACTGTTATATTACAGGCTAGGGGGAGTCAGAGAGAGTGGGCAGTAGATGGATGATCTTCGGCGGGAGCGAGATGAGCTATGGAATAGAGTGAATTGTTTAGAGTAGATAGTTGGAGATATGGGGTTGATGTAGGAGATAGAGAGGCAAGCGAGGGAGTAGGCCTGTATTATGCAAGTAGAGAGAGATGTAGCATAGGCGCAGGTGCAGGCAATGGAGTCAAAGGGGGATGTGGCGCAAATGCTAGTTCAGGTGTTGGAGAGCGAGAGAGAGTTGGAAGAGGCATAGATACAGTCTCTTTAGAGGAGGAGAGAGGAGGTATTTTCAGAGGTATCATCACTACAGAGAGTGAGATGCAACATTTTTGAGAGTACAGGAGATTCAGAGGGACAGAGATGCAGTGGTGGCTCAGTCACTGGCCGAACAGAGGGAGAGAGATACTACAAAAATATGGATGTAGACATTGTAGGGAGAGCGAAACACATCAGTGGCTCAGTTGCAGTTAGTGCAGGTCAGTGATGTGATAGGGATAGATACACAAGGGTTACAAAGGGAGAGGGATGCATCAATGGCTGTCGAGGAGATGAGAGATTGGGTTCAGGCAGAGATGGTGCAGTTACGACTATCCCAGGAGGCCTGGTTGCAGGAGAGGAGATTGATCAATAGAGATCAAGATATGTATTGTTAGGAGTGGAATTCCGCTCGGGTCCAAGTTGCTGAGCGAGAGGAAAATGCGAGGGAGGCAAGATTTTGAATGGCCACATATTACCATGCAGTTCCAGACCTAGCACATTGGACATTCTAGTATGTTCGGCAGACACCACAAATGCCAGCGCCATCCCAGTCATTGGGACGTGGACCTGAGGTTTTAGTGATTCACCAAGTGTTTCACCAGGTAGGAGATCAATACCTGATTCACCACAAAGATTAGATGTGGGTAGCTCATTCGGGAGATGACAGGCTACTAAGTTTTTGATAGGTGCAGGGTGGATGGATAGGCCATAGTGACAGTGATTATTTACAGGGCTTTGTAATGGTATTTTGATCTGATGATTTTTGTATACGATGGTCATAGATATGATGACATCAATGAAATTATTATGATATTATTCATGTGATAGTCATGATGATGAGATGTACTTTGGACTTTTGGTATATTTATATATGATACATGATAGCCCTTATTGACACCATGTTTATGCGTTGGATGGATGATCGTGTTTATGCATTTGTGGAATATGGATGATTTTATTAATGTAGATATTCATATGGTAATATGATGTGTGCATATGTTATATCTATGATGACTTATGTGTATGGATCTTTATTTGATGTATGTATATGTTTATGATGGATTTTTTATGGATGTTTTATATATGTAGGATGTGATGTATTATGAGTCTAACACTTTGTGATGCATGTGGTAATGTATGCATGGATCTAACACATTGTGATGCAGGTGAGGATGTATGCATGGATCTAACACGTTGTGATGCAGGTGGTGATGTATGCATGGATCTAACACGTTGTGATGCAAGTGGTGTATGCATTGATCTAACATGTTGTGATGCAGGTGGCGATGTATGTGTCATTAGTAGAATGAAGCTAATATGTGATAATGCAATTGTAATTTGTAGTGAAGTAATAATGCAAATAGTAAATGAAAGGGAATAACACATGGTCATAAGTGTCAATAAGGACTGACATGATGTAGTGATTATGGAAAATGGGTGTAATTTGGAACCTGTCAAAAATTTTGAGTATCCTGAGAAGAATGGGAGAGAGTGGGATAAAGTATTTGCACAACATAAATCATAGGGTGAACGCAATGCAATAGATGATGAAATGCAATCCTAATATGATTTTCCATCTTCAGAGCACTGATTTTTGCTATAGCATAAGATACTAAGTGCCAAGGTATAGACAACCAAGGCGAGTTAGTACCTAATGCATGAAACAAACACACAAACAAGAAAGTTATCCCAACAACCCAAAGTAGTGAAAATTTTGGTCGGGCCAAGCTTGGGATAACCACAAGCACAAAGGGATGCTCCAACGTAACACAAGATCACAGGGATCTTGGTGGGTACTATGTGGGACAACCCAACAAACAACAACAATAAAAGATCAAAATATGCCCCTATGTAAACCAACCAAAACACACCATAATATGATAGATTATGGCTATCTTAACTAATTGTAATAGGAAGCTCAAATGATAAACAAAAAACATAAGCATCAAGAGATCATAATCAAATTTCAAACGTCCTTTTCCATAGGATCAAGAGGATGGATAAGGTTGATAAGGTCTGTTAGGAAGGATACATCTTGTTGAGACCGATGATGGATACTAAGATAAAAGATCGATATGACACAGGATATTCAGAACCGGTTGGATTTGTGGATGCTAGTAGATCTCATTTGTTAACAACTAGCTAGATAAGGGCATAGCTTAATGGCACAACACAAGATAGATGACTGACACATCCTACAGACCTAGGGGCTCGAGGGCCGATCAAAGATTAGCCTTTCCTACGTGAAAGCGCAGAGCCCTCGTAGTTCTTGAAAAGACTATGGATAAAGTGGAAAGAAGACAATGGTGACCTATGATGAATGACACAAGACATGACATGCAAATGCACCGGGGGAGGATCAAATGATCAACCTTACCTACATGGAAGCGGAGGGGAAACATAGTTCAGAAAAGACAAATGACAACCGACCATGGACACAAGCAAAAAGGAGGTGATGAATACAGATGATGGATGACCATCATAGGATGGTCAAAAATGCCCCGGGGGAAGATCAAATGATCAGCCTTGCCTGCGTAAAATCATAGGGGCAATGTAGTTCGACAAAGGACGAGAAGACCAACGTGACAGGATGAAATCTAGATGGAGACCGACATGATGGATGATCCTATATGGTGACACAAACCCACCAACGATCAGATGAACGACATAAGCTCAAAGTGGGATAGCGAAAAGCTCAGGATGAGGGATATCCAATGTGGATCGTCCAATGCACAATTAGAATATACCAAGCGGCCAAGGATAGGATGTGAGAGGATGTGAAGATAGGATGGATGAAGTCATAAAGTAACTAGGATGCAGGGTAGATAAGGATTAAGCCCTTTACGGATGACGCCTGTTACCAGGTTTTTACCACCCGTACTTATCCAAGGCGCCACCAAAAGTGGTTTTCACCATAGGATGAATTTATTTCTCTTTACTATTTTTTGGATTTTTGCTGATCTTTTTTATTTTTCAATTTTTTTTTTCAGGTAGGGTTACCAAGTGGATTTAGGTGTAGAACCTCTTTAGATGCATGATATTGATAGGTTCTTCAAGGGGCTCTCCTTCAAGGGTAGCAAGTCTATATGCCCCAGATCCATATTTAGTAGCTATGATATAAGGACCCAACCAGTTTGCTTCAAATTTTCCTTTTTTATCTCGGCCCTGTTGGGTGTGCTGGTTCTCTTTAAGGAAAAGATCACCAACCTGGAACTGTCAAGGATGAACCTTCTTGTTGTAATTATGCTTGAGGCAGTTCTGGTATGCTTGTAGATGATCATAGGCTTTGATTCATTTTTCATCAAGCAACTCCAGTTGTGCAAGTCGTGCAACATGAGCATCCTCCTCATTGATAAGGTTCTTTAGAGAAATCCTTAGTGATAGGATCTCAACTTTGATTGGAAAGATGGCTCGGAACCATACACTAAAGAATAGGGGGTGGCGCCTGTAGGGGTGTGGATGGATGTGCGATATGCCAGAGGATGGGATGAATATGGAGGTGCCAATCTTGACCAGTGTTATTGACAACCTTCTTAAGGATGCAGATAAGGGTCTTGTTGGTTGCTTCTGCCTGACCATTACCCTGGGGGTAATAAGGTGTTGACCAATGATGTTGGATGTGAAAGGTGTCACAGATATCTTTCACGGCTTGGTTTCTAAAAGGTTTTCCATTATCAGATAGGATGGTGGATGGCATATCATATCTACAAAGAATATGGTAAAGGATGAATTTTGAAATTTGAGTACCAGTGATTTGTGAGAGTGGCATCGCTTCCACCCACTTGGTAAAGTATTCAATGGCAGTAATTTTGAATGTATGGTCATCAGAAGAGGGTGGGTAAATCTTTCCAATCAAGTCAAAACCCCATTGAGAGAAGGGCCATGGTGCTAGGAGGGGTTGAAGTTCCTATGCTGGAGCATGAATCAAATCTGCATGTTGCTGGCAGGGAAGGCATTTCTTCATGAATTCACAAGCGTCATGATCTAATGTAGGCCAATAATATCCAGCTCAGAGAATCCTTTTGGCCAAGGCCATACCATTTGAGTGGGCCCTGCAGACACCACTATGTACCTTCGTTAGTGCAGTATGAGCTTTAGTCTCATTCAGACATCTAAGGAAGGTTCCATCATACCCGCGACGATAAACCATATCACCGACGATAATGTATCAGGCTGAACGTTGAATAAAGGATTTTCATTGGTTTCACGTGAGGTCTGGGGGTAGAATATTATCATGCAGATAGGTATATATGTCTTGGTACCATGGGGAAGTGGGACCCACAATGTCACACACCATGTCAGTCTCAGGAATATCATACACTGGGATTAAAATTTGTTCCACAAGGAACTCACATTTTTTCTGATCTTTAGGCATGCCAATCAGGGAGCCAATGGTAGCCATTGCATCAGCTGCTTTGTTTTGAATGCTAGGAATTTGGTCAAATTGTATGAAGGTGAAATATTTCTTGAAATCATCCACCATGCGTTTATAGGGAAACAACTTATCATCTTTTGTTAGGAATTCATCATTAACTTGTTTAATGACCAACAATGAATCACCAAAGACTCTCAAGTGAGTTATGTGCCACTGCTTTGCAATTCAGAGGCCTGTGATGAAGGCTTTGTACTCTGCTATGTTGTTGGTGCATGGAAATGCTATCCTAAATGATTTTGGAATGTAGTCACCTTGGGGGGTAACCAATAGAATTCCTATGCCTGATCCATTATGAGTATATAATCCATCAAAATAAAGTGTCCAAGCAGGTGCTTCCAAAACTATGCAAACTTCTTGGTCTGGAAATTCAGTGACTAGAGGGTATGCATCCACTAGTGGTGCCTCAACCAACTGATCAGCTATGACTTGTCCCTTTATGGATTTTCGCTCCACATACTCTATGTCAAATTCACTTAAGGAGCATGACCCACTTGGCCATGCGACCAGTTAAAGTGGTTCTGGCTAACAAATACTTTAGTGGATCAATTTTTGCTATTAATTTGACTGGATGGCTGAGCATGTAATGTCAGAGTTTTTGTGTACTGAAGACCATTGCAAGACATTCCTTTTCCATGGGTGAATAGTTTAATTCATAGCCGACCAGTGTTCGATTGATGTAGTAGATTGCTCTTTCTTTTGAGGACTCATCATGTTGCGCCAATAATGCCCCTAGTGCGACCGAAGTGGTAGAGATGTAAAGAAGGAGGGGTTTTCCTAGAATTGGTGCCATTAGGATTGGCGAATGATCCAAGTATTCCTTGATCTTGTCAAAACCTATCTGACACTGTGGGTTCCATCTGAAGGTGGAGTCTTTTTTTAGAAGATGAGCGAATGACTGACACTTATCTGCAAGTTGGGCTATGAACTGAAAGATGGATTGTAGCTTTCCTTAGAGACTTCTTAATTGCTTCAGATTGCATGGAGATGGCATATCTATAATATCTTTCACCTTGGTGGGATCTACCTCAATGCCCCTTCGAGAGACTATGAAACCCAACAATTTTCCTGATGTAACACCAAAGACACATTTTTTTGGATTTAGTCATAACTTGTAATGTTCTAACCGCTCAAAGATCTTTTTCAAGATGGCAAGATGCTCTGCTCGAGTTCTAGATTTTCCTAGCAAGTCATCAACATAATCCTCCATGATGATATGGATGAGGTCATGGAAAATGAAAGTAATTTCCCTCTAATATGTTGCCCCCACATTCTTGAGACCAAAGGGAATAACATTGTAACAAAAAGTACCCCAAGGTGTCATAAAAGTAGTTTTTTGATGGTCTTCAGGTGCAATTCAGATCTAATTATAACCAGAGAAACCATCCATAAGGGATAACATCTCATGTCTTGCAGTAAGATCGACCAACATGTCAATGTTGGGCAGTGGGAAGTCATCTTTTGGATAGGCTTTGTTAAGATCTCAAAAGTCTATGCAAATCCAAATGTCTTTGTTTGGTTTGGCAATAGGTACTATGTTGGAGATCCAATCAGAGTAATCAATTGGTCTAACAAAACCAACATCTAGTAATTTCTCCAATTCCTTCTTGACTAATAATGCTACCTGTGGATGCATTTTTCGGAGCTTCTCTTTGATAGGCTTGGAATCTGGGCAAACATCTAGATGATGAACCACTAAAGTGAGATCTAAACCTAGCATGTCTGAATATTACCAAGCAAAGTTAATGATACCCTCTTGGAGTAGCTAAACAATGACTGTATATTCTTACTCTAAGAGTGATTTGGCTACATAGGTGATCTTAGGTTTTTCAGTAGTACCCAGATTAACTTCTTGAGTTTCTTCAATTAAGATGGGTGACCATTTGGATAATTGAGTTCCCACAAGGGGAATATGAACATATCCATCCTCTAGTGCCTCTTCGAGGTTTTCACTATCGGATGTGTCATTTATTTTTACTTTTTCCAGGTCAGGAAGTGCCTCGGGGAGGTTTTCAGTAGATGACCGCTTTTTATTTTTCTAGTTTTTATTTTTGCAACTAGAGTGCTCATCCTCCCCCAATCCCATGAGGTTGACATATGTATCCAGGGAGATATTGGCAGGTGTGCTATCATGTAGGTCCCAATCAATGAGTTTAGGATGGCGAAGGGATAGGCTGATGGTACAAACAGATAGGCATTTGAACATGGATGACAGGTTTGTGTGATCTACATCATTGTATGCATGTATGATGGATTCTTCCTTGAGTATGTCTTCCAATGGACCATCGTACATAGTAACACTATTGGAGGTGTTAGATAATGTTGCAGGGCCTTTCTGCTTTCTATTGTATTTGAGGCCTATATTTCGTGGTAGCTTTGATACATCAATAGGTTGCAACCGCCCCTGTTCTTCCTTGCATAGGCCCTTGCCTTGGTAGTTATTCTTTTCTACGAACTTAGCTGACCAAGGGTATGCTTCCTCGAAGTATTCCTTTAGAGGAGGATTTGGTTGGGGTTCTTCATGGTATACCCACTGATTGATATCTTCTTTTGGTGCATCTATCTTTATACTAGGAGACCTAAAAGTGGTAGTGGGGATGTTCTTTGCATTGAAGGTGATAGTTTTGTTTTCCTTTGGAGTAGCATGTGAAGGTTTCCCATACATGTGAGGTGATGATGGCATGGTTGCTACATTTAGAGAAGTATGCATTTCATATTCACCACACCCCTTGTCGATGATCTATAATTTTGTGACTGTAGGATTGGTATCGGAAGATGGGGTGGCTATTGTGGTGGATGATGGATTGATGGGTGATGACTGGGATGCCCCCATTTCAACGCCAGGACAATAATGTAAATGGGTAAATGATGCTTCTAAAGCGTGACAGTATTCAAATGGTTGTGGATCGACATAAATGGTGATTTCTTGTCCATTAACCAAGAATTTTTGGCATTGATGGTACATGGAAGGGACGACTTGCATAGCGTGGAGCCATGGGCGACCAAGGAGGAGATTATATGGTAAGTCTAAATCCAGGACATGGTAGGTAATGTACTGAATGACAGTTCCAACCTGGATAGGAAGACTGATAATTCCTTCAGAATTTCTCTCTACATTATCATAAGCCTTGATCATGATGATTTGATTACTTAAATATGCTTGAGTATACCCTACCTGTTTTATGAATTTCAGAGTACATAGATTGAGGGAAGAGCCATTATCTACCAAGACCCTTTTTATTTTATGATGGGAAATTAGGACTTTGATGTGCAATGGACGGTTGTGATTAGCATTAATATTTGGCATGTCGTTCTAACTAAAGTGTAGCTGATAAGATAAAGCCAAGTGTCCTACTAAGGCCTGAAAATGTGTAGGATCGATGTCATTCGGTATGTGAGTTTCTTGTAAAGCTCTGTTGAGTATTTCCTGATGTACGAGAGAAGACTTAAGTAGATCTAAGATTGAGATCTATGTAGGGGTCTATCCTAAGTGGTCGAGAATGCTATACTGAGAGTTTATAGGATTTGATTGGATGGATGTGGAGGCTGCAGGGACCATTGGGTGGCAACAACACATTGAGGATCTTTAGCTTTAACATGTATCATAGACACACGAGGTTCTACCTACTCAATGTAATGGACAATACCATCATAATTGAGAGATACATTCTTATAGCTTATGTTGTTTGTGATGTTGTCTTGGGGATTATTGTTGGAGGTACTAGCACCTTGGTTATGGTTGGGGAAGGCATTTTGATATATCTATAATTGAGCATTGGATGATGAAGCTTGACTGGTGTTGACTTTGATATCTCCTCGATCAATAAGATCTTGGACATAGTTTTTGAGACCTTGACACTTATTTAGAGTGTTCCCTTTTATCTTATGGAATTCACAATATTTATTCTCCCTAAACCAGGCTGGTTTGGGTTTGGATTCATCAAGTGGTTTAGTGACGGGGTACGTGATCGGATAGTTGACCTATAATAGCTTATTGAAGATGACGCTCAAGGGTTCTCCTAATTGAGTATATTGGTGTTTTCCATTCCCTTGGCTCTTCTGGTTTGACTGTTGAGGAGGATGAGATGCCCCTTGTGGCACGGATATGGCATTAGGTACAGATGGTGGTTGCCTCTGAGATGTGCTAGCCACCTGAACATGTTTAGTGTCAGTGACACCATCATTCACTACATTTTTGTTCTTGTTCCAAAAGCGTGACTTATCACCAAATGGCCTTTCTTTGTCATGGTTATGTATCTTGATGTGCCCTTTGGCAATAAGGGTGTGTTCAAGGATAGGTCCTTTTTCCACTATTTTAGTGAAAGTGGTAACACAATGCAATCTAAAGTTGTGAGCCATGTCCAAATGTGAGTTTTCCACAAAGAGAGTGACCATGTCTTTCTCTTTGAGAGGGGTTTTCAATCGGCTTTCAAGTGCTTGCCACCTTTGAAGGTAGCTAGCAAAGGTTTCATCTTCACGTTGCTTCTCCTTAAGAAGGTCCAAAGTATCAGTATCTTTTTTCAAATTGAAGAAGTAGGAAACAAATTTTTCTGAAAGATCTACAAAGGATTTTATGGATGCTCGTTCTAGACCCATGAACCATTTTAGGGAATTACCTATCAAGATTTGTGGAAACAACTGCAAGAGGTAGTTGTCATTGTGCATATCTTCTTGACACTAGGAATAAAATTGTTGTAAGTGAGCCTTTGGATTTTTGTTTCCCTTGTATCTGTCAAACTTTGGTATCTCAAAGTGCTTTGGGAAGGGAATTAGTGAGATGGACGGATCAAATAGATAGGGACATATATCTTCTAATTTAAAGGATTGTTTACCAGTCCCTGCTTGGAGATCTTTCAAAGCAGCTTTTATTTCCAATAGATCTGTGTTGACTGGCTGTGTAATCAAGGTTGGTGGATTGGATGGATAGGGATGATATGATGACTGTGGATTTTGTTGAGATAATGTTTGAAGATGGACGTAAGGATTTTGTTAATGAGAGGATGGTGTTCCCTATTGATGTGTCAGGGGTGTTTGTTGGTATCGAGGTTGTTGTTGTGTGGTATAGCATGTATTTGTTTGATAAGAATGTGCGACTAGATGCTGAGGAGCTTGAATGTGATATTGCGGATTGGTTTGTTGGTATTGAGGATACTATTGTGATTGTTGGGAGGCTACATAGATTGGTTGTTGCTGGAAGTGTTGTTGGTTATGATAGTAGTAATGCTGAGTAGGTTGTCATTGTGATGTTGACTGTTGTGCGGGCTGAGATGGGATGTTGTGTTGTGGTTGAGCTTGTGGACATAAAATGGATGTGAGGAATGGGGATATGGTTTGGGTGAGTGGCCGGGATGGATTTCCTTTTGATTGATATGGTGGTTGTTGTCAAGAAACTAAAGCATTCTGTGGGGATTGTTGTTGATGAGGTGGTTGAGATAATGTAGAGGTGTTGTGTAAAGGAGGTTATTGGGTACCCACTAGAACACTTGGTTGGGATGTACCTTGTGGAGGTAATTGAGGTGGTAGGTTAGATTGATGAGGTTGTTGAGATGTATATGGAAATGGTAGATTTGTGGCCCTAGGAGGTGGAAGCAATAAGGTAAAAGGGTTTCCCTCAGTGTTGATGGTAGGTTGACTCGAAAGGGGTAGTGCTATTAGCATTAATGGTGCAGGTTGCGGAACATTTTGTGGCATACTATAGGCGAAAGGATTATTGGGATCAGGCACTTGTGGAGCCCCCATAAATGAGATTGGAGCATGTGGGGGGTGGTTAACATGACAAAGAATAGCATTGCCAAATTCAGGTTGATGCCAACCCTCTATTGGAGGAACATTGGGGATGTATGAACCATTTGGTGCATTTTGTGAACCTTGGGGTATACTAGATGTGGAGCTCCTATATTTGGATAAGTCAACACCTGATGGATGTTTGACACCCTTTTCAATTAGGTGGGCCAAGATTTCTTCCCCATGTTTTTGAACAAATGGTCAATCATTTGTACATTGGCGGGATTACTAAAATGTTCCTCAAGTGTGAGTTCGGGTTGATTAGCCATACTCTCTTCAACATGTCGTGAGTTGTTCTGATTTTCAGTGTTGGAGTGTGATGAAGTGCCATTATTAGGATCTTGAGCAACATTGGCACCATTGGTAGAATTTTCCTTGTTATCAAGATCTTGATACATATTTTCTTGGGAATTTTGACCTTGTTGTGCCATTTGTTTCTTGACTTGTGATCTAGTTTGAATGGGCATGCACATGTGCTATGGGCGTATTATAAAGATGTCCTTGATGAATGGTTTGATTTTGATTGGATGAGATGGGATTTTGATTGGATAGATTGTATTGGATTGGATTTTGATTAGATTAGATTTTGATTGGATAGATTGGATTGGATTGTTAAGATTGATAGGATTGTGTTGATTAAATGGATGTGATTGGATTGATTAGGTAATTGGATAAGTGTGACTGATTTTATTGAATGATTGGGTTTGATAGATTTGAATGATTGGATGGGTATGATTAGATGATGAAATATGTGAGGGACCCTGAATTTAGTCAAAGAAAATTACCCTTAGTGACCTAGAGCATTGATTGATCAAGTGGATGATCACAGCACCGAATCCACCTCAAGATAGAAATGGATTGATTTGGGCCGAGGATGACAACTTATGACACCGAATTTACCTCAAGATGGAAGTAAATTGATTTGGTTCGAAGTTAATTACTAATATGAAGGACGACAATCAAATTCAAGTGCTAAGGTCAATTTGGGTAACCACTTTTTAACACAAGGTTAAGGTGATTTGATGATGAGTGGTGTTTATGAGGTATGGGTTAGGTGATGCAAATGGTAAATTTTTGGTGAATCAAGTTCACTAGGTGATGATCTGGGCTTTCCAAATGGATTACCAAAAAATTCAAAATGAGTGGACGGATTGAGAGAACCAATGTATGGATGTTTGGGATAATAAATGGAGATTTAGGATGGTTAAATGAGAGTTTTGGGGGCTAAACAAAGATTTGGAATGATAAAGTGGAGGTTTAGAATGATTAAACATAGGTTTTCAGAGGTTTAGAATGACAAAATAGAGGCATGGGATGATTAGATAAAGGTTTGGAATGATTAAACGATGGTTTAGAGGCTAAACGGAGCCAAACAGGGCAATTTCGGCTATTCAGGAGGGCAAATTCGCCCCTCTACAATAAATAAGAGGCATAGTCGCCCTTCTGCAATGAATCAGAGGGCGTAGTCACCCTTCTGCAGTGAAACATAGGGCATAGTCACCCTTCTGTAGTGAATAGGGACTTGGTTTGATGAAAATGACTATGGCAAGGACTTTAAAATGACAATAATAAGGCCAATTTGTCAAAAAAATTATTGGTTTCTCACAAGAAAACACTTTCAAGCAAACACAATCCTATGATTAGTGTTAAGGGTATGGAAAATGACGGTCTTAATCTAGGATGTAAAAGGTGTCTAGGGAGTCCTTAATATACTCTCGGTACGTGAGGCATAACCGTGAACACCAGCCCATCACAAGCGTGAGTCAGGAACCCCAACGAGATACTGAAGGGCTCAGACCAATTTTTCACGTCTATCAAGGTATCACCCTAGCTTTGATGCTTTGCCAATTCCGATGCTACTGGATTGGGGTAAAACTTTCGCTCTCCCCCCTTTGTATACCCCGCCGGTACGTGTGGTTGGAATCGTCCCTTGGGGTGATGAAATCCCCAAGCAGGTCCCACTAGAAAGAAAGCACTAATCATTTCCAACTACTCCCCAGGCTCACACAAAGTGCAAGGGGAAAGTGAAAACAAACTAATGCCCCCTTTGGGTAACACAAAAAGATAGGCACTGCAAGCAATGAATATTACTTCCCCTAATTAAACTATGTTCTTAGATTAACGAAAACAATAAGGATGGCTTTAAAAATCTAAGCAAACGGATAGCCCTGCAAGCAAATGTTAGTTGTTTTATCCTGCATTCTCTGTCAATTACACAAGAATATGCTACAAAATGTTAGCAAAAACACAAATATCCTTGCAAGAAACAATGTTAGGGAGTTAGTACATGAAAACAACAAAAAATGGGAGCAAAAATGAAGCTAAAATGGTCATTTTACTTTTCAAAATGTGTTGTTTTGGGGCGTATTTGCCCCTCTGCAGTGCTGAGGAAGGGCGTAATCGCCCCTCTACTGTAACTAGGAGGGTGTAGTCACCCCTCTATAGTAACCAGGAGGGTGTAGTCACCCCTCTGTAGTAAATAGGAGTGCGTAGTCACCACTCTACAGTAAAATGTTAGCACACAAAGTTCAACCAAGGGGCGTAGTCGCCCTTTTGTAGAGAAACATTAGAAAGCAGAGTTTAACTAGGAGGGCATAGTCGCCCCATTGCAGAGAAACGTTAGAAAACAAAGTTTAATCAAGGGGCGTAGTTTCCCTTCTGCAGTGAGCCATTAGAAAACAAAATTTAACTAAAGGGGCATAGTTTCCCTTCTGTAGTGAAACAGAGGGCGTAATCGCCCTTTTGTAGTGGCTAGGAGGGTGTAGTCGCCCTCTTGCAGTGGCCAGGAGGGCATAGTTTCCCTTCTGCAATGACCAGTAGGGCATAGTCTCCCTTCTACAGCAAACCAGAGGGCTTAGTCACCCCTTAGCAACCTATTCCTGCAAACAACTCAACAACAATAAACGTAAAATTGAGGAACCCACTTGTGGGTCCCACCAAGCCTACCAGAAATGTAATCCTAAATATTAGTCCAGTTCTAACTATGCAAAATAATTAAAATGCAATGAGAAAAAACAAAAAGGGACACCTCAAGATTAGCCTAAGGAATAATAAAGCAAAGAAATAAAACTAAAATGAAGATTGTTAGATGATTATACCTTCTTTGCTGCTGAAACTCCTTGGTTGGCCCTTGCTTTTGATTGTTTTGTGTGCTCCTTGGATGGCTCTTGATGTGGCTAAATGCAAGATTTAAATATATGGTTGGATGCAAATGCAAATAGATAAAATGGATGGCTAGATGAGTACACAAAATGACAATATTTAGTTGCAAAATGTCTAAGTGTTGAAAATGCCTTAGAGGAGGGGGTATTTATAGAAGAATTTGAATTCTCTAGAGAATTCAATGGTTGAGATTTATCCAACAAGGCCAAGATGAAGGGCCAAGGTGAGTTGAGGACTCACAAGCCCTCACATTTTGACATCTGGAATGTGAACTGGCTAAGGGTGAGATGATGTGTGGGTGATGTGGAAGGAGAGTACATGATGTGGAGGAAGGACAAGTACCTTCCAAATACCTTAGGGAGTGAGAAGGCTTCCTCAAAAAGAAACTTCTTGTTCCCAAGTGGGAATGAAAGTGACATTTGAGGAATTTTGGAATTTCTCAAAAATCTCCATGGGAAAAGAGAAAGTGGCTAGAGAAATAAATGTGAATTAAAAATTCACATTCTTACAAGAGTCTAATGGATAAGAGAGAGTCTCCAAAAAGGTGGGAATTGGTCACATGTGGATGAGGTGACAAGTCCAATGTTCTAGAAGTCTTGGAAAGATAAAATGTGAATTAAAAATTCACATGGGGAGAAGAGAGACCTAGGATGAATAAATGTGAATTGAAAATTCACATAGGAAAGAGGCTCAATGCCAAGAAAGGAAAATGAAAAGTTTGACTAAAAAGTGGTGCTAAAAGTGGCTAATGACTTTGATTAAGGTTGTGAAAATACTTGATTAAGATAATTAATTGAAGATTAGGGGCAAGTGGAAAATGTAGGAGGATGTGAAATTAATCATTGATTAAGAGGATGCACATCCTAATCATAAATTAATTAAATTAATCCAGATTAGAGATGGATTATGAGGATGTGACAAGGAGAGAGAAAAGAAGAATTTTAAATTGATTTTAATTCAAAAAGGTTAAAATGACTAAATTAAATAAATTGATTATTTATTTAATTTCAAGAGGAAAAAGCTACAAGATAAAGTGTTTAATTATTAAATTAAATTACTGAAAGTACACTAATATGCAATTACTATGCATTTAAATCAATGTACTATGCATGCATTTTTTAGATTTTTTAGATTTTAAATAATGTAAATTGCAAATTTAAAACCCTAAATGAGACGAAAACTAATGCAATTTTGACAACCCTAAATGGAATTCAAACTAATGCAATGCAATGCAAACTATTGCAAATCCTAGATCTAGGGTTTGAATGGACTCTGAATTAGAAAATTTATAGTGCAAGAACGTTAGGTTCACCAAAATGAAACATAGAAAAATAGGTTCATTGAAATGAGGGTTCACCAATAATTTACTAAAAATAAAATGGGAAAAATGGGGTGTAATGAACCTATCTTTCTCCTATTTCATTAGGAAAAAGAGATCCCCAAAGGAAAGATTGACTTTCAACCTTAATGGAGATCTTGTTGTTTCCCTTATGGAAAGACAAGGTAAATATGACTAAAATAAAATTTTGGGAGATAAATGAAAATATCAAATGAATCCAATTATGCGATATGAAACTTGAATCATCAATTTAAATCATAAAACTATCAAAAACAACAAACTTTCAATAGATCTGAGAAGGTTAAATACTGTGCACCTATCACAAAAAAATGTTGTTAAGTGTCCTCCAGGGACAGATTCATCTTAGGGTGAATGGGTCTTGCTATAGGGATCCAAAATTTGTTTTGATAGTCCTCTTCTCATAGATTTTTACTCTTGATTCCTCTAGATCTCACAGTCGGAAAGTCAGAAATAAATTCTACAAGTGAGTTTCTATGGCTTGACAACTTTGATGACAACTTTGCAAAATTGTACTTTTGATCAATTTTCAATCCTTCTTCACTATAAATCTACACATAGAAAGAGAGGGAAATTTTGTTTTTTTTTGGTGAATAGGGGTTTTCCTTGGTCAAACCCCATTTTGGTAATTAAACCTTGAAATGAAATGAAACATGAATGGAATGAATGATGAATGAACAATTCCATGTTGCAACTCACCAAACCCTTGAATGGAGATCCTTAGAGAACTAAAGTCTAACGCATCTCTCTAAGGTTTTGATTTTGCATGAAATGGCTTGATTGGATGTTGATCTTGATGCTTGAATGCTTGAAACCTACATCACACAGTTAGCTCCAAAAACATGCATGAACACACATAAACTTTGACATCATGATAGGATCTTGAAATGCTATTGTAGATGACTGATAAATCTACTCTTCAATGCTCTTGACAATAATATTTTCTCTTGTGAAATTTTCCCTCTTGCTTCTAGATATTGAATTGATAAAAGAACTTGTATTTTGTTGTCTAAATTTTGGGACCCGTCTTTGTAAACCAGCACCCCCATGTTAAATTTTGGCTAAGTCTTTATTTAGGTAGTGTTTTGTTGAATTGTTCTAAATCAAGCGGTGTTTTCATCTATTCACCTAACTTCCCACTTTTCCACCCATGTTCTTTACTTGTCTATTTCTTGGGCCTAGAGGTGTTCTGCATCTTTTTTGTAAGTCATCATATATTTTAAGTCTTTCTTCGAAAAGGCCAGTGGTCCATACATAGGGTTCACAGACCTATTGAAAGGACCACCGATGATATTTTTCAAAGTTTTTTAAAGCCGTGCAGGAATCAAAGTGTTTCTTATAACAATAGCGGTGATTTACGTAGTTTTGTAAACTCCCCACATTACCATTGGAATGCATTCTCAAATAAATTAACAAGTTATCATGCAGGTTATCATATATATGTGCATTTTAGATAACATGGAAGTATTACTTATATGAAAATAAATAAAATGCCATCCACATGTAGTAGAATTAACCAGAATCAAGGAAAAATTTCTCATAATACAAAGAATCAACACTAGGAGTACAAAACACTATACTTTATTATATATATATGTGTGTGTGTGTGTGTGTGTACTACTAAAAATACAAAAAAATTATCAATCACATAAAGACGAGGAACTATGTAATATAAAAATAGGAAAGTCTTTTCGTGCACAAAGGGTGAAGACCAGCACATGGATAACTTTTATAACCACTTGGAGGCACTCTATCTGGGCAGGTGAAAGTAGGTTATCATGTGACTATAGAAACTGCACAAACAACCCCATGTTATTCCTCACTAACCCCACGCACCAGAGGGTCACTGCTTCTTCTAGGGCTTTGTTCTGAGGAATAGAAGCAATGCAAATGGTGTCACCGATTAGTTTGATTCATGGATAATTGTTGATACCAACAATGGCTATGTCCACCTCATGAAGGAATTCTGGTCGTACCAATCATTTTGTTGCCCTCATTCCCCAGTCACAACGCCCAGAGTTGCAGATTATGGTGTACACAAAGCACTCTAGGAGCATTGCATTGTGCATGTGAACCTAGTTCAGAAAGGCATCTCCTAATATGTTATGCAACACCTCCTCTTCAATCTCACTTTCAACTATGAAGACCTCCTTTAACTGATCAAACAATCGCTTGAAAAGAGGGTCACACTCAATTTATTCAATGACAACAAAGTCATTCATGGATACACGATCACTTTGAGCGCTAGCCATGTTTGATACTACAGGTTGGTGAAGTGGGGTAGTCTCTATTGAATTTATAGAGGGTTGTCTAGACATGTTAATTGAGAATGATCAAGGTGATAGGATGGCAATGCAGAAGGAGATTAATGGTTCATATGACAAGAATTTAAGTTACATTCCCAATTGATTTCCTAGTGGGACAACTTGCATGTGTGACAATTGTTTAATGCTCAATTGGTGAGGTATGTGAACCGTTTCAGAATCAATAGCCACAAGGTGAGATTTAAATCAAGAAATGCTCGAGAACTGTTTAATGTATTTTCACTAGCAATGTAATCATGTCAGTTATTTGTTATTTCCCGACCATTAGTTTTTAAGATAGATAGTTAAGCGACAAGATGTTACTGCAACCAATTAGTAACTATCACGAGAGGAATACAACCCCTATATCTAGGCGTAAAGTCTATGCAACAGAAGTCTGATCTCTGGAGATTAGACTGTGTTGTAACCAAGGAAGTAACACTTAGGATTTGCTTTTTTAATTCATTTATGATTACAATAAATTCCAATCTATGTGTTGTAAGTGAAATGTAATGTTGATCGCAATGACCTATGAGTCATGTATGAAATATAATACATTTTCTATGCAATATTTATTCAACTACATTTATTTCCTTCATTACAATTATGAAATCTTTCGTTTCTTCTTACATTAGATTTCATCATTAGTTAAGTACAATCTTTGAGATGTTCGACTGATGATCTCTTAGGATTTATGTCAAATTAATCACATGTTTATGGGTTAATGTCATTTTCTTTATCACTTTCTAGTTAAAAGCTACTTATCTTTCATTTAAATTGCACGAGGGAGTTGTACCTCTCAATTTAGAGGAAAGCTACAAATGCAATTTCTAGAGCTATTAGCGAATTTGTACTAGTTCTTATTAGGAAAGAGAGTTATTTATTATCGAAACATTTATCAAGGGGCCAATTCATTTGCTAACATATTTATAGGTAATTTTCTAATTTCTCGTTCAAATTAAACATCAAAGGCCGACAATTGCAAATTGAATTTGAATCATAAAAAATGGCACCAAAAACATATTAAAATTTGAGATCCTCAACTTAAGGAGGATCCAAGGGAATTTAATTAATGTTTGCAATTGTTTAATACAAGTTTACCTTTCATAAAATAGGATTAATTAGGATTTTAAATTCATAATTGGGTAAATTAGAGGCTTAATTAAGTCCAATTAAATTAAGGGGCCCAAACATAGAGTGAAAATGTAAAGGTGTACATTTTTCTACACTAAAGATAATATGATAGATCATCGATTGACAATGGCACAATGATGTGTTTTACCTATATTTGTGTACTTTTCTTACCAACAGAACATAGCAACATACATAATCACTCTATATATAGTGATGGTTAATTTATAACTTGTATAAATTAATGTTTACTTTGAAGGGTTCTAATTTTAACTAATGTTAAATTCAGGGTTCTCTTTTGTTATAGGTTTAATTAAAAAAATCCCTATTTAAATTCATGAAACTATGTACATATTGTCTCATTTCACTTACCATCTAAACATAGCATTATACATATTCATTATCATATTTATATATGATCATCTATATAGGATTTTATTTATCATTTTGTATATATTATTGGTAGAGGGTACATATTAAGGGTTTCCACTTTATAACATTTGTAGTCCAAATGCATATTATTTTTCACCCTAATCATTTATGAGAATGTTTCCCTCCCATATAACATTTTCACTTTGGACTCTTTATAACATTTTCAATTCCAAAACATATATGCTACTATTAATTAACAATTGTCTATTATTAACAAGTATAATTGCTTATGCCACTATGTTCCTAAAAAAAAATTTATAGTTCAATCATCTGTGTTTGTCCACCATATATGTTTATATTTCTATTTATATTACAAATTGTATCTTAACAATGCTACAATTATTGCTATTATTTTCTTGAGGTGTAGGTTTAGTGAAAAATATGGTAGGAGGTAAAATGGGAAAGAGAACATCTAGAAGGCATAGAATTGAAGTGACTCATGGAGTGAAGCTAAATTCTACACAATCAAACGAGGAAGATACACAAATGACCAATCAATAAGATGTTGTTGAGGAATGTGCAGACCCCTCAACACATGATTTGGCTATGGAACCAACTATTAACATTGCTCAAATAGATGATGTGCACTTGGGGTCTTCAAATGTCTACAAAAAATAATAATCACATAATGACATCCAAAGTGCACTAGAAGATTTCAAAGAAAAGCATATGTCTATAAGGGATGCAAAAATGAAGAGGGAAATTTCTCCTAGTAGTTTTAGGTCATGGTTGCATGGAATTAAAAACACCAAACAACATCAAATGGAGGGAGCCACAAACCATTTCAAGTGAGGAGGAAGAGGAGGTTGAAATTTTCTAATGGTGCAAGAACATGACTAATATTGGTCATTGACTTCAATTTACTCAAATTGAATCTACTATGGTTCAAATCATTCAATGTAGGCCTAATCCATTCAAACATGAGATGCCCCAAAGGTAATGGTGGGTAGGTTTTCAAAAAAGGCATCCTAATTTTACCATGTAGATTGTGGAGGGGGTGGATATAGATAGATAACTAATAGTAACACCATGTATTGTAGCAACCTTTTATGACAACTTACACAAGTTATACATCGATCACCTATATGGCTCCAGTAAAATTTGGAACATCGATGAGATTGGTGTTCAAGTTGGTAGAAATTATGGTATGTGGGTAATTGTAATAATGGGCTCTAGATGTGTCCCCCATTTAATCTCCAAAAGCAGGCGGTGGATCATAGTTTTAGCATGTGCAAGTGCAATAGGATTCACTATCCTTAGTTTCTATCAGTTTAAATAAAAAAGGCATATTACTAACTTTATTTCTAATTGTAAGCTAGGGGCTTGTATGGAAGCCAAATAACATGCTTGGATGATAAAAGAACTATTTTTAATTGGTTGTAACATTTTTTTAAATATAACTCAAGTGGGGTGTCACCTAGAAACATAGCTCTTGTTATTTTTTATGGCCATGGAAGCCACATGGCCTTTAAAAAAATTGAGGAATAAATGCACATAGGTATTGACTTGCTCACCCTCCTTGCACATACTAGCCACAAGTTATAGCCCTTGGATGTGAGTGTCTTCTCTGCATTCAAAAATTATTTCAAACATCAAAGGACTATATAGATGCCAAACCACCCCCAAATTGAAATAGGAACCTAAGAAGAGTTGGAAACTCTTGTTATAAAGGAATTCAAGCATGCATTAACACTCAAAAATATTATTAGTGGCTTCCAAAGGATAGGAATTTTTCTATTAAATTGTAGTGCACTTGAAATGGATGTAGTACCCTTCTTGTTCGCATCTTGCTAATGTGAGATCAGTGTTTCAGCTTCATTGTTTCCTCGTGATTTTTCTAATGATTATATTTATGGCTTTGAATGGTGTGCATGAACCACCGCATGTTCGAGATGATGTCCTCAACATGTCAGTTGGAATTTTTTATACTTACATGCCCAATTTATCAGTTTGTTTTAGTTTAGTGATGTGCATTATATATGTTGCGGTTAAATGCAATGTTGATTATTGATTTTCAGAAGGAATGATTTACATAATGAGTTATTTAATGGATGTTACTTTTATGATTTATGCTATTGAACCCCGTTGGGTGATTATGTTGTGATTTTTCTATATATACATTGAAAACCCTTGACATGCATTGAATGATTACATGACAAGGTTATTTCTCCACCTAGCTACACAAGTCTGAGTTATTCCCCAATAGTGGTTATTTTGAAGATATCACATTGGGCCTCCCTATCCATTCCTTGATCGTACTTGAATTGAGTATGGTATGTGTCATTTTTGACCCTATGTGAACCCGGATCCGAATTAGAGGTGATTCTAGATTCTGTCTATGTCATGAATAATCAGTAAATGTCTGATTTAATTAATGGTTTAAATTCTATGTTTTCTATAAATGAAATATTAGGAATTTAAATGATTTCCTATGTTAGTTATTAAAATATCCTTTGTATTTTGAAAATGGGAAAATAGAATGAAAGTAGAAATGAAGTTAGGTATTGTTTATTTATTTTGTGAAATTCCTTGGGTTGGGATTTGCGGGTTATGTGTGATTTAATTATCTTGTTTGAATTTTGATTTTTGTAAATTTAAATTAATATGCTTATATGGATTTAAATTATGAATTTAAATGGTCTATGTTATTCAGGAATGAATATAAATGTGTATTTGGATTTTGGAAAGTGAAAAAGGGGTTTATTTTTCAGGATGTAATGTTTTATTTTTGGGAAGAAATTTGAGAGAGAGAAACTAGGCTCTGTTGGGTGAAAAATGAATTTGTTGATTGGGAGTGCATTCAGTGGTGAAATTGGATGAGGTTGGATTCAATGGGTTAGGAATTGGTAGGGGATTGTTCTTTCCGGTTCTTGCAAGCTCTCGTTTGACATGCATGATGTGCTCTTCATTCCAAAATTTGATTGTGGTTGAGGTATTTAAGTATTTTTTAATTAATTTATTCAATTTCTTTCAAATTTGAATATTAGAATAGGATTAGGGGAGTGTAGACACCTCCCAACACAATTTTTTTTGTGAAATTGCATGCTCAATTTATTGTTTTGTTAAAATTTTGAGAAATTTCAATTGTATGGGGTTATAATACCCAAATCTTTGGGAAATGTGTGAAATGCAAAATTGACTTGAAAAGTGTGTTGTTGGGAATATTTAGAGAAAAAGGGTATCTTTAGATTTTTGAAATTTGAAAAATAAATTTTGAAGAAAATTTTAATGGGGTTGGAAAAATTTCCTGGTTTTAGTGTATTGGAAAAAATGAGAAAATTGGAATGTTCTGAATGAAATATGATGAATTTTAATATTTTTTATGAAAGTTCCCTTCATCAATTATTGTAATAATGCTTGTGGAATATTGTTAGAAAGTTTGAATGAAATTGAATTTTGTACATTATTTTTCACACGTGACATTCGTTGGAGGATGTGATTAGCTTAGGGTGTAGGTATTAGAGAGATTTATGGGAATTTCTCCCAATGTGAACCTAGCCCAAAGTGGCACATAGGCAATCATGATGTGGGGAGTTTTGGATTAACAAGTGAAAATTAATGAAATATGGGCAATTAATTAACCAAGATAATAGATATCCATCTCATGCCTTAGGATGATGGAGGAATACACGAAACTTAGGGAGCATAAGAATTTTAAGATCAAGTACCCTTTTTTGTATGAGAGGATACTTGGTCCTATATTGAGCCCCACATGAGTGTTTGTAATGGCATTCCCTCTCTTGCTCTCTAATATATTCCTGAAGGATGATATATTCCCTTCCATCTAATTGTGTTATGCCCTTGGTGATTTTTTCCAAGGATGATTTCTTTTATGACATTGGTGAGTTAGCTTGATGTGGATTGTGGTGTGGCATTGGTGGGTTTTCCCAATGAGGTCTTGTATTTAATCCTATTTGTTTATGATCCATCTTGTGTTTGTATGAGTATTTTATATGATGTGTATGTGGAGTGTTCTCTTCGTGTATGACATGTGTGTAAGCCATCCTCCCATGTTTTTGGCATGAATGTTGTGCTTGTGACCCATATGACTATCACCTAGCATGGTGGGAGTGGGTTGTTTGATTCCATGAGGTTGGGTGGCTTGGTAACCACTGTTGGGGATCAAAGGCTCGTGGATCGAGGAACATTGTGGTACCATGTTCTACCAAGTTTATTTCATGTATTTAGATGCTTTCATTTCATTCATATTATAATATTGATATTAATGGACCTCTCCTTGAGAAGAATTACAAGAATTATAAATGTTAGCATTTTAGCCCTAATTACGTGTCCCAGTGTTGGTGTCGAGAACAATCATACTTATATTATGTTGTATCTATGTCTTGGAAAGTTAAAATTAACTTAAAAACATTTATTTTGGGTTTAAAATAAATTTACACTTGGTCACATTTCATAGTTGGCCAACCTGGTACTATATCTACGAAGCCTTGTCTTGCACTGAATTGATCTAGACCAATTGGAAAAGTTTCTAAGTCCAATTGAGTAACTTGGTAAATTTGGGCAGCTTAGTTTTTCAAGCTTAAAAAGTTCAAAATTTTGTCCCTCTATTTGAGTGACCTCATCTTGTGTTTGGGCGACCTCGTTCCCATACAAAAAATAGAATGTTAACCCTCTTAGCATCCGTTAGCCAGTGGTTTTCAAAGCCTTATAACACTAATGAATAATTTGTATGCCTTGTATTTTCTCATTCCAATCATTTTAGTCATCAGAACCTTTGAAAACCTATTCAAGTATCTTTATTTTTGGATTTGACTTTTCTTCTTTGTTTCCAGGCCTCATATGGGAAAACCATGAAAATGAAAGTTGTTCCTCATGGTCACAAGGGTCTAGTTGTGTTGTGTGCATGTTGACTATGTGCTTTCGTTGAGAAATTGTAGGTTCTCTTGCCTTATTTTGAATTTTCTCAATTATTAATCCTAGGGTTATGGAGATTGAGCACTTAGTCTTGTGAAGACTTGGGAAGGTTGTAATCTTTTTTGGTTGGCATTTTTGGTGTTCTCAACATTCCTAATAGGTCATGAGGTATTTTGGAGTATTATATCCTCTTTCTTATGTTTTGTTGTTTTGTGATAAGATGTCTTGGGAAGCGTATGGTTGTCTGTAAGTGATTCGTCATCATTCCACTTAGTGGAGAGTTTGTGCTTCTTGGTTAGGAAACCTTTTGTGGATATTTTCTCCTACGTTTAGAGTTGTTTATTGTGTCTAGGTTGGATTGGAGGTTGATGATTCCCTCATCCTATCTTGGTGTGGTGTTGTGAGAGAGCACGATCATGGATTAGTAATTGGTCATCGTGTAGATGTTTTCCACTCTCTCTTTCTTGTATGTTCTTCATGGTGGATTCATCCATGAGTGTTTAGTCTTCCAATGATTCCACCTTGCTTATGAAATGGTGGGGTTGTCTTTTTTTTCTTGTTGTTGTGTCATTGTGACACTTTTGTGCATATTTTTTTGCAAGTGTGACATGTCATTGTTGCATTATCAACATTGTTGTCATTGTTTCAAAAAAATCTATTAGGTTTTGTTTTGAGTGTTTCGACTTGGGGAATTACAATGGAGATGAGGCCAAGTGAGGCCTTTGTAGTTGAAGACAAAATAAACACTATTGGAATAGAAATTGATACTTTGATAGTGGAAGAGGACACACAAGTTATTACAATTGAAACTTGCTTGTGAATAACTAGATATAATGATAATTATATAGATGAATTCCTGCAAACATACAATGTTGATCATGCCACAGATGCAATGAATGATTTAGAAGATGAATGCACACAATTTTATGATATTAAATTGCAAGATAGTCAAATTATTGTTATTAAAAGTGGCTACAATGAGGTTGTTCATAGCCAACCAAATGATGATCAATCAATTAAATCAATGATTGCTACAAATAGTGGAGAAGGTCTAAATTTTCCCATACAAACAAGCCAATCAAATTGGTTTAAATAAGAAGCTACAAACCTAGGGATAATCCCACCAAATTTCAGTCAAGTGGATGTCATTCTTTCCATGTTCCATCAACACCATAACATGAACCAACAGAGATCATTCACTACTTTACGAAGGCAACATATTGGGATGTAGAGAATAGGGAAGACATTGAAGATAAAAATTCTACAAGCAAACAAGATGTCAATTTTGTGTCATGCACACAAGATGATGAGTTGTAGACAAGAAGATCTCTTAATCGATTTCTAAGGCTTCCAATGTAAAGGGTGTAGTCAACATCATAAACAAGTCAAATTAGGGTGGTTCTTCTAAGTAGACAATCACATATTTTAACATTAGATGCATATATTAATATGCTTAATGAGCAAGAAACACAAAAAAATGAATGGAAGAAATGCAACAAGGGAAAAGTGAGCAAATGAGAGAGAGGAAATAAAAACATGAAGCAAGCTAGCATAGAAGCAAAAAATAAGATTAGAGAAGCAACAAAAAAATGGCGGAGGGGAACTCCAAACTATGACAAGAGAATGTGGTTCAACGAGAGCATATGAAGACTGCTTGGTAATAATACAACTCAAAGGTAGGTAGATCAAGCACACAAAGATAGACATATGATTTCAACACTGTCTCCTCTACTAACCCAACATCCCATTTAATGGACATGTTCAACATATTATCCCCAATATTTGCAGCTCTAAGCAATCTACAAGTTGGGTTTTCCCTTGGTTGCTCAGAATAGTTACAACTAAATTCAAAGGAAAATCAAGCTTTTCTTACCCATATATCTAGTAGCCTACAAAATTTTCTACAACCAATAAATTCAAATCCACTTGGAATTTATTTTTTTGCTACACAAGACTAACAACCAACTCCTTTTCTTGGCTTTATGGAGAATTGATTAGGATGTATGAGGATACGTAGGTTTTGATTAAATTAATATAGTTTTGAGATTTTTTAATGTAGAATAGAACAAATCATTATGCCCTATTATTTTGTTATGAACTTTTTCCAAGTGTGTCAATTTTCCAACATACATATATATTGACTATTGCACAATCTTTTATTCAAGATTGTTTTAGTGAAATATTATGCACAATTTTTATTTGTTTTCTTACATGCAACCATGAAGCTTAAGAAGCATTATGCATAATGCTAAGTGGTTTATATATATAAACCACAATTATTGAGAGTATGTTTTATAAAATATATTTATTGAAGGTTTGGTTTTGAATTAGTAATTTTAGCTGATGAATTATGGCGTAAGTATGTATTTAGCTATATTTGGGTTGTTTCACTTACCAACACAAAGGAGCAACATATGTAATGATGTATATATGTATGTGTACTAATTTTATTTTTAGCTTTTATATATTCAAGGTTCATTTTTTGTGGTTCCAATTTTAACCAACCTCATATATTAGGTTATCTTTTTTTAGGGGCTCCATTGTATATAAAGAAAATATCAAAATAATACATGTAGTTACACACATTATAGACAAATCCAATAAATATACTAGTAGATACCTGATAGTGTATGAAGACATAATGTAATAAATTATTCTCTTAACATGGTTCTCATTTGTTTGTGTATTATTGAGAGGTTTCCGAGTAATTCAATTTTCACTTCATTACAAACTAGTTCAATAAATGGAATTAATAAATGAAAGAAATAAGAAACTTTCAATTGGATACATAATAGATTTTCATAGTGTATACAATAATTGACAAATTTACATGAAATATAACAAGAATGAAATAAAAAATAAATAACAAGACATAACTCCTAGTGGATCATTGTCAAAGTAAGGTCTTGTAATAATTTACTTGAATTGATTGCTTACAATATGAAGTGCTCTACAAACCTCTCACCACTCTCACATGCTTGCGAAAAAATATTTATATAATCCAAGTAGTAATGAGAAAACATCAAGTATTAGCAAGGTGTGTCTTTCTTTGTGTCCTTGATTTTCTTATCTAGGAATAATTTTCTTTTCATTATGTCTAGGTCTCTTAGACCAGCCATGATTATAGTGCCTATTATGCAATCTTTGACCTTCGTTGAAGTAAGTGATAGTGGTGTTAGAAGGTGGTCCCTTCTCATTTATATCAACCTATATGAGAGCATTTATTCCCCAATTAGCTTGTCAAGTTTGAATTTAGTAGTGAGGGACTTGCATTAAGAGCCTTGCATCAGCTCTCAATATATTTTATAGGTTCTCTCATATTTCTTTCACTCTTAATTTTCATGGCATAAGCTTCCCTTAATGTTTGAGGGTTCTTATCCAATAGGCAATAGTCTATCTTTGCATTAAATGCTCCATAGTACAAGACTAGGCACACAATTCACTTAGCTTCAAATGATGACACATTTTTCTCATTATCATCACAAATATGTTATTAAAATTGATAAAAAAAAAATCATCTATTTATGGAAATCAGGTCATGGATTACAAACTTAGGACTGACTCTTTCTTCATACTACAATCTAAAAACTCTCATAAAACTCATCCCATGAGTTTATTTTATTGTGTCAAAGGCTTCTATAACATTGTTTACCACTCTCTTCTAGTGACTACACAAAGAGCTTCAACATTGCCTTCATCTTATATCTCATATTCATTGGTAACATTAATGAAATTCTTGAGGTGTTCTTCTCTAGGGATAACATTGTTGCCCTAGAATTTTGGCACTTTTCCTCTAATTTTATTTGGTATTAAACTAGGATAGTTCATAATTTCATAAAATTCTAATTGTCTAACTAGTACAAACCTTTGAACTTGTCTTCGGAGGAGGACTCTTTCATTTTATCCAATATATTGTTGTTAATGGTGGTGTTGATTGGAAACCTACTAATTGTATTACTAGTTGTGTGCCTATTGATTTTGAACATTATAAGAATTGTTATGATTTTTTATTTAAATGTTGAACACCTTGTGTGATTCAGGCTTGAATAGTTTCATTTTAATCTAGGAGTTCACACTCCTTGTCTAATCTAGTCAAGTAAATCTATTTGTTGATTTACTTATCTTTAATTTAACTCATCATTTGAATGTGTTAGCTCACTAATGCCATGGAATGATGCATCCTATTCAATTTATTCATTGGCATATTGTATTGATTAGTAATATATGCTACCACATTCTTATTTCTTATGCGAAAATCTTATATAAGGTCATCATAAGATCTATTCCTATGTCTTCTACCAATAAGGGAATTGTTCCTTGGTGTCTCATATTCAAGCCTATACACTCTCCTTTGTGTTCTAACCATATTATTAGTTGAATCATCAAAATTATATTGTTTATTGATTTCATAAGTTAGTGAATGGATATTTTCTACTTGATGTACCTACTAATTATGTATTTTGAGAGTTTTGCATAGATTACTTGCCAAATTTTTTAGTTCTTTGTGTAGCTTGTTGTCTCTTGAAAATAGTTGAAGCATATTCTTTCACTTGTTGATCTTTAGGTCACATTCCTTTTTCCAATTATAATTCTCTAACAAGAGTACAAGCTAGTTTTGGACTTGACCTTGAATAAAGTCACCATTCTCCAATTGGGGGAGGTTGAATTTTATTTATTAGAAAATATCTTCAAATATCAACCAAATAATTTATCTTCTTGCTTGCACAAAATTACTAGTTCAACTTGAAATTAGTGAATCACCAAGGTCTTTGAAATATTCACTAAATGAATTCTTTCCTAGAAATTCCACCAAGATGTTGGTGCATAGAGTTGTAGGTCCTTATATCCTTAAAGGCAATCTTATCCTAATTGTTAGAGATGTGAAATTCAAGGAGGAAGAATTAACACTTATGTCCAAGTAGGGAAACTTTGGACCAATTTAGTAAGGTGGTAAAATTTTCTTCACTTTAGGATTTACTAGGCCAAGGGGGGCTTCCCTAAGGTTTTATTTAAAATATAATTATAGGAAATTTATGTAAATAGTAACACAAACCATACCTACTGCACTATGTATTTGTGTGCTAGTTTGAGAATACACAGTCTTGCACCTTAATAAAGAAAAATAAATACAATATTAAATATCTAAATATGTGTTCTTGATAGCCCCTAATGTTGTTACACACATCTAGACATGTTAGTGAATAAAACTAATCACAATACAAGGTGAGATGAAATTAAATTTATTTTGTTTTGTGTGGTGGTGTGATAAGAGATTGAGGGTATGTCATATGTATGTCATATGGGTGCCTATATCAAGTTGGCTAATATAGTCTCAAATTTAAAAAAATAAAAGGATTTAATTATTTAAATCCACATTGTGACACCTTAATGAAGATATTGTCTAGATTATTCATCTTCAAACCCTACATATAAGTTAGGCCCTATGCATACAAATGAGAAGATGAAAGAAATTGTATAACATTAAAAGAATCTAACTTAGTAATCCATGCATAAAATCATACAATTCTTATATTACTCTAGAAAGATACCTTTACAAAAGCTTTGCAAGGATTTTATAGTTTATTAGATGGCTATCTAATCAGAAATAATATCTATAAATGCATACAATATACATGGAGATATTAAAAAAATGTTGAATCTACACATTTGATTCATTTTTTTGGGATTGCAATACGTCATTATGTATTTGATATAAAACCCATATCATTACAATACAATGCATCCCAACCTTTTGCTATAAATTAAAACCCTATTGGTTTGCAACAATTTTTCTCATGTACTTGCTTTGTAACCTATTTCTCCATCCTTTTACAAATAAAACTATGACAATATATATCACCAATATATTTATGTAGCAATGGGAAAGGAAAAAAAATCATGTATCAGTGTAGAGGTCACACACACCTTTGATATCATCAATATTAATGCTTTTGTGTAGAAATCACTTCTTCAAAGCATGCAAAGGTACCTTGGGGAATGCATAAATCTTATTTTTACTATGGAAATTCTATATATTAATAGCACCACTTAGTTTTGGTGCATGATCCAAGGAATAGCATGCAGATTTTGCTAAAATGGTGGCATAGAGATAGTGTGAGAACCATCAAGAGATGGAACTTTAACCATCATGTTAATAATGACATGGTCATCTTCATCTTATATTCCTAAAAGTGATGTGAAATCTACACCCCTAGACTAAATAATGGTTTATGGGTGGAAAATATGCTCTAGTAGTCGTGATATCAAATCTTATCATTAATGGGCTTTGGTTCATATAGGGAGATAGATGGGAGTGAACAATACAAAATGTAGGATTTTTAGAGTTTCAATACTATCAAAGATTGGGGATAATTCATACCTTATGCCCAAAGAAAACAAATAAGAGTATCTTTGCACCACTAAATCTACAAATGTAGATGGAATGGAAAATTAAGATTTGGGGATTGGGGATTTCAAGGAATTCATCCTACAAGTCATTCAAGTAAGAACTGGTCCGAACTTATCATGAACTTGATAAGATGACACAATGGGAAATGTCAAGAATCGAGAGTTGAGGATACTTCATAACTCATTCCCAATGTATCATGGTAAGGGTATTCATGCATCTATGACTTTGATAAAATATATAGAAGGAAATATCAGAAGTTGGGAATTAGGGATACCATGGAACTCATGCCATAGGGTAAGTAGATAGGAAGATGATTAAAACTATGATTTTGAAAAATAACATAGTGCAAGGATCAAGAATCGAGGATTAGGGACACATCATACCTTATGCTCAATACTAATTAGTTAGAGTTATTCCCATATCTTCATATTTGAAATGTCAAAAGTCGAGGATCAAGGGAAAAACATTCCTAGATGACAAAGTTTGAAAACCAGAAAAGACAAACGGAAGAAGGCAGAGATCAAACAAAAGGTATGTTGGTTGAAAAACTCCAAAACTCTAACACATTTCACACATATAAAAAAGACCAAGAGCACTCCACACTAAGAAAATTTGAAATTTTTGCAACATCCATCACATTAGTAGGTACATGGAGGTGATAAAGAACAACACTTACGCAAAATTTGACCAAGGGAAGTCCATAAATAAAATTTCTCAAATTAGTTATAAGTGATAAGTTAAATAAGACCAAAATACATAAGCGGGCTATTACTAAAGTAAAATTGGACATAGACAAATAGAATGCCAACAAGAATATAGAAGCTAAAATGAATACAAAACATAATGAGAAAATTGTAAAATATGCAATTTTTATAATTGTACAATAAAAATGAAGTATAAAATTACTATTTATTGTTTAACCATTAAACCCAATTATGTTTAAAGAAAATGTCTCTGATCACAATTACAAAACATTATTTTCCTTTAATGATTCACCACTAAAATAAAGTGTAGGGTAGAATCTTATGGACTAAGGGGCTTTGGATAAGTATATAGGGGCACTATGCTCATGAAATGCATCCAAAAGATTTCACAAATGTAATCCAAAGGAATTTGTGGTAGAAATTTCTAGCCTTGGGTAGCTATAGCTATTGTAGAGTTGAATTCATTTGCTGCCATTTGTTTGGAGCTCTGAGAATGATACAATGGGAATTATTTCATCCAACTATTTTGCATTCCTCAACATCAAACATCAAGTGATTTTTTTATAGAAATTGTACTCTTACAAGCATTAATTTTCATAGTGGCAGGCAAAAATGGATGGGTCATGAATGTTGAGTTTCAGTGTGAAGTGAATTAGTAAGTGAGCTATTTTGATATCTACTTATATGTAAAAATAAAGTTCATAAAGGTAGGTATTTTACATTAATTATAATAAGTTTAATTAATTTATATTTTAAAAATATGATTTTTATCATTTAGAAAGTATCTTATGATATTTCATAAAGTATCTTGGAAAAGGTGGAATATGATCAATTGGTGTGCCCAAGTCTGTTGGGCAGCTATGATGCATAAAATAATTTACAATTAGTAGTTGGTTGACCCATCATAGAGAACGGGTCATGATAATTCTTACTAGGGTATTTTGGGATCATTTTTGGGCCAATGGTAGTGTCTTATGATGTTTTTTCGCCTCCTTAAGTATATATATTGAAGGCTTGAGATGCAAGTATTATGCATTGTTTATTACATAATTATGTTGTCAATTTTCCTCTAGAGTTAATCTCTTGTTACTCATGGTTGCAAAATTACAATATGGTAATTGACGTGTGGTTGAGATGTTAGATTATTCATAGGTTGTAGAGCATGTGTTAGGGAGGGGGGGGGGGGAATGCTATCAAAGTAACTCCAAAAGGCAATGATGATATCCTCTTTATCCTAAAAAAGCATAATACTTTGTAAATATATTATAACTATTTTTATCGAATGAAACACTGAGTGTGCTTTAGATGTTTTTTTGAAATTTTTTTTTATCAAGATATAACTTGTATTATTTGGTTTATTTGATGATATTGTGTAGATTGAGACTTATTTGCATTTCTTTTCTCACATAATTAATGTAGCAAATTTTTGTGTTTTATATCCACTTTATGGGCTTAGTTTCCTTGTATTTGTTGTCACAAATTATATTTGATTTTTCGATTCTACAATTTTATGCATAGATTTTATTTTCATTTTATATTAGAGCCTTGTTTTGGTTGTAGGAGGATACACCTTCCTTGTGATATTAATCCTTATTGGAATGGAAGTTCTAAATAGATGATTTTTTTAGAGAAAGAATGGAAATGCAACATGGAGGCTAAGATTCTAGTTTAGAGAATTTAGTTATGCAATTGTTTATGGTTATGCACATAATTTGTTATTGCATGCATGTTTGGTTTTACATTTTTTTTCATGTAATGGTACTATGGTTTTTTCCACCTACATGGATGGATATGTGTTGCATATGATTGCATATTTGGATACATCAAGATTACATGTTGTTGCATGTGAGGGTACATGTTTTTACTAAAGCTATATAGATGTGTACATTATTGGAATGTTGTTACATGTTGTGGATCCATGGTGGTTTGTATGGGTGGACTATGTGAATGCACATTACAAATTCATGAAGATTGGGTTCATACATCATTGCATGTTATAAATTTATTATTGGCAATTAGAATATGAATATAGTAGTTATAGATTTTTGAGAGTTTCAAATGTGTTGGTAGATTCATATTTGCATGCATGGTTTTTCATGTTATACATTTAATTAAAGTTCATGATTTAATATATTTGGGCAAGAATTTTATTTAGAGTGTAATTCTTGAGGGTTATCTAGATGTGAGACATGTTGTATACTACATGACTCATGCATGGTTTGAGGAGGAAAGGTGCAACTTTCATAGTACAAGAGTGTTGGTATGTGATTAATCACTTGAAATTTTCTTGAACTTGTTCTTGTTGGGTTCTTGTAGTAGTCCTGGTGGTATTTTGAAAGTGATGAGGTTCTTGTAGTGGATAGCTTTCTGGTTTTGTAATGGTGAACTTTACAAGTAGATGTGTTTTGGTAGGTGAAATTTTGTTGGTTATGCATGGTTTGAGGAGACAGGGTGCAAATTTCATGGTACAAGAATGTTGGTATGTGATTAATCACTCAACATTATTGAACTTGTTCTTGTAGTAATCTTGGTGGTAGTTTGAAAGTGAGGAGATTCTTATAGTGGATATCTTTCTGGTTTTGTAATGGTGAACTTCAATAGTAGTTGTGTGTGATGACTCTTAGCTAAATATTTATATAAAATACTTAGATTTAAAATACCCAATAAAAAATTTTATGTGAAATTCGTATATCTAAAATCCCCACAACATTTAAGATAGATTTGTACACATAAATTGGAAGTTCACCAAACAATTCGACCAAATTTATATTCATAAAATATGCAACACAATTTTTTTCCTCAAATGATTACACGGATTTGCTAAAAATATTCTTGATTACAAAGGTTATAATTATTAAAAATATATTCTAAAAATATCCAACATTCGAAAATACCCTAAAGATTGAAATCCTCCAAACTTGAAGTGCAAATGTAACCTTTGTATGAATATCCCCTTAGTAAATTGAAAGGTTTTCATCCTCCACTATCTATAACATTAATGGGGTTTCATCCTTAGATCCAACATATGAACTAAAGTTCTTAAACCAAGGTTATGATTCATAATAAATTCACCCGAGATGCAAATTTATGAAGTTGTCCACCTTATATAGAGAATGAAGGTCTAATATGGATTCCACACATTTTGATAGGTTTTTGAAAGTTTCTTTCCATTTTATCACAATTAAATTGAGGTCATTAATGGTGTACTTGACCAATCATGGTGTCAGATGAAACCATTCATTAGAGTGAAATAGGTCCAAGGAAATGTATTCTCAAAGGATGCATTTACAAGAGGGATTGGGGGTCTAGGGATTGACATGTCAAAGGGTGTATTTGCAAGAAGTATCAGGGGTTTAAGGATTCACATGATAAAGGATAAATTTACAAGAGGTATTTAGGTTTGATGATTTATATTCCAAAGGGTGCATTTATAAGGATGACTAGGGGTTTAAGGATACATATGCCAAAGGATGTATTTGCATGATGAATTGAGGGTCTAGGGGTAAAGGTTTCATTCATATTATTTATCACTTAGTATACTATAATTAAATTTATTCTTTAAGTTTGAAGTTAAATATTTAGGGAATGAGACATAGGTAAGCTAGGATGCAAGAGGATGCAAGCCCAAGAATTTATATCAATGGAACAATGAGGAAAAATATATCAAGATCCTTATTAATAGATTTCACAAGTGGGAGAATGGTAGGGAGAAGCTAAAAGGCTCAAAATAGGGTAGCATGAAAGGGAATGAGGATTAAGCTTCAAAGATACTTGATACAAGAAGAAGTAGGGATAAAGCTTTAAATATATCTAATGTAGGAAGGAGTGGTGATTGATCTTTAGAGATACCTAATAAAAGGAGTAGGAATTAGGATTTAGAGATATCCAATGCAAGAAAGAGTGGGGGATGGGATTTAAAGATACCTGATGGAGGGAGGAGCAAGGATTGAACTTTGGAGATATCAATGCTAAAGGGAGCAAGGATTGGGATTTGGAGGTAACTAATACAAGGGGGACTAGGGATCAAAACTAGGAGATAAAGATGTGGAAAGGAGTGAAGATCAAGACTCAAAGATACTTGATGTAGGAAGGAGTGGAGATTATTATTTAAAAATACCTAATGTTAGTGAAGGTCCATAGGTCCAGAAATGACAAGGAAGTAGGAGGCCAAGAATTAAGGTTTACGCATATCCAATACTAGTGGATATCAGGTATTAGGGATATAACATACCTAATGCTACAATGATGAGGAGAAATAAAAAATAAAAATTTCATACCTAAGAGTAATAAAGGATGGAGGATGAAGTTTTTGAGATACCAAACACCCTTTTCGTATGTTAATAAGGAAATTTTTATGGGCTTGTGATATGGTGGGGGTAAGGAGTCAAGGATATCTAATACTATGAGGATTGGTGATTGGGGATACCAATTCCTTGAAACTAAGAGCAAGGAAGGAAATGGAAACATGAAATTATGTGGTATAGAAGTGTAAGGAAAATTAGATGCAGAAACAACTCTCCTAACCTCAAAGACTCGGGGAAGAATGCAAATACTCTTTTAATTTTTCAATTACAGTTCAATTAAGATGCACTTTGAAATAAATAATAGAAATAGAGAATTAGACAAACATAGATGAACACCAGATATAGGTGGGAAAACCCTTATGGGAGAAAAACCAACCACACCAAGAGAAGTCACTTTGTATTATAGTAACAAATAATTACATACAGAGTTCTGACTTATCTTTCTGATGCCAGATTACAGCAGCTTTCACAATGATCAATCTTGTACAGGAGCCTTCAAGTTACGGTCTTTACAGAATAGAAATCACTCTAATACAATTCTAACTGTTCACACAATTGTTCTTTGAACCAATCGAACCCACAAGCATCTACAACTTCAAACTATATTCATGTCATTCCCTGTCTGTCGAACTTCCTCACAGGACTACCACAATGGATTGTCTTCCAACGGTTCCCATTCGGCTTCTCTGATTGGTCCATGAGACTCCACATAGGATGGTCAAACGGTCAAAAGGAAATCAAGTTGTGTTGGCATATTGGTGAGACATTGACCGCGTCTCCCCGATGCCAACACAGTTAGCATTCGATATTGCCAAGAGTTCATCATATCGGTAGGATGTTTTACCAAGCTCACAAGTTGCATCGACTTCAGTTTTCCTTTTGGAAAGACTATCGCTCTTCAGTGAGACCACATACCAATATTCAAAGTCACATCAAAATGTCATACCATCAGCAAAAAATTTCACTCTTGCCACAACCTCCCACCGAGTCTTCATGTTGTTCTGAAGCATTCACCAGTCGGCGAGACTTATCGCTTTCGCCAGGACTTCATACCGAGGTCCATAAGTCACATAGACATTAGTATTCACATCGGCAAGACAATCATATTTTGCCGAGACATCTTATCGAGTTCTTTATGTAACTTTGAAGCCTCAAGTCATACCGAATAGTCAGCAAGACTTCTTTCCATCATTAAGACCTCACAGCGAAATCGTTTGTGCTACCCCGAGTGTACACCATTGGTGAGACATTCCTTATCGATATAAGTCATACTGAACTCCAAGACTTTCCTCGAAGACTTCATATTAAACACTGTCGACAAGACATCCATATTGGTAAGACTTCTTACTGAGCCATCTCATGTTATACCGATGTATATTATCGGTGAGACAAAGCAACTATCACCAGGAGTTTATAACGAAACCTCTAAGTTACCCCGAAGACACCAAGTGAATGCTATCGGCGAGACATTCATATCGGTAAGACCTCATACTGAAACCTTAAACCTTTCAGCCAAGTCTCTCTGATATACGATAGAATGGTCTGTCGTCTAGAGATCTCCACGGGCAGTGAGAGGTCACACTGAATGCTTCTTGTCATAGCGATAGGCTCCTTCAGTGAGACAGAAGCAAGGTCACAACGATTTGTACAAATCAATATGTGTCAAAGCTACTAGTCGGCCAGACATTAACAATATCACACCGACTTGGCTCCAATAGAGGTTACAGCCTATGATTTTAGGCACATATTTCCAACAATCTCCCACTTGATGAAGATCACACAGGCACCTCCAAAGCACAACAAAACTTACTAAAAATCATGGGCACTAAGGCCCATTGAACTGGCACACCACATGAACTTGTTTGTGCTCACTGACTTCGTCAATGCATCTGCAACATTCTCCAGAGTATCAACCTTTTCCAAACTGACCTTTCCATCCTCTAGCATATCTCATACAAAGTGGTATTGTACATCTATATGTTTCATCCTGGCATGGAAGGTAGGATTCTTTTCTAGACAAATTGCACTCTGACTGTCACAAAAAATAGTTATTTTCCCTGCATCAAAACCAATGTTAGAACACAAACATTTCAACCAAACTACTTCTTTACAAGCATGTGTAACTGCCATGTATTTAGCCTCTATAGTGGACAAAGCGACTACAGCTTGCTGCTTACTCATCCAACTCACTGCACCACCATTCAACATGAAAGTATATCCACTAGTGGACCTCCTACTGTCAAGTTCCCCCACCCAATCAGAATCCACATAGCCTCGAATACTGAGAGTCCTCTGTGATTCAACCAAGTTCCCATGGTAACACAAAGCAAAATACGAAGTGCCCTTCAAATATTTGAAAACTCTCTTTACAACATCCCAATGTGTCCTTCCAGGATTAGCCATAAACTGACTAAGAACTCCCACTACTTGGGAAATGTCTAGGCTTCCATAGACCATTGCATACATGAGACTACCAACTGCACTAGCATAGGGTACACTGGTCATGTCCTCCATCTCAGTAGCATATTTTGGATAGTCTTCAACAAATAGCTTCGTTCCCTGCAAGACTAGAACAACTAGCTTATTGCAATCATTCATGCAAAATCTCTCTAGAACAGTCTTGATATACTTACTCTAACTGAGCCAAAGTTTTCTACTATTCCTGTCTATTGAGATGAATGGATGATGCACAACCCTTGAAGCTCTAGAATCTTCAATGCAAGACTTTAGCCATGAAAGATAATCAACCACAAAGAGAAGTGTTGCAACAATGGAATGCTGATTAAAGATTCTATATTGATAATATGATTGATATGATATGTTACAAATGAAAAAGATGCCTGATTAAATAGGCAAGAGGTAAACCCTAATATGCATGAGATGTTGCCAAGTGTTATAATCTAACAACATGTGACAACATGTGAACTCTATGGTGATGATCATTAAATGATGATATAAGTTCTAGAAGGAATGTTATCCCACAAACTAGCAAAGGGAATATTATCCCATTTATTAAATGATTTATCTAATAATGCAACCTAGGACTTAATTAATTAAATGCAAGACCTAAGTTAACTTATGCTAGTGTAATAATTAATTAATTAATTACACCAACACCCCCATAAGTGCAACTTAGGGAGGAAAATGCAATGATTATGCAAGATGATGATGATGGGTCCCGACTACGAGGCCATGTTAGGTACCCATGTACATGATAGATGCAAAAATCTCCCACAACAAGAAAAGGGGAAACCCAGTGGGAACAAAACCCCTCTCCAAAAAGGAGATGAAAATGCAGAAATGTGAGATAGATGGGAAGGATGGAGGACTCCCAAATACCCCCCAAGGACACCATCCATCACATGGATACAATACAATCAAAAGCCCCCCCATAGGGAGGAATGAGAGAGACAAAATAGCCCCCCCAGAAGATGAGATCACCTGCAAGAAAGGTAAGTGTCTGAAGACAAAACAAGATCCAATGCTGACAAACAACCTGTCTCCCTTTTGGAAGAAACAAAACCAAATGCAAGTGCAAAGATGCTTCCCATTCCAAATAGGAATTGAAGGAAGGAAGAATGAACATGGATGATGATGTCTCAGAACTCTGCTCAAATGTCTCTGTGCCTGATGAAGAAAATTCCATAGTCCCAAACAATGAAGAGGGTGACAAACCAGGATGATGTTGAAACTGATGCTGAACAATATCCAAAGACAAAGATAGAATGGATATGATGGATGTGATGGAGATTGGATTGCCCCCCCTGAATGAAGTGTCCTGAAAACCACTGAAGGAAGTCTGATGCAAATCCAATGGTAGATGCTGAAGAAACTACAAATCTTGAATGGAATGACAAGGAAGAAGTCTCGAATATGAAATCTTTGAAGAGAAACCAAGTGCCTCCAAGATGGTCTCTAGATCCCCAATCAAGGTCAAGACAAAGGAATGAGGAGACTCAAAACAACTCTCCAAAGCCAAATGTGAATAGAGGAGTGATATCCCCTCAAGAATGTCCTCCAAACCTGTAGAAGTAGCCAAGTCAGTGATACCTGAAATGAAGCCATCCTGTGATGTCAAGTCTGAAAAATTGAATGTGTCCTGATGAATGATGATGGTGGAAGCCTTAATCAATGATTCTGGACAAGGAATCATTGAATGTGAAGGGATACCAACTGTCTTTGATGAAGAAGAAGGACCAAAAGGAACCTTGTCAACCTCTTCAGAAAGATCAAGGTAATCAACTTCCTGCACAACAATAACATTATGGGGTACTTGATCAAAAGAATGATATTTTGAATCATGACCATCAGGGAATGGTGGAGTGTCTAAATCTCCGTATAGCTCCCAAAGCTTAGTCCAAAGAATGTGAGGACAATCACAATGATCAATAGATCTCAAAACATCGCAATCAACTTGCATCTCAAGAATCTCCAAAATAGTGTACCTACTACAACTCCAAGCAAGTTCATGAATACCTTCACTCGGATGAGGTACTATACCAAATAGATGTGGCAACAAATCAAGTGAATGAAGATGGTGGCAGATCCCATCTCGCCATTGTTGATAGTTACCCTTGTGCAACATAACCAAAGGAGAATAATATGCAAGCCCCATAAAGAAAATTCCTCCACAAAAACAAAGACAAAGGACCTTCAACAAAAAATAAAGAGTTCCAAATGGATATGCAACTGAGAATATGCCTCTGAGATCAAGAAATTCTTCTTCAATCTTCAAGATGTCTCAAGAATCAAAAAATCAATAAAAGATACCTAGATCTAAAACCAAAGAAGATGACTAGACTAATGAAAAAATGCATTGAAATATCTCTCGAATGCCGCTGGAATCTTTGAAATCTGACAATCTGATGTGAAGATATGCACTTTTGAGTCCAAAATGGAGGGTTGACTTCAGTTGACTTTAGAATTTGATAGCATAAAAATACTACAAAATGGATGGCACCATTGGATAGTGCTCTAAATTCTCTTTCCGTCGATAACTCATTTACAAATTTTTGATATCGTGGCGCAAAGATATGGCCCTCGGAAGAAAAACACCTGGATTGAAGAGGGCAGGCTAAATAGGCGCAAGAATTGAGCACCCTAAGGCAAAAAAAATTTGGCACCCAGTCGCTGATATGACCTAGGGCACCGCTGGCAGAAAACAAATGAGCACCACTGGATAGGTGGCAGCGGAGCAGCTGCAGGGTAGCGAGATTGGTGGCGCGGTCGGCAACAGGTGGCACCGCTCGGGAGCAAGCAAGGGCCCTCAGTCATGGATAGGACCGGGGCTGTCGGAGAACCTTCGACGGGGATGGTGAGCCCGACGGACGGCAGCCAGAGAACGTGAAGTCAACGGTGATGTGGACGGCCGGTGACCGGAGGCTGGTGGTCGGTGTCGATGGGTGACCGTTGGTGAAGGAATCATCGGGAGGAAACTCTGGCATCGGTGACAGGCCAAGAAACGTTGGTGGGAGCGTGGTCGATAGGAAAACAAAGCCGGCGGTAGGTCGGCGATGTAACGAGTCAACACCAATGACATAGAGATGATGAGAGCCGGTCAGAGTCTGCAGACCGATGATGAGACCCCACTTAATTTTTGAATATTGCAATTTATTTGTAATTCAAAAATTTAAAAAAAATGCCAATAAAAATAATTTTGTATGCCGACCAGTGGAAAAATATAGCCCACCAGAATAAAAAATTTTGCCGACTGTATATTAAATACCAAGTCGCCCTGCCATGAAATTTATGTCGAACTATAGAGAAAAATGCCCAATAATAGCCAAAAAAATAATTTTATTTTTCTAAAAAAAAATTGCCTTGATGGAGGACTAAAAGGGGGATTTTTTTCTGCAAAACTGTACGAATAGTACAAAAAATTGCAAACCCTAGATAATACCTCAACTGGCTCCCAGATGATATGTCTCTGATTTTGACGAATGAACAGGCGATCTATATGATTTGATGCCTTCTGGATGTAATGGAGAGGTCAGAGAGGTCCTAATCTGCACCAGAAATCAGCTTGGCTCCCGAGTAGAGCCAACTAGCCTGCAAAATGAAACTCCAAGCCTGCTTGAATCTTGCACTCCAAACTTCCTGGATCAAGGGTTGATGTTTCAATGGACTAGCTTTGATACCATGTTGAGATGAATGGATGATGCACAGCCCTTGAAGCTCTAGAATCTTCAATGTAGTACTTTAGCCATGAAAGATAATCAACCACAAAGAGAAGTGTTGCAACAATGGAATGTTGATTAAAGATTCTATATTGATAATATGATTGATATGATATGTTACAAATGAACAAGATGCCTAATTAAATAGGCAAGAGGTAAACCCTAATATGCATGAGATGTTGCCAAGTGTTATAATCTAATAACATGTGACAACATGTGAACCCTATGGTGATGATCATTAAATGATGAGATAAGCTCTAGAAGGAATCTTATCCCACAAACTAGCAAAGGGAATATTATCCCATTTATTAAATGATTTATCTAATAATGCAACCTAGGACTTAATTAATTAAATGCAAGACCTAAGTTAACTTATGCTAGTGTAATAATTAATTAATTAATTACACCAACACTGTCCTTGGTTATCTCCATCCCCAAAATATACCTTGCTGCACCAAGATCTTTCATTTCGAACTTAGCAGACAACTAAGACTTAAGATCAAAAATCATTAGCTTACTATTGCCTATAAACAACATATCATCAACATAGAGAGCAATAATAAGAAATTGATCACTTTCAGCTTTATAATAGACACAATGATCAGATTTTGATCTCACAAATCTCAAAGACAATACAAAAGTATCAAATTTCTGGTACCACATTCTAGGTGACTGCTTTAACCCATACAGATACTTCTTTAACTTGCAAACCAGTTTCTCTTTACCTTTCTCCACAAAGTGCTCAGGCTGGGACATATAGATTTCTTCTTCAAGATCACCATGAAGAAATGTTGTCTTCGCATCCATCTATTTGACCTCTAAGTCATATGCTGCTACAAGTGACAAAAGAAATCTGATAGACGTCAACTTAGCTACAGGAGATAAAATCTCCCCATAATCAATTCCCTCTACCTGGGAATAACCCTTCGCAACCAATCTTTCCTTGTACTTTTCCACACTGCCATCCAGACCAATCTTCTTTTTAAATACCCATTTGCAGCCAACAACTTTTTTGCCTTTAGGAAAGGGCACCAAACTCCAAGTGTCATTATTTTCTAATGATGTCATTTCTTCGTTCATGGCTTCCAACCAAGAGTCTGAATCAAACATTTTAAATGCATCCTTTATAATCCTAGGCTCATCAGTGCTAGAAATTAAAGCATAGGCACAAGTAGAATCTATCAAAGAGAACCCATACCTATCAGGTTGTTTTCTTTCATGGGTTGACCTCCTCACTTGCTGAGGCTGAGGTTCTTCTTCTTCTTCAGAACTTTCAGAACTGCTTGAGCTCTCCTTAGTTTCAGGTACATTTTGAATTTTCAATTCGTCTTTATCTGGAGTAGGAGGAATTCCAACAACATCCTTATTGTTTTCTGACTTTGTCTCTGACTGCAAATCCAAGGTAGAAGGTTTCAGCTCACAAAATATTACACTTCTACTGTATACAACCTTCTCTGTATCAGGATTCCAAAGCCCTATCCTTTTATACCAGTGCGATAGCCAATAAAAATATATTTGACAACCTTGTTCTCCAACTTAGATCTTTTCTCATACGGCACATGAGCATATGCCTCATAGCCAAAAACACGAATATGTCTTAAAGAGGGATTCTTACCAGACCATGCTTCCAAAGGTGTTTTCTCAACAAGAGCAGAATTTGGAGAATGATTAATCAAGTAACATGCAGTAGCAACAGCCTCAGCCCAGAATTTCTCCTCCAAGCTAGCACTACTCAACACACTTTGTGCTCTCTCCATCACTGTCCTGTTGAACCTTTTTGCAACTCCATTTTGCTGTGGAGTATAAGGTGTAGTCTTATGTCTTTTAATTCCATGGTCTTTACAATACCTCTCGAAATCATCAAAACAAAATTCACCGCCGTTATGAGTCCTTAAGCATTTAATTTTCCTTCTAGTCTAATTTTCTACAAGGTTCTTAAATTCCTTAAACTGACTAAACACTTCTGATTTACTTTTCAAGAAATAAACAAATGTTCTCGAATAATCATCAATGAACGATACATAGTATCTTGATTTAGACAAAGAAGGAACATTCACTAGACCAAACACATCCAAATGAATATAATCTAACAAAACAGAAGATTTATGAGGACTGGAATAAAATGAAACACGGTGTTGTTTTCCATATATACAATGCTCACATAATTCAAATTCGAGGTTACAATCTTCAAGCCCCTCAACCAGGTTTTTGTTCTTCAAGGTTTTTAAACCTTTTTCTCCTATGTGGCCTAGCCTATGATGCCAGAGCATAGTCTTCTCTGCTAGAAGTTTTACTTCCATAGAGTTTACATAATTAGGGATATTTCCCTTTTTACCTCCATGAGTAGCTTTCTGTGACTTTACAGAGACACTGTTACATTGAACAGCCTGTGCATCTAGCTTGTACAGGGTACCAATTCGAGCACCTCTAGCTAGCACCATAGAGCCTCTAGTCATCTTGCAGCCATTTCCGGAGAATGTGACTTGCACTCTAATATCATTTAGCATACTTACAGAAAGTAAGTTTCAAGCTAGACCTAGTATATGCATTACATTATTGATTCCCTTTAATCTACTATCAGGAAATTAGATTCTAACTCTTCCATGACCAACTATCTCCAAAGTTGAATCACTTTCCAAGTACACCTTTCCACCATCGTATTCTTCATACTTCATAAACCAGTCTCTATAAGATGTCATGTGGAAAGATGCTCCAGAATCAATCAGCCAAACATCATCTGATGCCTGTGTAGCCAAGGCTGCAATGAAGGCATCTCCATCATTGTGAGAAGAATCATTGTCAGAAGAATACTTCTTCTTCTTCTTCTTCTCCTCTTTACAATCCTTTCGGACATGACCAGGTTGCCCATAGTTCCAACACTTCACCTTGGACTTCTTTCTAGGAGACTTTGATCTCCCCTCTGATTTCGATTTAGATTTCTTGTCCTTCTTCTTGCCTTTCTCTTTCAACCTTCCTCTAACAGAAAGGGCCTCCTTCGCCATCTTAGAAGATTTCCTTCTCATCTCTTCTGACAACAAAGATGCAACAACATCTTCCATCTTGAAATAGGATGTTGTACTCCCAATAGCCATCACAAGGTGATCCCATGAATCTGGCAAAGAACACAATATCAGCATACAACGATCCTCTTCATCAATCTTCACACCAACAGATGTTAATTGTGCAATCAACATGTTGAATGCATTCAAATGATCAGCTATAGACCCTCCTTCCTACATTCTCAAAGTGTACAACTTCTTCCTCAGGAAAAGTTTATTCACCAAGGACTTCCCTTGATAAATAGATGCCAGTCTCTTCCACAAGGAAGATGCAGTCTTCTCTTCATGCACATTGAGAAGAACGAAGTCTTCCAAACAAAGCCTTATCATCCCCTTAGACTTTCTATCTGCAAGGTCCCAATCTTCTTGCTTCATGCCTGTAGGCTTCGCTCCAGACACAACAATCCAAAGATCATGATCAACCAATAGATCTTCCATCTTAATTTTCCACAACTCAAAATTACTATCATTGAACTTCTCTATTTCAATCTTTCCTAACATGCTTGCCACCTCATTTTGTAATTAGAAATTGGAAAACTTCTACAAGACTCCCACTGAACATAAATTTACACAAAAAACACAACGTACCCACAAGGATAACACAACTAGCCAGACTCTGATACCACTTGTAAGGAAATTAGATGCGAAAACAACTTTCCTAATGTCAAAGACTCGGGGAAGAATGCAGATATACTTTTAATTTTTAATTACAGTTCAATTAAGATGCACTTTGAAATAAATATCAGAAACAGAGAATTAGACAAACACAATGAACACCGGATATAATGAGAAAACCCTTATAGGAGAAAAACCCACCACACCAAGAGAAGTCACTTTGTATTATAGTAACAAATAATTACATACAAAGTTTTGACTTATCTTTCTAATGCCAGATTACAACAGCTTTCAAAATGATCAATCTTGTATAGGAACCTTCAAGTTACAGTATTTATAGAATAGAAATCACTCTCATACAATTCAAACTATTCACACAACTATTCTTTGAACCAACCAAACCCACAAGCATCTGCAACTTCAAACTATATTCATGCCATTCCCTGTCTGTCAAACTTCCTCACATAACTGCCACAATGGACTATCTTCCAATGGTTCCCATTCAACTTCTCTTATTGGTCCACGAGACTCCACATAGGATGGTCAAACGGTCAAAAGGAAATCAAGCTGTGTTGGCATATCGGTGAGACACTGATCGTATCTCCCCAATGCCAACACAGTTAGCATTTGATATCACCAAGAGTTCATCATATCGGCAAGACGTTTTACCGAGCTCACAAGTTGCATCGACTTCAGTTTTCTTTTTGGCAAGACTATCGCTCTTTGGTGAGACCACATACTGATATTCAAAGTCACATCAAAATGTCATACCGTCAACAAAACATTTCTCTCTCACCAAGACCTCCCACTGAGTCTTCATGTTGTTCTGAAGCATTCACCAATCGGCGAGACTTATCGCTTTTGCCAGGACTTCATACCGAGGTCCATAAGTCACATAGACATTAGTATTCACATCAGCAAGACAGTCGTCTTAATTGAGACATCTTATTGAGTTCTTTATGTTACTCTGAAGCCTCAAGTCATATCGAACAGTCGGCAAGACTTCTTTCCATCGTTAAGACCTCACAGCTAGATCTTTTGTGCTACCCTAAGTGTACACCGTCGGTGAGACATTCCTTATCGATATAAGTCATACCGAACTCCAAGACTTTCCCTGAAGACTTCATATTAAACACTGTCAGCAAGACATCCATATTGGTAAGACTTCTTACTGAGCCATCTCATGTTATACCGATGTATATTGTTGGTGAGACAAATCAACTATTGCCAAGAGTTTATAACAAAACCTCTGAGTTACCCTGAAGACACCAAGTGAATGCTATCGGTGAGACATTCATATTAGTAAGACCTCATACCGAAACCTTAAACCTTTCAGCCAAGTCTCTCTGATATATGATAGAATGGTGTGTCGGCCAGAGATCTCCACGGGTGGTGAGAGGTCACATCGAATGCTTCTTGTCACAGCGATAGGCTCCTTCGGTGAGACAGAAGCAAGGTCACAGCGACCTATACAAATCACAATTTGTCAAAGCTACTAGTCGGCCAGACATTAACAATATCACACTGACTTGGCTCCAATAGAGCTTATAGCCTGTGATGATCTAGGCACATATTTCCAACAAGAAGGGAGGGGGGTTATAGGTAAATGGGGATAGATGTAAGGCATGCTAGTAGAGGAAATTTTAAAGGTATGAAATGAAAGGCACCAAGGAATTAGGGGCTTGAGGGAAATGAAGGAAACAAGATTACAACATGGGAAAGTCTAAAATCTTGATAGCTAAGAAAAAACAAGGGTTTGGGAAATGATAAACCAAGGGAAAGGGTTCCAAGGAAAGAGAAATCCTAGAACCCATAGAAAGAAAAGGATTGGAGAAGTTGGGAAGCATTCCATGAAGGAAAGGTATGACAACATGAGAATCCCAAAATCTCACCCAAGGTAGTAAAGTAATGCAAAAACTATCAATATTAAGTAAATTAATAAGGGGACATTCTAAGTCCACCCTTCCCAAAACTTTTTGTCCTCGACCATGTACAAATTTGGATGCTCCAATATTTATAATTGTTCCCAAGTTGCTTCCTTTATAGGTGTGTTCTTCTAATGAACTAAATAAATTGTTATGGCTTTATTTTTTAACTTCATCACCCTTGGGGTACTAATGGTATATGGTACCCATATGAATGACACTCCACTAATTGTGAACCAAGAATCAATAAAATTTAGGATATCATACATATACAATACCATAATTAGAGACATACTAATTAGTATATGATTGAAATTTAGTAGGAATCTCCTTAGTGCAACCTTTTGATCCATGTTGCTTCTTGATATGTGGTATAGTCTCTCAAGTCTCTTTCCATCTACATATTCACTGATTATACCTTCCTACATATTTGTGTGAGATTTAACTAGTAGGGGTAGTAAATTTTGATGTTGCAACTATATGTCCCAAATGTCCCAAGTCACCATTAGTGACCATATTTGATGTTACAACTACTCAAAGGGGATTTTCTCATCTAGAAACAACTTTCCATCTCAAGGTCATGGATTCACACATAGTTCAAGTGATGGAGGATAGGAATATTGTGCCATATTAATGTGATGGTTGTGTTTCTAATGTAAATGATTTCTACACATACTCTGAGCTACCATTTTAGTAGATTTCAATTTTCATGGCATCTCAACTTGCTCCAGTACACTCAACATTAATGAAATATAATCTTGATATAATTTTGTAAGGATTTGGTGACCAAACAAAGTGTTATATATACCAATACAGTAAGGGTCAATAATTTATCCATTTTCAAACTACTATAACATCAAGCAATATCTATGGTTTCAATCCCTTCTTGTCTAGTTTCCATTTGTATAACTCATTTTTGTAAACCATGAAGAGATAACTAGTTTGTAGTATTTGTTTATAATTAGATGTATCCTTAGAAAATTGTATAATTTTAGGAATAATTTCAAAAAAAAAAATTCTAAAAATATATTTATATATTAGGGTTTACTCTCATCACATTTATTGGTGTGAATATAATAATAATTTGATAAGTTTCACAACACTTTAATACATTCCAAAAATTATGTGTAATAGTCATTTCCTTATTACATGTAGAATTCTAGAAGCTTGGAGAAGTATTATTAAGCATGTCTTGTTATCAATATCATATTTCTTTTGTTATTTCTATGTATTTCTCCTCTTATTTTCTTACAACTTTCTAACCCAATATACGGAATTATTACTAGAAAAGTTTGAATCTTAATGCACCTTAAAATGAAAAATATCCTTAATTAGTATTGTGGGAGTAGGAAATATATTTATATGCATTTCATGGTTCAACATTTTAACTAGGGAACATCTCCAACAAGCCTTGAAGTATTCCATCTTAAGAGAAACATGTCTGATATACCCATATCTTATAGTGTTGCAATAATATTTTCATTAGATTAATAGATGCTATAGCATTGGGTTATTATTTTTTTTAGTGATAAAATTTAGGTTCAAAGCGTACACCTTGATACTACTAAGTATATGATTAGAATTTTTGTGATTGAATCTTGTTAAATATGAACTCTTACACCCTCTTGGGTCTAACTATGCCCAAAATGAAGGAAAGTTTATCCATTTTCAACAATTTACCTGTCATCACTCACATTTTGTTGATGAGATGGTTCATATACCTTTTGATTCCTCTAAAAGTGTGAGAAATGATTTCAAGACCCAACAAGTATAAAGATCCAAAAAATAGGGAACTAGGGAATCATGGGCTTGAGAGAAATAAAGGAAAAGTGATGCCAACATGGGAAATTTTGTCATCCTAATGGGTAAGACAAAGTGAGTTTCAGGAATGGGAGACCAAGGGAAAGGGTGCTAAGATAAGAGAAGTCCCAAAAACTTGTAGAAGGAAAAGGATCGGGAAAATAAGAATGCAAGGAATGAAAGAAAGGTATTATAGTGTAAGGAATCCTAAAATAACATATTGCAAGGTGTGAAATTGATCCAAACACTCTCAAACTTAAGTAAAAAAAAAAGGGGACATTACATTGTGTCTTTGTCAATTACAACTTTGTCCACCTTTAGGCCAAACTATTAGAATTAAGGTACCATTTACCTTGTACTCCTATGTATTATTCATGTGTTTCCAACACTCTTGAAAAGTTTCCTTGGATGCCTAGGTTGCAATTGGAAATTATTTTGTAATCTATATTCCTTAAAAAATATTGATATTACTCATTATATTCATTCATAAAGGAAGTGGAGTTGGTAATGACATTTATGAAGCTAATTTTAACAAATTTCTCAACTTAGGCATGAGAATTAAGAAGTGAATCATCTTGAATATTATTGGTGGGTCCCATATGAGTTGGGTGATGATTTTTATGCCTAAATTGGAATGTGGTCTATTATGCAGGAATGACAAGTCAATATGTTTTCTATTATTCATATGAAAGTTATTTTTTCTATTCATGGTTCATTGGGAGTTACTCTTATCTCCTAAGCTTGCACCCGAATTGAGTTGTGAAGCTCAGTTAGCTAGAGAAACATGGAAACACTTCTAGGATATGGGGAACCTAATGATTGAAGTGAATCTCTAGATAGGTCAGCTTCCTAGCAGGTAATATCACCCTAAAACTATTGATCTTTGAGGAAAAGGGAGAAGAAAATACATGAAACAGAAAAAAACTAAAAATTAAAATTGAAGTGATACACCAAACTAATGAGGATAATGAAAATTAGAAACTTTAACACTTGATTCAAATTGATAGAAACTAAACTTGCACAACTTTTTATAGTGAATCTCTACATAATTATTTCACCAAAGGGTCAATCATAGTAATTAACAAAAGGAAAACAAACTTCACAATTGTAAATTATAAGAAATCTTATGACACAATTAGCAACTTACATCGATTCTCTAATTGCAGAAAAGGCATAAACTGTGAGGAAAAGCTAAAAGGAAATTATGAAAATCTCACAAGTAACTTGATCAATCACTAACATGCACAAAGCTTCAAGAACAAGAAGGAAAGAATTTCTTCAGCAAAATACTCCAAGGTCTGTGTTGTATTCCATATCCAAAGAGTTACAAAAGTCTACAAAATTCTACCAAAGGACTGCACAATCACTAAAATACAAAAATGCATATTAAGAACTACCTCTAGAATGAGTTACAAAAGCAACTAAGTAGCAAATCTCCAAACAGTTGCAATAAACAAGGAGATTCCAACCTCCTTGGGTTGGATGCCACAAAAAATCCATAAATCTAGCATGTTAATCTTCTCCACAAAGGCTCTAGAATGTTGAAATGGTCAAGTTTGACCAAGTCCAACATGATGACATCTCAAAAAGGCTCCAAGATTCTCTTCTAAGCTCATAAATGAGTCAAAACAACCCCTATAACTTTGGAATATATTTTCAAATTGATTCTCAACCTTCTCTATATTCTCTCCTCATGTTTGCAAACTATCACCAACTCCCCAAGATTCTTGGCATGTCATAACTTAAAGCATATCTCGCTTTGCCTCATGACTCAGTCATATAAACATGTGCTCCTTTCCTTTACATTTTAAAAGATAATGACTTAAACTAAATGATTTATAAATCATCATTTAGATTTAAGTATTCACAAGTAAATTCAAATGCAAAAAGACTACTCATCGTCCATGTATTAGTATAGACAAAGGTGTTAATAAGCCAAAAGTGACTAAAAAAAATGTCTAAATCATATATGGCATAAAAATTGACTAAGTCATAACACCTAGCCTGCAGGGTATTAGTTGTATTTGATTTAATAAAAGAAATGGAAAAAATGCCAATCTCATCGGCCACCATTAGGGTTTCAACCCTAAAGCAAAAGTGATGACAAAAATCAAAAGGCATTCATTTGTGACTTTCGTGCCTTCTAAAAAAAAACTTCTCTATGTGATGGGTGTCGCCTTAGGGTTTGCACAATAAATTAATTATGGAAGATTCTAATAATTATAGAGGGATTTGTTTGTATTTTTATGTCAACTCTTCTGCATTTACATGCTAGTAAGTTCTTGAGAACAAAAAGAAAAGAAAGCTCCATTTTTTTTTTTGATTTGGGCCTAAGGCCATGACTTTTGTAGTTGTCTCACTGATTTTCTTTCATATGTTTTTCTCTTTGTTATCTGCTCACTCTTCTTGGCCACCATGGAAATTTGAATTTGGGTTTTTGTAATGACAAAAACAAGATTAGAGAAGCATGTCTTCAAGCAAAAATTTGACCAAATCTAAGGTAAGCCCTTAGAATAAAAATTTGATCAATTTTAATTCAATTTCTTTCCTAAAGAAAACAATGATTTAACAAAAATGCACAAAGTTTGTATATAATCATTTTCTGGAAAATGTGCCAACTTGGGTCGAGGGTTTGGCCTCTCTGAGGCTATGATTTCAATTATCTTTTTGTGAATATCTCATTCATGGGTATTTTTTCTTCTGGGTTTTCACATAAGCATTCTCCTATAAATACATGCAGTTTTACCTCTTTAGATTTTACCAAACCACCATATATTGTGTTTCTAATTTTGAGGAAAACATATAGGTTGATGAGTAGATCCTTTGACTATTAACTCTACATTCATAAAACTAAACACCTAAACTTCCCTACGTTTGTGGTTGTCCATATGCTACTCATAACACTATTCTATCCTTGGCATACTCTATCCCCTAATGTTTTCATGCATTTGAGTTTTTGGAAAAATAAAAAGTATATTCATAGGCCACAGCCACATACTTTTGCTATGTGGTTTTTTTATTCCATTCCTTTTACAGAGTTCTGCATATCTTCTTACCTTTTTCTTTTCACATTTTTCACGTTTAATATTTGAAAATATTCTACCTCTGTAACTTGAACTTTTGAAACCTTCACTTGTTCAGCCTTTGTTTTTGAAATTTCACTTCAAGGGTTTGCTCTCAGAGTCTTAAAAAATGCTTTTATTCTTTTACTTTCCACAATCATTATTGTACCCTCTTTCAAATTTCATCTTGACTATCATTTATTTGGCATTATGACAGTCCTCCATGTTCAAAAACTTGTATAGCTCCTAGGGCTACTTTATTTGACTAAGCTATAGCTAGACCAAGCTACTAATAAAGTTAACAACCCTTCTTGCATCCCTGTTGATAGCTTGAGATTTTTTATTCATGCTTAATGATTCATGCTTGTTAATCACATGTCACTTATGACACTGAGCCATAACTCAACACCATGAATGATGTGTGATTGACAAGCATAAAAGATGAACTTCTTCATTGTTTGCCTATGTTGCTCCATTATGCATTGTACATTCTTCATGATGATTGTTTTTAACAAGAATGATGTTAAATATGACAGCAATAAATGATGTGAAGCATGATGTAAATGAAGCATTTTATGTATGCCTATTCACCATCATTGTATAATCCTGTTGATATGATGACTTTTAAGATTGCATTTCCCTCTTAAATAAGCTCAAATGAGCTCATTATTTGATATATCAGCATGTTGGGCTCAACCCTTGTGGGATCCTCATTTTAACCCACATGTTGTAACTTGAAGAAACAAATCAGCAACATTACTTTTCCTGTATCTGCACATGAAGAAAACAAGTTAGAAAAACATGGCATGTTTTAGGTGTGTTTGATGACTTTGATGGTTTTCTAAGACACCTAAAGTATGCATTGCTTATTTAATACACATTGAGATCAGTTTATATGTGTATAGGTGCTTGTTCATGTAAGGTTGGGAACTTTTCATTGCTTAGAGCATAGCTCTAACATCATTGCTTATTTACAATGCAGGAACTAGGAGCAATATGAAACTAGGAGGGACAGATGCAGCTCGGGACAACAACAAGACATGATGACACATCAAAACTAGTCATTCACAGGTAATGATTGGTTTCCTTCTTTATATGAACCTTTCTTTTACTTATTCATGTATATTATTTTCTTTATCTGTATTGAATAAGTTAAGTCAATATCACTGCTTGTGTGAGATAATGTACACTTATACATTCAATAAAGATTACTTTGTTCAGAAAAGAAAGATTTGAATCCTTCTTTTGTTACATGCATATGTATGAATGCAACTTAATTTGTAATTGTAATATTTTCTGGATTATTTCATTTATGCATCTAAATGTAATGTAGGAAAGATTTAAATGTACCCTTTTTTTTAGTTTAAAATCAACAAGCTCAACCTAATTGAGCTATAAGTGAAAATCTAGTAACATTTCTGGCAACATCTGCTGCATGTTTGCCTGCTAAACATCCTAACCAGTTGCCTAGACCTATCCTTGGGCATGGAGTCACTCAGAAACTAGGCTCATGACTTAGGAAAACAAACTCAAAACTTCTGTAACTCAAATTTGATAGTATGAATGACACTTTGGCATTTATTGAAAATAAAACAGTAGAACGAAAACTATCTAACTATGTTGAAAAGCACTTAGGGAATGAAACATGCAACTAAACTATAGTGCAACAACACTTTATTGAAAGCATAAACCTAACCTAACATTTACAAAGGTAGATCATACCTCAAAAAAGCGTTTGAGGTGAATCCCATTAACTAGGATAGGAAAGATTTCTCCATCCATCTTTGATAACTGAAATGCATTATGCTCCTTGCATTCAGTGATGACAAATGGGCCACTCCAAAAGTTGTCAAACTTTGTGTGCTTGCCTGGCCTACTTTTCAATTCATCCCACTTGAGTACAACATCACCCTCTCTAAAAACTCGTGGGGTTTCTCTTTTATCAAAGACTTTCTTTGTTTGGATTTGATGATACTCCAGAGATTTCATTGCCTTATCTCTTGTCTCTTCTAGCTCCATGAGCTCGACATATCTAACAGACATTGGGTCTTGTTCTTCAAACATCTCCAGCTGATGTACAATATCAAGAGCTTGTAGCTCTACAAATAAAGGCAGTTTTGCCTCTTTACCATAAACCAGTACATATGGAGAATTTCCAACATATCTCTTAGGAGTTATTCTATCTTCCCATAGTGTAGATTTCAACTTGGTGTGCCAAACTCTCTGATTCTCCTCCATGGTTCTTTTAATGATCCTGATCATATTCTTTTTTGTACTCTCAGATAAACCATTACCTTGTGGGTAGTAATTTGAAGAGGTATTCAGATGGATTCCATTTCTAACATCCCAATCAGTCACTCTCAAACCAACAAATGCTAAGGCATTGTCTAAGATAATGGAATCAAGAACTCCAAACATGGTTACTATATCTTCATAAAAGCTTAAAACAGAAGATTCATTAGCTTCTTTCAAAGCTACTGCTTATGTCCAACGTGTAAAGTAATCAATTGTTGTAAGTACCCATCTATGACCAGCACTGGAGGGTGGATTTATTGGTCCAATAAAGTCAATGCCCCATCTCATGTGGCTGCTCTACTGAAGGTTGCAAAGGAAAAGCTGGCAACCTCTTTCCTGCAAAAAGCACATTTAACACACTTTCTTGCCAAATTATGGGCATCCTTGAAAAATTTGGGCCAATAATAGCTAGCTCTTATAATCTTCCAAGTAGTTCTTGGGGCAAAATTTCCCCCTGAAGTTCCATTATGGAACTCATAAAGCACTTTGTCAGTCTAATCTCTGTCAATACACCTTAATAAAACACCATTCAAATCTTTTCTAAAAAATAATATTATCAACAAAGACATATGGAATGGACTGCAACCTGAAATATCTTCTTTTAGCTCTGTCTAAACCTGGTGGACATTCACCAGTTTGTAGAAAATGGGTCATATCTTGAACCCAGCTTGCATCTAACACAGGTGCAACATTCTGAGGCTCATTATCATTAACTAAAACAGTCTTTGAATATGATTTATGTTCCTCTTTAGGATTTGAGGCTAACTATTCCAACAACCCCCTACCTCTGACAAGCTTTGTGATTTTGATGTCAACATCAAACTCCATAACTTTTGTGATCCACCCTGCTCTTTTCTCATTCAGGTCTTTACTCAGTATAAACCCTTTCACACTAGGGTGTGCAACCATAACATGTATCTTATTGTTAGAGATTAGAGGCTTAAACTTATTTAGACTTCTAATCACAGCAAGAACATGTTTCTCAACAAAGGTATACCTCTACTCATAATCAGCTAAACCTTGACTGCAAAAGGCTATTGGCTGCTCTAAACCATCATTATTTTCTGAACTAGCATAGCAGAAATTGAATTTATGCTACCAAAAGCATACAGAATGAAATCTTTTGAGAAATTTGGATTTACCAATGTTGGAATTGTTGCTAAAGCCTCCTTGATTGCTTCAAAGTTGTGTTTGATCTTTAGTCCAATTGAAAGTTGAATTCTTCTTTAATATGGTTGTCAAAGTCGTAAAAGACGTAACATCTGCATAAACCTTCTGTAAACACTTACCTAAAAGCTTACAGAACCCTTTCTCAGATCGCAATGGCACCAAGTAAGGCTTAACTCTCTTAGGGTCAATAGTAATTCCCTACTCTGACACACTGTGTCCTAACAATTTACCTTCATGAACAACAAAGATACTCTTTTTCAAATTGAGAGATATACCATACTCTCTACACTTTTCAAAAACTTGCTTGAGATGTGACAAATGTTCATTTGTATTTTTAGAATATATTGTTATATCATCCAGATAAACAAGCAAAAACTTCTGAATTAGACTCTAAAATGCTATATCCATGGCCCTCTGAAATGTGGCACCAGCGTTAGATAAACCAAAAGGCATTCTCTTGTAGGCCATAGTGCCCCACTTTGTTGTAAATGTTGTCTTATAGTGATCCTCTTCCTTAACTAAAATCTAGTTATAACCAAAATAACCATCAAGAAGAGAAAATATTTTTGAACCAACAACTTGAAGAATTTGTTCCATGGAGGGTAATGGGTAATGATATTTTAAAATGCTCTATTAAGATCTCTAAAATCTACACATAATCTTATCTCCCCATTTTTCTTTCTAACCAGAACAAGGTTAGAAACCTAGGAGGTGTGTTTGATCGGAAATATAATACCTCCCTCAACTAACTTAGTCTGTTCTTTAATCATTAAAGGATCAAGCTTTGGGTTCAAATGTCTTTGCTTCTACCTAACAGGTTTAGCATCAACATCTAACTCTATAGTATGCTAGGAAATATGAGGGTCAAAACCCTTTAAATCAGAATATTGCCATGCAAAAACATCATGAAACTCTTGGCATAAAGCAATAAAAGCCTTCTTGTCTTCAGTTGAACAAATTTTGCCTATCTTAAGAAGCTTACCTTTAAAGATTTCAGTTTCCTCATAATGGTCCTCTTTGACTTGAATACTGATTTTACTCTTCTTAAGTTGATCATCAGTATTAAAAATTGACTCCAAGGTAACTAAACCCTTGGGTAGCTTGTTTTTCTTCAGCTATATGATCTGATCATCATACTGTTGTTTTAATTTCTCTTGATTCACTACAGAAAAATGATCCTCTTCAAGTAGGAAAGATAAAATATGTTCATCACTGTCAAATACTTGCTAGTGAACATTGTTATATGGAATGGAAGGTCTAATTACTACTTTGACACATTGTTGTACCTTCTCCTTCTTGATATCATTGGGGATATCAAACTGCGCACCAATGGCAACAAGTCTGTCTACATGTTTGTTTTGATTTCTAGGAATGGAAACTAGATTAAAAGCACTAAAATCTTCAATTACATCCCAAACTCTATTTCTATACGACTTTAAGGCATCATTCTTAGCAACACTCAAGCCTCTTACCTGATTAACAATTAACTCATTATCTCCATAGACCTTCAAGCAATTTATTCCTCTCTTCCTTTCCCATTCAAGACCTTGAATAAGACCCTCATACTCAACAGTATTATTAGAGCATGCAAAAGAAAAATGAAATGTTGAAAAATACTTATCACCTTGTGGAGACAGAAGCATTGCACCCCCACCAGCTCCATTTTTACTTCTGGAAGCATCAAAATACATCTCCCAAAGCTCATCTTGCTACTTTAGCAACTGATTTGTACTCTTTTCAAGGTTTGGCATTTATGCATTAGGTTCATGTAGTACATAGATACCCATACCAACATCTTGTATATGATCATCATGATTATCCACTACATTTTTTGCTGCCCATTCATGTAACAAAACATTAGGTATAGATTTGATTTTCAACTCTTGAGCAACAACAAACTCACTCTCACTAAAAATAGCATAATTTGTGTCTGCAGCAGTAGGAACAACATTAATCACACTTGTATTATAAGGCTCTATATGATCCTTGGCCAATTTCTCAGACTTTATGGTAACCTTAGTTTGATATCTCATTCTAAATAACATATGTAATGAGTCAGCAGAAACATAACCTCCTATTTTAGCTGTAAAGTCTCTTGATAGACACAAGGCAAAGAAAGGTGGTAGATCAATGACACATATGTCTTGAGGAACTGAAAATTTTGAACAAGCATGAAGTGTAAGGCTCAAGCCTTTGATGACACCTAAGGTATTAACTGAGGTTCCATCTAACTGAATGACTCCCTTTTCTAAAGGTTGATATTTTAGTCCTAGCTTATCTGCAATTTGCTTTGGCATCACAGAGCTACTAGCACCACTATCCACCATACAGTTATGGACTAATT